>CM053625.1:104165661-104182249 GCA_028646595.1 Phalanger gymnotis
TGGTAAACTCTTTGGGGATCAGAGACTACCTTACACCTTTTTGCATGCCCTGTGAGTACTGGCCAAAGGCTGGGCACTGGCTCGGTACTTACTAAACACTTGCTGAAAGTGAATGAGTAGCAAAGAGCAACAACATGGTAGAGTGTGGAGAGAAAGCTGAGTGGAGCCAGAGGATATGGGCTTGAATCTTGTCTTGGGTGCTTACTGTTTGTGTGATGTTGGGTACATCACAGCCTCAGTTTCCCCATCTGTAAAACGAGAGGACTGGTCTAGACAAGCTCTGAGGTCTCTTTCAACTCTAGATCTATAATCTCGAGAATATGGTGTCATACTGTGTGAGAGAGTGGGAAAAATACTAGATTTGAAGGAAGAAGATGGATTCAAATCCTTTACTGCTAATGATGTAATTGGAGGCAAGATACTTTAGCTTCCTGGGCCTCAGTTTCCTCATCTGCCATATGAGAGAGCTGAAACTCCATGGCCTTTAAGGTCTGTTCTAATCCTTAGTTTCATGAACTGGTGAGGATCAGGGCTGGAATCCTAAGGAGGAGACCAGGGAGGCCACAAAGCAGCTTTTCACAGCTCCTCCCAGTACTTGATAAAAGACATTGATCTTTGCAAAAATTGCTATCAATTCCCCACATCTCCTTCCTATGGATTCCTCTTGTGATAATTCTACCACATCCTGTGGTGAAGGTGATTTCTCTGTCTAATCGACCTCGTGGTTTTAAATTGTTTCCTGTTATTTGGTCTAATTTCCCAACTCCTCCTCAGGCTGCCCATGCTCCCTCCTCCCTCTCCCAATACCTGTAGTGGCTCCTAAGCCTCTTCTCCCCCCAGTCCTCTTTACTAATTCTTCCCAGGTATAATCAACAATTGTAATGCAGCCCATTAGTCATCTTTCCTCTGGGCTGTACAAATTTAGTCCTCTTGATAGCAATGAATCATGGGACAAAGTGCTCATTTGCATTGTGCATAAGCTCTTTCAATCAAACTCTGTTTTTATAGCACCTCATTGTAAGTCTCCTTAACATCTCTCTGTTCTGAACACTAAATTCTACGCTCTCATGGCAGCCAGTCAGTCATGGAAGTTCTCTGCTTCATCTGTGATGTGAGGACTTGTAAGGTCTGCAGTTGGAAACTTGGTGCTGGACTCTGCTCTGCCTCCTGCTCAGCATCTGTTTGCTGAACTACTCTGCTGAAGTGAGAGAGCAGATCAGGAATCGCTTGAGAGCTGACAAAAATTGATAATAATGAGCCAATTTACATGGAAAGAGACTCATTATCAAGCTAGTTACCAATACTTTGGATTGTTGGATTCCCGCCAACAAATTGGATCTCCTGCAGAGAGTGATTTTTCACAAGCTTGTAGGAAATCTTTCCAGCTTAAAAATACTTCAGGGAAATCATCTTTACAATTAAGAAAGAGAATAGTGAGTTTACCATTTTTTTAAAAAATGTGCACGTGTGTTTGTCTGGGTGTAAATGCAATGACTGCAATGCTCAACAGACGTTATCCCACTTTTGTGACTGTGTGTTCCATTCAGAACTAGGCAATACAGGTCAAGTCCCTCCTTGTCTGTCTCTGAGGAGGGAGATTGATGTAACACAAAAAATTATGGATACAGAGCCAAAAGAACTGGCTTGGAATCCTGGTTTTGTCATAGGCTAGCTCTGTGATCTTGGGCAAATCACAAGTGCCCTGGGCTTGAGTTTCTTGCTCTGTAAATGAGGGTACGAACTAAGATAATCTCAAAAGTCCCTTCCAGCCAATTTGTACTGACTCTAGCCAGCTTTTAGATGATAGTTAAAATTTCCACATGAATATTTAAGCCTTGGAAGTTTGATATGTTAAAATTAGGGCTTGATTTATTGTTTTGTTGATTGACTAGCCTTAAGAAAGTGATAGGGGCTCTTTCTCTTCCGCGAGGTGGCCAAGCGGCAGGCACAGTGTTGCAGAAGTGCAGATCTTCATGAAGACCCTGACCAGCTAGACCATCACGCTTGAGGTCAAACCCAGTGATACTAGTGAGAATGTCAAAGCCAAAATCCAGGACAAGGAAGGTATCCCACCAGATCAACAATGTCTGACTTTTGCTGGAAAAAAGCTAGAAGATGGCTGAACTCTCTGTGATTACGTCTAGAAAGAGTTCACTCTGCACTTGGTGCTGCGTCTTCAAGGGGGCATCATTGAGGCTTCCCTTCGCCAGCTGGCCCAGAAGTACAACTGTGACAAGATGATCTGCTGCAAGTGTTAAGCCCGCCTGCACCCCCGCTTTGTACACTGCCATAAGAAGTGCAGCCACACCGACATTCTGCACCCCAAGAAGAAGGTCAAATAAAGACCAGCCTCGGGACCCAGTTTTGGTTTGGCTCCCCTGACTGATAAAGTGCTCTTGAGTAGACCTTGTTCCTGGGTTTAATGGGGCTGTGATAATGAATTCCCCTTTTAGTCGAGAAGTAGGAAAAAAATGTCATGGGGAAAATATTAATAATATAGATGAAACTGAAAAGTGTCTCCCACCTTTTGGAGAGCTGATTGTTTAATCATTTTACCATGTTAAATGTTAAGCATTTACTAACACACTACTGCTTCCAGCCCTAAATCCTCTAAGATCTCTATAAGATCTAACCAAGAATATCTGTTTAAATTTCAATGCAGCCAACCCACTAGAAGGTTAAACCCATTTGACTTTGAATTTGTGAAGCAATGCTATAGACTGATTTGTCAGAACTAATGTGTTTGGGAGAATTTTTCTCAAATGGTATAGAAAGTTGTCCATTTTTCTTTGCATATATAGATCCTATCAAAATAAGCTTTTACCTGGATTATTTCAGGAAAGATATTGGTTGTGAATTAGCTATGGAAAGTAAGAGCTGGGGTGGGGGTGGAGTGCCAGTGCAGAAAGTACCCTGAATTATCTGGAAAATTGCCTGAATTCTTCACCTTGCCTTGTCTACGGAGATGGTGCTGGAGACCTGAGAATTAATCTATGCTGACATTGAGAAAGTACAGTGACTGTCCCTAGCTGTAGTAGCTTTTCCTTATCCCCTCAAGTTCCTCCTCCCCTCACCTCCCACCTCTCACATGAACCAGCAGAGAGAAAGCAGGTTGTATTGACTTGGTCTGAATTTGTTTCAGCAGCATGAACAAAGTGACCCTTATCCAAGTGTAAAGTGTTACAGAGAGTGGGATTTCTATAAATAGGTGACTAAAATTGACCATTTGCTTTCTTTCAAGAACATGACTAATGTCATGCTAGAGTATAGTTTTCTTTCCTCCGAATACTGTTGGCACTTTATAGCCAATGTAGGAAGCAAGTATTTCCAATTTTAAATGGAATTCAAGAACAACTTGCCTGCTGAGGTGGAATATGAAGCTATAGCTGGGTCTCAATCACAGTACGGTTCATTTTTTTCTTAAGGCATTATGGATTCCTATAAATTTGCTTTTAATCTGAATAAATAAATTGAATGTGTCTTTATCAAACTGTGTCTATTGTCTATGGTAGCCATTCTCAAATCGTGGTCCTCAGCTCCTTGGGGGATACCTTTTTTAGAGGGTCTATAAGGTCAAAACTATTTTCCCAATACTAAGATGTTATTTGCCTATTAAAATACTCCCTCACCCCCTTTTCCAACTGTGTATGTTTGCTAAGCTAGCTTTTCTTCATATACTTCAACCAAAACAACATATCACAAGAAACTGAATTCAGAAGCAGAAATGAAACTGGCCAACTTCTATTAAGGCAGACATTAAAGAGACTTGTAAAAAAATGTAAAAGAAGGCCACTCTTAATTTTTTGTGGGAAATCTAGTTATTTTTTTCATTATGTTAACATAGAATAGGCTTTAAATGAATTAATAAATACTTTTAAAATATATTAGTTTTAATTTCAAATATGGTAAATATCTATAACTATAGCCCACCTAAACAAAAGTTCTTGGGGAGGGGGGTCCAGTATTTTTAAAGAATGTAAAGCGATCCAGTGACCAAAAAGTTAGAGAACCTTTGATTAACTCTTCTGTTTGGCTCTCAGTACTTTTTGCAGTCTGGCCCCTACAATTCTACATTATCTTCCCACTGTTCCCCAATATACACCTGCCACCCCAGGCAGGCTCGTCCCAACTACCCCTTACATTCATTCTGAACCCTGAGTTCTCCTATCTTTTGTTTATTTTTAACTAAAATATATTCCCTTCTAGCCTCCCCATAGCCAGATCCTACTTATCTTTCAGGGCCAGATGAAGCTGCAGGATGTAGTGAAAGGAGCCCTGGATTTGGAGCTAGAGGACTTGAGTTTGAACTTTGCCTCTGTCGCTGCCTAACTGTGATCTTGGGCAAGTCACAACCTCTCTTCTATAATTCTTCTTCACTTTCCACCTCTATAGGTGGGGGTATGATCTAGAATGTCTCTTCTAGGTGTATATCCCAGGGAATATCCAAAAGAGAAGGAGATAAACCAGTGTGGCTATATCTCTTCTAACTTCTTTCTTAATAGTATCCTGCCTTGTCTTCTCTAACTGCTTCATCTCTGTGTATCATCTCCCCAGCTGGTGTCTGACTTTTTTTGAGAGTAGGGACCATCCCTTCTCTTTTTATAGTCTCCATAGGGCTGGGAACTTAGTAGGTGATCGCTAAAGATGTGCACACAGGAAAGTTGCAAGATATAAAATAAGCCTACATAAATCATCAACATTTCTATATATTACCAACAAAGTCTAACAGCGAGATAAAAAGAGAAATTCCATTTCAAATAACTGCAGACAGTATAAAATACTTGAGAGTCCACCTGCCAAGACAAACTAGAAGCTATATGAACACAATTGCCAAACACTTTTCACACAAATAAAGTCTTATCTTAACAGTTAAAGACATTTTAATTGCTCATGGGTAGACTGAGATAATATAATAAAAATGACAATTCTTCCTAAACTAATTTACTTATTCAGTGCCATACCAATCAAACTAACAAAGAATTATATAGACCTAAAAAAAATAATAACAAAATTCATCTGGAAGAACAAGAGGTCAAAGGTATCAAGGGAATCAATTTTTATAATGTGAAGGAAGATAGCCTAGAAGTACCAGATCCTCAAACTGTATTATGACATGGGAATCATCAAAACAGTTTGTTACTTGCTGGTGCACAATGCATGGTAGTAAATTACCGTAGTAATCTAGTGTTTGATAAATGCAAAGATCAAAGGTTTTTTGGACAAGAACTCACTAAATGGCAAATATCGCTAGGAAAACTAGAAAGCAGTTTGTCAGAAACTAGATATAGACTCACATCTCACACCACATACCAAGATAAGGTCAAAATGGAAACATAATTTAGATGTAAAGGGTGATATCTTAAGCAAAATAGAGGAGCATGAATATTTTACTTGACAGATCTATGAATAAGGGAAGAATTTATGACCAAACAAGAGATAGCAAGCATTCTGGGATGTAAAATGAATACTTTTGATTATATTAAATTAAAAAGTTTTGCACAAACAAAACAAATGCAGCCAAGATTAGAAGGAAAGCAATAAATGGCTGGGGGGGGGTATGGCAAGTTTCTCTGATAAAGGCTTCATTTCTCAAATATATAGAGAACTGAGTCAAATTTATAAGTCATTACTCAATTAATAAATGACCAAAGGATATGAACAGGCAGTTTTCAGATGAAGAAATTAAAGCTATCTATAGTCATATGAAAAAGATGTTCCAAATTACTATTGATTAGAGAAATGCAAATTAAAACACCACCACCTCACACTTGTCAGATTGGCTAATAGGACAGAAAAGGAGAATGACAAATGTTAGAAGTGATTTGGAAAAATAGGGACACTAATGCATTGTTGGTGGAGTTGTGAACTGATGCAACTATTCTGGAGAACAATTTGGAAATATGCCCACAGGGCAGTAAAACTGCATACCTTTTTAGGTTTACTTCCCAAAGATATATAAGAGAGAGAGAGAGAGAGAGAGAGAGAGAGAGAGAGAGAGAGAGAGAGAGAGAGCTATCTGCACAAAAATATTTAAAGCAGCTCTCTTTGTGGTGGCAAAGAACTGGAAATTGAAGAGATGCCTGTCAGTCGAGGAATGGCTGAACAAGTTGTGATATATGGTTATGATTGAATACTATTGTTCTATAAGAAATGTGAGAAGGATGCTTTCAGAAAAACCTGGGAAGACTTGCATGAACTAATATGCAAAGCAAAGTGAGTAGAACCAGGAGAATGTTGTATACAGTAACAGCAATATTGTATGATGATTGTGAATGACAGCTCTTCTCAGCAATACAGTGATCCAATATAATTCTGAAGGACACATGGATAAAAAATGGATCCACCCCAGAGAAATAACTGATGGAATCTGAATGTAGATTAAAAGATACTTTTTAAACTTTATTTTTCCTCATTTTTTTTGTCTGTTATCTTTCCCAACACAGCCAATATGAAAATATGTTTTCCATGACTGCTCGTGTATAATCTATAGCAAATTGCTTGCCTTCTCAAGGAAGGGAGAGGGAGGGAGAATTTAGAACTCAAATTTTTTTTAAAAAATTGTTAAAAATTGATTTTACATGTAATTGAGAAAAAATAAAAAATAAAGATGTTCATAGACTTGAAGCAGAGATTGAAAATTAGAGTTTGAATTGTAGAATCATTGAATTTAGCATTGGAAGGGACATAGATGAGTCATCTAGTGTAGGGGTGATAAAGAGTATCAAATTCAAATAAAATTATCCCTGCAGCCCATATATTGACTTAGAAAACCCCAAATTAACATTATGTATGTGGTGTCATATTTTTATTTATTTTGTCAAATATTTCCCAATTACATTTTAATCTAGTTCCCCTGCACTCAGGAGTTTTGCAGCTTTTGAGTTTGACACCTCTAACTAGTCCAACCCTCTCATGTTGCAGATGAGAAAGCTAATGGAAGTTAAATTATTGCCCCAACGTCACACAAGAGATAATTGGAAGTCAGGATTTTAATTCCGGGCCTCTAACTCAAATTTTAGCTCTTTCTACTGCTCCATACATCTATTGACACTCCTCAATTAGCCCATTCAATTATGCTGTTTCATTTTAAATTTCAGGTAACCATCTAAAAACACCAATGAGATCATCATTATTTCTAACAAGAAAGCAGCTAGGTAACACAGTGGGAAAAGTGCTGGGGATGGAGTCAAGAAGACTGAGTTTAAATTTAGCCTCAGACACTTAATATCTATGTGACCCTGGGAAAATCACTAAACCTTTGTTTGCCTCAGTTTTCTAATTTTCTTTTTCCTTTTTTTTTTTTGGTTTTTGGAGAGGAAGGCAAGGCAATTGGGGTTAAGTGACCTGCCCAAGGTCACACAGCTATTAAGCGTGTCAAGTGTCTGAAGCCGGATTTGAACTCAGGTCCTCTTGACTCCAGGGCCAGTGATCTACTCACTGCACCACCTACCTTCCCCTTGCCTCAGTTTTCTTTTAGGTAAAGTGGGGATAATAATAGCAACCACCACCCAGGGTTGTTGTGAGGATCAAATGAGATGATTGGAAAGTGCTTAGCACAGTACCTGACACATTGTAGGTGCTATATACATATAGTAGGTATTCATCATTATCATCATCATCATCATCATTATCATCATCATCAGATAATGGATCCATTTGAGATTGGAAAAATAGTAGGCAGTACTATACCAATGTAGAGGGTACAAATGGACATACCCAAATTGAAATATTTAATTGGAAAACCAAACCTTATCTCCAAAAAATCAGGCTGCTTTTATCTTAGTTTGGGAGTAGGGTATAAAGGAAAAAAGTGTGGGATTTGTTGCCAGAAATCTTGGCTTCAAGGGCCAATTCTGCCACTTACTAGCTATGTGACTTCAGGCAAATTATTCATTCTTTCTGGTTCTCTATTATCCATAACTATTTGCACTACTCACCTCACAGGATTGTTGATGAAAGTCATCGTGGACCAATGGGGAAAGTGCTGGTTCCAAAGGCAGGGAACCTGGGTTTGAGTCCTGACTCTGTCACTTCCTACCTCAGACAATACCTCAGAACTTAACCTTTCTGGGTCACACTTCCATTGCTCAATGAAGTATTTCTCTGTATAACGAAGTAATTGTACTCAGTGTCCTCTGAGGTCCCTTCCAGCTCTAGGTGATCATATTATGTGTTAGAATTAATTAATGCATGGAAAGGACTTTTGAAACCTTAACACTGTAGATAAATGTCAGCTATCATTATTTCCTGCCGAAGGGGTCAATTAATAAGCATTAGCATGATTGGCCTCCGAGCCAGGCTCCAGGAGTACGTGCTTCCTTGGAGCACCATAATTCTTGCTCTGTAAGAGAACATTGATCATATAATGATCCTGGATTCAACTGCTCTTTGAGGTAGGCTCAATGTCTTGATGTTTTGTTGGGAATTTTCAAGAAATAAACCAAAAGAGAAATTAGTTTCTGGTTTCTGCCGACCAGTCCACCGAACCACAGGACTAGAAGTCATCTAATCCACCCTCTGTTTTTCTGCCAGGATATAATAATAATACTGATGAGCATTTATATAATACAGCCTGAGATTCACTTGCTCCCCCCCCAAAAAAAAGCTCTGGGCTCGTGGACCAGGTCCATTCATAGAGGCTTGTCTCTAGGGGGTCAGGTTCTCTCTTTGGCTTGTTGCCCCACCTGATGCTTTTCCAGAAAAATCTCTAATATGCTTATGGTAGAGCTTCTAAGGTCTGTCTAGCATTTGTACAGGCAGGGACTATGCTAAATGCAAATTGGATATGGGACAACCTTTATTTCACCCCTTTGAAAATGCTAGAGCTCAAAGGACTCACAGGAGCCTAGCTACAGAATCAGAAACAAACCAAAAAACCAACAACAACAAAAAAAGAAATTTAACTTAGGGTTACCATCAGGAAAATACCCTGACATTCTGGTGTAATCCCCTCCTCACATGGAGTCACACATTTCCTCCCAGCCTTGGAATTATGCGACCTATATCCCCCCTCCCAAAAGACAAATATCATATTTAAAAATGTAATCTTCCCATCAGACCTACCAAGTCTAAGTACCTTATTGACTTCAATCTCTAGGTAGTATGCTTTATAGTAGATATGTAGATGCTCTAAGGAACACAATGAGTCAAGAAATCCCTTTTTCTTTCTAGCAGTCCAGTGTCCATACTTTCAAACTTGAAAACTCTCGAAGATGGAGTTACTCATGAAAAATTCTTTAACCATGCTACTCAGGAAATTTCCTTTCTTTGGCTAGAAGACTGGATCACGTTACTTATGGAATTTAAAATCCCTCTCCTCTGCCCTGGAGATTTGGGGTCAGAAAACTTGAACTCCCTTCTCAGGATGCGTGTAAATGCACATGCCTCATAATGTGCTTCTGCTACGAATTACTGTGCATGATCCAGGTCATGTCAGTAGCAAGATGGCAGACTAGTCATTTTCTTTAATCCCCATGACCTCTCAGACCTCTCCAAAACATATTATAGATGAAAGATAAAGCAACTTTAGCTGTTTCCATGGTCTAGAACACCCAGCATCCAAAAAAAGGTTTAAAAAAGCAAAACCCAAACCCAGGAGCTGCTGCTCACTGACCCTGAGCTCACTCAGAACCTTCCTTTCATCTTGCAGGCCACTGGCAAGAAGGCTGCAATAGCAAACCTATGGAACAACACAGGCTTACATAAAAACCCTCTCTTACACTCTGGTCCCTCCTACCTCTTTCTGGCACAATGGAGACCCTGGCTCCAGACTCTGGCCAGGCAGAATCCTTCCAGAGCAAAAGCCTGCTTGAGGCTACAACCCAGAAGTACCAGCACTACAAAGACCTAAGCTGTTAGTGTTGGGGGAAGCAGACTCTGAACTGCCAGTGCTGGGTCAGAGAACTTAGGAACAGAGGGAGTGGGAACAGTCACCAGGAAAGGATACCATGCATATAGGAGACTGTCCAGCACTCTAGAGAGCCTGAAAGAACCCAGAACCCAGCTGGGGCCAGTTCTGACCATTTAAAACACAATTGGGACAAAGACTTAGTCTAGTGAACCATGAATTTCCCAGTGTGGAAGGAGGCTAAGATACTTTGAGTTCCAACCCCCAAGAAAACCACAATTAGAGAGAGAGGGAGTAAGGAAGGGAGTTATAAGGAAAATGAGGACAGAAAACCAGACAAACCAAAGATTTCAGGAGTAAGATAACTTAACAACCTTGAACATAAACAGATAAATCCACAGGAAAAACTGTAGTAACAAAAGGAAATATCTCCTCCAGATGTAGTAAATTAATTCAAGAATCAAAATAAAGGTAAATAATTGAATGTTTGATGAGATAGAAGATTCTGTGGAATTTAAGGAGCACATGGAATCATAAAACACTGTTCCTGAGTGTACAAGAGAAATGAGAATTATGAGAGCCAAATTTATGTCCTGTACAGCAAAAATAATGAGCAGAATAGAAAAAATTTGAATCTTCAATGACAAACTTCAACAAAGAAACAAAAGAGAGAACAACAGATTTGAAAAGTAAAGCTGCAGAAGTAAAGGACAACCTAATAGAAGAGAAGTAAAAAATAATAACATTAAAAGAAAATATATTCACAACGTAGGCAAAATATACTGATCTTGAAGACAGGACATGTAGAGACAACCTAAGGATCATAGATCTTCCAAGTTGAACATGACAAGACAAAATACCTTAACATTAGAATGAAAGAAATAGTAGAAGATAACTATTTAGAACTTCTGTACAGAGAAAATGAAATTCTAAATTCACAGATTGTCTCCAGGAAAAAACCCAAGTCTACGAACTCCAAGATAGATAGTAGTTAAATTTAATGATTCAATTCAGAAACAAATTCTGCAAGCCATCAGGAAAAAGACTTTTAAATACAAAGGAAAGGACAGTCTAATAATGCAAGACCATTTCACAACCACTAGAAAAAGGAGGAGAGAATGGAATAATGTGTTCTGAAGTACAGTGGAGCTCAGTATGCAGCCCAGGGTGACCTATCCTGCAAATCTGAGATTAATCATACAGGACAAAAGATGGACATTCAATAAGAAAGAAGAGTTTGAAACATTTTTGGAAAGTAAATAAGAACTGAAGAGATTATTTGCTTCTCAAACATCCCAAACAACAGAAATACAGCAGAAATGAATAAACACAGCTGCTAACACCAGCAACAGCAAAACAAAATGACAACAAGAAGACCACGAAGAGACTTCTTTCTAAATATACGCAAAGAGACTGGAGTGAAGGTGGAAATCTGATAGAGGTAACAGTGAAGAGACAAACAAGGGCACTATGGACAGAACCTGGCAATACCCTACTTAAAGGTGAAAGCGTCTTCTGTAGGGTAATATTACAGTATGGGAGGGTACATAAGATGAGTGGAGGGGAATAAAGGGATAAAGAGGAGTATGTGGCGCACCAGGGGGAAGGTGACCACTGTGGTCTCAGAAAGATAAGAAACTAAAGGGGAATGAATGAGGAAAAGGGAGAAAATATTGGAAACAGGGGAAAGGAGGTATTACTTTGGAGGCATGGGAGAATTCCACAGATGAATGCTCCTATAGGTAAAGGGAGATGAGGACCTTACTCTGGCTAAGACCTAAGGAATTTGGTGCTTGAAAAGTCTACTTGCCCTGAGCAGTGGTGGGAGGGGGAAGTTGGAACTACTAGGGGGCAACTGGCACCTGAAGGAGTGGGAGAGCGTGGACACAGGAAAGGGGTTTCCAGGAAAATGTAGAAAAAAAGGTCAGCAAGAGAGGGTAGAGATCAGTGATGTAAGAGGGGCCCTACAATTAGGCTTTGTCCTTTCTGTTGCCTGCAATAATTGGCATTGTTCTGAGAGTGAGGCACAATGGAAAAGGGAAATCCAGGGGGTAAGCTTCACAAAGCAGTGGTAGAAAGTAACTAGAGTGGAAAGCCTAGAATGGATACCCCAGAAGTTTTGACAGCATGAAAAGTGCAGAAAAATGAGAGAGACCAGATAATCATAGCAGTCATGAATCAGAAAAATAAAGGTCTAGAGTTAACAGAAAGAGAAGATTGATAATGAAAAGAATGAGAAAAAAACTTTTTTTGATGAGGGTGCAAAAATGAAATTTGAAAAAACTGATAAACAGGAGTGGCTAAAGGGAATAAAAGTGGGAATCTACTTGATTAAGAGAAGAAAAAAGAAGCAAAGAAATATATAACCAAATAAAAGTAGGAAAGAGGAACAAATAAGCAAAATCCTAAAGAGAAAGAGGTAACAAATGTGAAGAAAGGATCAGGGCTAAGAGGAAGAGAGCCAGTGGGAACAGAGCTACCATAAAAAAAGATTAAAACAAAGTAACTGAAGGAACATCAGACTGTGTTTACAGCAGTAAAGGGAAAAATGATAATTTAAACAATTTGAGAGACATATGGAGAAAAATGTAAACCTTTTATAAATTTAAATGAAAATAAATTAAACAATCCAATGAAATAAAAAAAGAATGACAGATTGGATAAGAAAACAAAACTTTATGATCTGTTGCTCACAAGAAACAATTTAAAGAAAGACATATACAAAATAAAACCAAGGGGATAGAAAAAAAATTGCTTACATTAAGTGAATCAAAATAAGCTGAAGTTGACATCATGCAATCAGATGAAGTAAAAAATATTCAAAAAATAAAAAAACATAAACAAGGAAAATATACTGAAAGGAACTATTGATAACAAACCATTGTTAGTAATAAATTTATATACTCTGATTGCCTTAGTATCCCAATTCCAAAGGAAACATTATATGAGTTTTAAGAAGACACAGGCAGTAACACAATAATGATAGGAGATTTCAATATCCTTCTATTAGTTTGAATAAATCTAACAAAGCTAAGCCAAAGTGAAGACATGGAATTGAACAAATTTCTGGAGAAATTTGGCATCTTCTAAAATGGGCAAGCAGAAGAACATATACACATTTCTTTGTACCATATGAAACTTTTACAGAAATTGACTGTATATTAGGCACAGAAATATTACAAACAAATATAAAAAGACAGAAGTAGTTCATACATCCTTTGTAAATCACAATGCAAAAAGAATAGAAATTCTTGTGGATCAGAGACCACAAGAAAAAGATAAAAACCCAAATGGAGACTTAATAGTGTGATCCTAACTATGTATTATATAAGTATTCTTTAAATGAGTATTTAAATAATAAAGAATGAGTCAGAGAAAAAATTAGTAACTATGTAAGAGAAAATGATAATGACCAAACAACATACATACAAGCAAACTTTCTGGGACACAGCAAAAGCACTAACAAATTAGAAAAAGAAAGTATTAACAAATTGAATATGCATTTAAAAATTAGATAATATTAACAAAGCTAAAATAATTCCAAAAGAGAAAATATTAAAAAATTAGAGGGGAAATAGGTTAATTGGAAACAAAAAAATGCCATAGAAATGAAAAACAGAACTAAAAGATGATTCTTTTAAAAGACTGATAAAAATTGATAAATGCATAGCTAATCTAATTAAAAAGAAGAGACCGGGGGGCAGAGCCAAGATGGCAGCTTGAAAACAGGGACTCACTTAAGCCCTCCCCCAAACCCCTCCAAACACCTGTGAAAAATGACTCTAAACAAATTCTAGAGCTACAGAACCCATGAAATAACAGGGAAACAAGTCTCCAGCCCAAGATGGCCTGGATAGTTGCTGGGAAGGGTCTATCACACTATGCTGGGAGTAGAGCTACTTCTACCCAAGTAGCGCTTGGGCCATACTTGAAGAGACCAGGCCAGAGTAGACCAGATGGAGCAGGTCTCAGGGCCCTGAATCATTGAGCTGTGGCAATTACCAGACTTCTCAATCCACAAACACCAAAGACAACAGAGCAGGTCAGTGGGAAAACTCCTGGATCTGGGTGAGAGAAGTGCATGGTCCTGCCCCAGCTCTGGGTGGCAGAGGTGGTATGGCTGCAGCAGGAGGAAGCTCTGGAGGCTGCTTCCAGAGTTCCAGCTGTGCCTGCTTCTGGCCCCAGGCCTACCTGGTGGGAGGAATCAAGCATCTTATCAGAGCAGGAGTACAGGGAGCACTTTGCTGGAGCTTAGGCAAGGTTCTCTTGCTTTGCCTGCTTGGATTTGGGTCATGGTCCTGGTTGGTGGTTCTTGGGGGAGGAGCGCTGGTGTGGCAGAACTTGTGGTGACTGTGGAAAGGGAGTACTCCTGGTAGTTACACAGCAGAAAGGAGTGAGGGTATTCACAGACCTGAGCACAGGCCAGGAGAGGAGTGCCATCTCACCACAGAATAGAAGTATCTCTGAAAACAGCAGTGCAAAACCCCCAAAGAGACAAAACACTCTTTACTCTGAAGGCAATCATACTCTGGCAAAAAGTTCAAAAGTCAAGTAATTAGCTAGGGAAATGAGCAAACAGTGTAAAAGGACTCAGACTCAGACTATAAAATTTTTTTTTGATGACAAAGAAGATCAAAACATACAGCCAGAAGAAGTCAACAAAGTCAAAAAGCCTACATTGAAAGCTTCCAAGGAAAACATGAACTGGTCTCAGGCCACGGAAGAGCTCAAAAAGGATTTGGAAAATCAAGTACGAGAAGTAGAGGAAAAATTGAAAGAGAAATGAGAGTGATACAAGAAAATCATGAAAAACAAGTCAATGACTTGCTAAAGGAGACCCAAAAAATACTTAAGAAAATAACACCTTAAAAATAGATTAACCCAAATGGCAAAAGAGGTCCAAAAAGCCAATGGGGAAAGGAATGCATTAAAAGGCAGAATTAGCCAAATGGCAAAGTAAGTCCAAAAGACCACTGAAGAAAATACCATCTTAAAAATTAGAATGGAACAAGTAGAAGCTAATGACTTTATGAGAAATCAAGAAATTATAAAACAGAAACAGAAGAATGAAAAAATGGAAGACAATGTGAAATATCTTATTGGAAAAACCACTGACCTAGGGAATAGATCCAGGAGAGATAATTTTAAAATTATTGGACTACCTAAAAGCCATGATTGAAAAAAGAGCCTAGACATCATCTTTCAAGAAATTATCAAGGGAAATTGCCTTGATATTCTAGAACCAGAGGGTGAAATAGAAATTAAAAGAATCCACTGATTGCCTCTTGAAAAAGAACCCAAGAAGATGGTGGCTGGAAAGCAGGGACTCACTTAAGCTCCCTGCCAGGTCCCTCCAAAGATCTATAAAAATGGCTCTGAACAAATTCTAGAGCTGCAGAACCCACAAAATAGCAAAGGGAAGCAGAGCACCAGCCCAGGACAGCCTAGATGGTCGCTGGGAAGGGTCTATCACAAGGAGCTAGGAGCGGAGTGGAGCAAAGGCCAGCATGGGCTGTGCCAGGACCAACCAGACTGGGAGCCAGATGGAACAGGCTGTAGCTCCCTGAATCAGTAAGCTGTGGCAGTTACCAGACTTCTCAACCCACAAACTCCAAAGACAACAGAGAAGGTTAGTGGGAAAAGGTGCTGGGATGGAGTTAAAGAGTTCAGGTAGGCCACCACCCCAGGGGCAGCAGAGGTGGCGCAGCTCAAAGGCTGCTTCTGGAGCTACAGTTGCAGTTACTTCTGGTCCCAGGCCAACCTGGTGGGAGGAATTAAGAGAAAGATTAGAGTGGGAGTGCAGAGCCTGCTTGGATTTGAGTCGTGGTCTGGGTTGGCAGTTCTTGAGGGAGGAGAAGCACTGGTATGGCAAAGCTTGCTGTGTAGAAGTAGCTCTGAAAATAGCGGTGCAGTCCCTCAAACTTGGGACAAAGTATACTGTACTCTACAAGCAGTCATACCCCAACAAAAAGCTCAAGGGTCAAGTAGTTGGCTGGGAACATGAACAGGCAACGAAAATGCTCTCAGATTCAGACTCAGACTTTGGAATCTTTCTTTTGTGACAAAGAAGACCAAAACAAACAACCAGAAGAAATCATCAAAGTCAAAGAGCCTATATCAAAAGACCCCAAGAAAAATATGAATTGGTCTCAGGCCATGGAAGAGCTCAAAAAGGATTTGGAAAATCAAATAAGAGAGGTAGAGGAAAAATTGGGAAGAGAAATGAGAGTGATGCAAGAAAATCATGAAAAACAAGTCAATGACTTGCTAAAGGAGATCCAAAAAAATACTGAGGAAAATAAGACCTTAAAAAAATAGACTGAATCAAATGGCAAAAGAGCTTCAAAAAGCCAGTGAGGAGAAGAATGCTTGAAAGGCAGAATTAGCCAAATGGAAAAGGAGGTCCAAAAGACCACTGAAGAAAATACTACCTTAAACATTAGACTGGAGCAAGTAGAAGCTAGTGACTTTATGAGAAATCAAGATATTATAAAATAAAACAAAAGGAATGAAAAAATGGAAGACAGTGTGAAATATCTCTTTGGAAAAACCACTGACCTGGAAAATAGATCTAGGAAAAATAATTTAAAAATTACTGGACTACCTGAAAGCCATGATCAAAAAAAGAGCCTAGATATCGTCTTTCGAGAAATTATTAAGGAAAACTACCCTGATATCCTACAGCCAGAAGGTAAAATAGAAATTGAAAGAATCCACCGATCGCCTCCTGAAAAAGATCCC
>CM053625.1:104182749-104229600 GCA_028646595.1 Phalanger gymnotis
AACATATACATGATTATATTTGAGATCATAAATTCGGCCTTCCTACTACATAGGGTAAGCCAGAGACCTGACTAGCTCAAGAGCTAGAGGTTTTTGAGGATACCAAAAATTCAAGGGACCAAGATAAAATCAGGGGTGCTAGAGACCAGAGCAGAGAATTTGTTTGGGATATCTTACAAGATCAGAAGTGCAGGGGAAATGTTGTCGAGTGTTGTTTTCATTCCACTGCTTTGGTTTTTTATGGTGGCATCAGGTATCCCACCCCAATGCTGCTCTGATGTTTCAGCATGGTCACCAGTAGGCTCCCTGCTAACTAATGTCCTTGTAAAGATGTAGGACTAGCTCATTGCCTCCCCAGAAGGTTTGAAGGGGCAACAAAGACCTAATTGAATAGTTTCAATTAACCTCTACAACCTATCTTTCTAGGTTGATTTCATGTTATTCTTTCTCTTATACTCTATTTTGCAGTCAACTGGTCCACTTGCCTTTCTCCATATGTGACATTCCATCTTGCACTTCTTTCCCTCTGCACAAGCTGTCCTCCATGCTTGGAAAGCTCTTCTTCTTCATCTCCTAGACATGGCTTCTCCCAATCTGCCCAAGTGTTAATGTTATTCCCCTGTAACAACAATGTGGCTAGCAGCTGCTTTTGAGGTATAAGACACAAGAAGACCAGCAACATGAGCTACTAGCACAGATTCTTTGATCCGCTTTTCTAAGGAAAGCAACTTTAAGGGGTTAACAATCTCACTTTAATCAAACATACATATATCATTCACTTAATTCAGGAGAAAAAGTCAGCTTCCTGAACTTCAGAGCAAATAATTACAAACAGAAAATATCAATAGGTCAAATAACACAATTCAACAGACAGGCTTTGTCTAATCGAGACATCACATACATAGCTACGAAAAAGAGAAGCACCAGCATCTGGGTTTTCTTCAAGGCTGGGGGTGGGGGGGTGTGGTGAGGGGTGAGCTGGCTCCAGCAGTTACCTAGAGTCTTCGCGTCAACACTCTTCCAGTAAGTGAGAGCCCCAAACAAGATGCTAACCTCTGAGTTTATATACCCTTCTTAGGGCCCTGAAGGCTTCATACCTAGTCAGCAAAAGGGGTGGGCCTGGGGCTTAGCACCTAGTAAGACTTAATCAAAGGCACTTGATTACTTTAGCATTCTAAAAGAGAAAACAGTAAACAAAAAAAAGTCCCACCTTAATTACCAATACATTCCCACAATCAAAATTACTTTGTAATAGTCTACCTATGATATATGTTAATATTTTAGTAATGTATCTAGCAATATACTATATATGCACATATGCATATGAGCATATATCCTATTATACATATACATGTTATATATACATATTACATGTGTGTACATGTTGTATAATATAACTTTGTAAGTGCCTATATTCTGTATTTATGTATCTATGGGCATATTGTTTTCCTTCCAGTAGAATATAAGCCCCTCAAAGGAGGAGAATATTTCAAGTATGTCTTGTTGGTAGGTACTTCATAAATGTATATTGGCAGGTACTTCATGTATTGAATTAATCAGAAGACTTGCTGAGTAGCTACTGTTTTCAAATCCCTGTGCTAGACATGGTCCTTGCCTTCAGGATTCCATAGTCTAAGTGATGCACATCCATGGACAAGTGGCATTGGTGTTCAGTGCAATAGGAGTGACAGTAATGAATAGAACCCCTCCAGATGGGATAATGACTAAACATTATCACTATAATCTCATTCATTTGTGGAGAATAGAGTCATGGAGGGTGGGGTAAGGCTATGGAACTGTGAAATATTTGCATATGGACAGGTTCCCCTCATGTTACTGAGGAAGAATAACGTGACCCTAAGAGTTTCTTTCTTTTTTTAATTTTCATTTTTTAATAGCAAGAGTTCTTCTACCTCAGTAGTATATCATTCCAGCAATAAACATTTATTAAATGTTTACTAAGTGTTGGGCACTGTGCTAAGTACTGGGGATACAAACAAAGGTAAAAGACAGTCCCCACTCTCCAGGAGCTCACAATCTACTGAGGGAGACAACGTTCAGACAAATATATATAAATGAGCTACAGGTGTGATAGATTGGGAATAATCAAGAGAGGGGAGGCACTAGGGGAATTGGGCAAGGTTTTTTATAGAAAGTGGAATTTTAGCTGGGATCCGAAGGAAGACAAGCCAACTGGGAGTTGGAGATGTGGACCGAGGAGAGAAAATGCCAAAAGTCAAAATATTAAGTATTGTTCCAGGATCAACAAGGAAGCTTATGGATCTTTTAGTACCTGGGGGAGGTAAGTGTAAGATGTAGGGAGATTGGAAAGGTAGGGGAGACTAGGTTATACACAGTTTTGAATGCCAGAGGATTTTGTGTTTGATCCTGGAGGTGATAGGGAGCCACTGGGAGTTATTGAGTAGGGGGAAGAGTGACATGGTGAGACCTGCACTTGAAGATCACTCTGGCAGCTGAGTGGAGGATGGACCAGAGTAGGGAGAGACTGGTGGCAGGAAGACCCACCGGCAGGCTATAATCCATGTTGAAGTAGTTTATTGCTTTCTCATTCTGGGCACACAGAGCTGGAAAGGACCCCAGAGACCATCTAGTAGTCCAAATCACTCACTTTTATAGTTGAGGAAAGGGAGATATAGAGAGGCTTAAGGTGATTTGCTTCTATTCACAAGGGTATTAAGTAGCAGAAAACCCAGGTCTTCTGACTCCACACCCAGCATTCTTTCTTCTGCACTTTGCTGCTTCTCAATAGCTTTTCCCTTTGTTTTCTGCCTCTTGGAGTACAGATGACTTCAGGAAGGTGGGAAGCCTGCCTTCCACTTAAAACATCAGTGGACCTTCCTTGTACTTGTCCCTTGTTTGGAGGCCAGTGAGGGTGGAGAAAGCCTCTCTATTGGCTCTTAACCATCCTTTTCTGACTGTTTAGACTTGAAAGGAGTATCCGGGAACCACAGAAATCTCCGGGTGATTGGAAGTTGTGTTTTTATTTTTTTGTCTAGTTCATCCTGGACCTACCCACCTATTTGAGATTTTGAATAAAAATGTCATTATTTTGCCCTTAAAGACACTCCCAGCCCTTCAGAGTCTTTTCTAGTTCATCTAAGCCATCTGGGAAGGATCGAGGAGGGTCTGGAGGGATGGAGGAAGTAGGAAATTATACATTGTGTAAAAAGCAAGAATCAGGGCTCTGATTGAGATGGAAAATTCACCCAGTGGGGTAGGGTGAGTTGACATATCCTGTCTTGCCTTAGCTGACCCTTATGTAGAAAGAATGAGCTCTAGTTTGGCCCAAGGCCAGCAAAGAAAGAAGAGGAATAATCTCTTAGGGGGGCTCAGGAGGCTGCCTTGGAGGAAATCTGCTTTGTCTTGCTAAGCTCTTCTTCCTCTGACACAGCAGAAAATGTGCTGGATTTGAAACCAGAAATATGCTTTCAGATCCCACCTCTTTCACTTATTAGCTATGTGACCTTGGCCAAGTCTCTTCAGCTCTTGGGTCTCAGTTTCCTCCAAAAAATAAAAGGGTTTTGGCTTCTAAGAACCTTTATAGCTCTACTTCTATCATTCCAGGGTCCAAATATTCCAATTGGCCAATAATACCAGTGAGACCAAAAGGGGAAGCAACATGAACAAGACCTGCAGTCAGAAGCTCTAGGTTCAAATCTTCTCTCTCCCACTTACTAGCTCTGGGACCATGCTTAAGTCTCTCTAGACTTCACTTTCCTAATCTGGATAATCTGTACTATGATTATGTATTAATCTGTATTATGTATGGAGATAGTGAAACTTGTCTTATTTAAATCACAGGATTGTTGTGAGGAAAGCACTGCTATATAAACCTGAAAGTGCTAAAATAAATGTGAATTTTTATTAAGGGGGGAGGTGACTTTGATCAGGGAAAAGGACCCTTCACACAGTAGGTTTGGTTCTCAGAAAATTAAGTCACAGTCGCTGCCATCCCTTTGGGAAGAGGCAGATTTCTGACCCTCTTCTCTCCCCCACGCCCCCATTTAGTCCCAGGCTCATACAACAGTACCACCTAGGAGAGTCTGTCCCTAACCTTGGCTTCAGAAAAAGAAGGCTAAGATTTTTGAGACCTATTGCCAATTGCTTTCCATCTCTGGGCCTTGGAATCCATTAAAATGGTATACAAATGGGCAAAGGTGACCCAAGAAAAAAGAACATAATCTCGATTGATCCAGTACTGGAAAATTCTATGTAACCAATAATGGGTTTAGTCACCTTAATTTAGGCAAGAAATCCAAGGCTCTCTGAATAATTAATCACTTTAGCCAACTCCATGTATGCAAAATTAGTAAACTTTGCTAATCACAATGCCCTTGTGATGGGGTGGAGTAGTTCTCAGTCTAGATCATCCACTGATTGACTGTCACTATGGTTCCCCTCCCACTCCATCCCTGTGAATCTGTTTAACAAAGCAATCAGACATAAAGGCTGGCACAGGTGTGAGAGATCCCAGAGCCCTATTTATATTGTAAGAAATGACTCCACCTTGGAGAGGTGTTCAGACAATATTGCCCAAGGTCTACTCAACTTGGTTTTAATCCACTTACAGAGGCTTCCAGTATGACTGAGCTTTATTCATGAATTCTAAGAGAGTGAGATAAAAATCTGTAAGGTCTTGGAGTAGACAGGGCAGTGCAGCTAAGTTGAAAACCAATTTTACCATGATATGTCAAAAGCACATAGAAAGAATATTGCTACTTTAATGCAATGCATCTCTGCTACTATGAAAAATAGGTCATAGTGCATATCCTACTAATGGGTGGGTTAGAAGGACTAAGTTTATCTTCTGATACTAATGAACCATAATGTTTGATTGTGTAGCAACGCACATAATTAACTTCATCCAAATAAGATTTTTCATTCCCATTTTGTGGCTAGTGTATGTAATAAGGACTTGGGAGACCTGAATTCAAATCTCTACTCTGCCACTTGCTACCTATGTTGAGACCTTACTTTGCTAATTTGTAAACTTAGGAAAATTGTCTTAAATGAGCTCCGAAGTAACTTCAAACTCTAGACCTATGATTCTATAATCTTACAGTACTAATAAGCAAAAACATAATGCTGAGTTATATCATTTGCCTTTGTTCATTTGGGAATGGGGTGGGGTTGGAGCAGGGAACCCATGAGAGATGTGAAGACCGACCTATTGCCAGGCCCTACCTGGTAGAAGTGATTCCATGTTCAACTACTAATTGTTCACCTATATACTGAAAAGTTCCTATATAAGCAATAACTAGTTTGGTCAGCTTTATCTACACAATGAATGCAAGGCTCTTCCGATTAAGAATTAATTTAGCAAACTTCATGCATGTAAGATTAGTAAATTTTCTTAATCATAATGCCCTCATGATTGATAAGGGTGGGTGGGGAAGGTCTCAGTCAGGATCATGCACTGATTGGCTGTCTCTGAGGACCACCTCATACTTGGTCTCTGTGGATCTGTTAAGCAAAGCAGTCAGACACATGTGCAATGACCCAGAGTTCTGAGATCTATGATATGCATCCCATTGTACACTTGTGTCACCAATGCCTGTAATTGCCGGTGGGATTGAATGACAGGGAACTCACACAGTTATGTATCTGTGAGCAATGAACTGCCTTACTCCTCAGCTTTTGGATACTTCTGTTTCTTCTTGGCATCTCACCCATGATCTTCTCACAAAAAGAAAAGAATTCTCTTTTTGCCCTAAAGGAGCTTACACAGTCTAATGGAGAGATTAGACAAACACTAATTATATTATTTTAGAACACTAATAAGTGGCAGTAATAAATTGTGTGTGAGAGACAGAGAGAGAAGAAAAGAAGGAGAGAGAGAGAGAGAGAGAGAGAGAGAGAAGAAAGACAGAGAGATAGAGAAAGGTAGACAGGAAGATTTCGGGGTGGGACTTGTCTCTGATCAAAATGGAAGGTTAGCCGGCTATTGGCTATGTACCTAATGGCCTTTAAAAATTTAAACATGCCAGCCCTAAGAAATTCCAAATAGAGAACTGTGAAAAAATGGTGGTGTTTTAGGTCTTAGAGGAGTCCAGACCCTCCCACAAACAACTCAATAAAGCTCTAAAATGTACTAGAGGGAATATTGATTAAAAAAAGAATAAAGAGGAACCACTATAAACTGCTCTATCCAGTTCAGGATTGCACAAAAAGACTATCAGAATCCTGTGGAATCTTTGAGAAGAGACAAGTGAGAGTAGGTGGGAGGCAAAGTACATGTCTTATAGTAGAAGATAGGGCCAAACCAGTACCCAGTGGAGGGCCCAGGCAGCTCAAGCCATTTCAGGAGATGTGACCAGAGCTCAGGCAATTCATGCCTGAACCAACACTCAGGAAGTCTTGTGTCTAGATGCCAATGCTCAAGCAAAAGCAATAGAAAAGTCCAGGACAACACTTAAGAATCAAAGCATTTGAGATCAAGTACCATCATCAATACCTGATTGGGGCCTGTCAGGGCCATGGCAAGGGACAGAGCTAGTTCTGATTTCAGGGCTATATAAGAAGAAGGAAACAGAGAAAAAGCCAAGACCCATGTTCAGCCACTGGGAGACAGAAAACAAAAGCAATAATTCCTTTTAAAGGCAGACCTTAATCTCAGCCATCACATCAGGAAGAAACAAAGCCTGCTTATACTATACAAGAGTATGGAAGGGAGAAGAGTGTGATCCAATGTGGTGTTAATGTGATTAAAGATTGAGGGGGGGGGAGGGTTATGGGATGGCTTGGCTCCCTGCTGTGATATTGTGTTTTAAGTTTCCTGCTGTTATGATAAAGTGGGCTTGCTGGTTTGGGGATATAATTGCTGCTATATTGAATTGGAGTTATTGGTTTTGGGATTTGATCCTCTGGTGTCTAAATAAATGTTTTGCTTCTTCTGCCTACTATAAGGAGACTCTCATATTCTGTGATACAGAACTATACAGGCATATTCATGGTCACCACTGATATTGTGACACTTACCTTACTGATACACCCAGGCACAAAGCCCCAATCAAGAAACTAGGACATGAATAAACAGAAGAAAATGATAAACACAATAAAGGTATACTATGGGCTGATACAAGAGAGACATCCAGAAGAGTAACTCCAATGCAAATCCAAGTAGAGCCTCAGAGAAAAGAATGCACTGGCCATCAGGACTACATAAGCATCTGGAAGAAATAGAATAAGAAATATAAAATCCAATGTTAAAGGAAATAATGGCAAGGAGAATGAATAGTTTAAAATAGATGTTGATAAGCTTTATCCAATGATTGACCCCCCACCCCCAAATTAGAATGTACCAAACAGAAAGAAATGACTTGAGACAACAAAAATACTAAAATTAAATTTAAAAAAAGAACAAAATGTAAGGTATAGCCTATTTAAAAAAAAATCTTATCAGATACAGTATTTCAAAAAATCATAAATGAAAACTACCCAGATCTGTTAAAACAAGAGGGCAGAGGGAAAATAGAAAGCATGTGCTAAGTACTTCTGAAAGATACCACAAATTAAAACTCTCAGGAACATCAGAGTCAAAATCCAGATCTTCCAAGTCAAAGAGGAAATACTGTGAGTAGTCAAAGAATTCAAGTCAAAGGAGACAGTGTCAGGATCACATAAGACTTGGTGATTTCTATGTTAAAGAAAAGAAGAGCTTGGAATATGATATCCCAAAAGATAGAAGATAAAGACTTACAATTAAAAAAAAAACTTATTGGGCAAAATTGGACATAACACTATGGGGGAAAAATGGACCCTTAATAAAATAGAGGTCTTCTCTGCATTCCTCATGAAGAGGTCTGAATTGACGAGAAATTTTTAAATTCAAGAGTCAAGAGAAACACAGAAAGTTAAATATATTTGATTAATTGGAAAGAACAATAAATTCTAATATAGAGCATCCTCTCAGAACTTTTCAACGGTCTTCACAGAAAAAGTTAAGTAAGACAGAGAGAGAGCCTGGGTATGGAGTTGATAGTCTTAGGATAAAAAGGAAATGGAAGGGAAAGAAGAACTTAATGGGGAGGAAAGGAAGAGGAAAGAGACAGAACTTACCATCTCCCATGATGGGGGTGTACACAGTGAAGAGTTTACAAACATAAAGAAAGGGGCAGGGGGAGTGGGCAACTCAGGAACTTCACTTTCTTCTGAACAAAGGGAAGATTGAACGCATTCACACACACACACACACACACACACACACACACACACACACACACACACAAAGATTTCTTTGTAAAAATACATGAAACTGAACAAAGAAATACATAGAGACAAGAAAGAGGGAAATGAAGGTTTAAGAGGATGAGCAAAGATAGCTGAAGGAATAGTCGCAGGCAAAATAAACTCCAAGGTTGGAGAGTAAAGCCTGAAGGACAGAATAAAAGGAAAGCAAGAAAGAAAAGTAAAAATTTGTGATTTAAGGTGGACAGAGTGGAAATAGATTGAATTATAATACACTACTATTAAACAAACTTCTCTTTTACCACCTTGGAAATAAAAGAAACTATCAAAAAAAAATTTGCCCAATTACAAGCCAACTGAACTGATATTTTAGTTAAAATGGATGAATATTTACAAAATATAAAATACCCAGATTAGCAGAATAGGAAATAAATTTATTTAAATAATCCAATATGCAGAAAAAAAAGAAATTGAATGAGTCATAAATTAATTCCCAAAATAGGGGAATGGTGCCGAAGGTCCACATGGATTTATGAGATTACAAAGATTTACAGATATTCAAAGGACAATTTATTCAAATGCTCTACAAGTTACTTACAAAAATATGAAAAGGGACACATGCATATAAATCCTTTTTGTGATACAAATGTAGTCTTGATACCTAAACCAGGCAGAGAAAGAAAACTATATGTCAATATCCCAAATGAACATTTCAATAAATATAATAAATAAAATACTGGCAAAGAGGCTATATCATTAAAAATAATATATGATATGACCATCTTAGACTCCTAATTGGAATGAAGAATTTGTTCAAAAAAGAGAAAACTACAAATATAATAGTGTATATTAATAACAAAAATTAATAACTACATTATTAGATCAATGCTGACAAAACTTTTGACAAAATCTAATTTCTGTTTTTGACAAAAAAAACTAAATAGTTTAGGAATTAAAAAACCTTCCTTTACTCTGGTTAAAGTATCTATCTAAAATTAAGGACCAACAGTACACACACACACACACACACACACACATTTGAAAAAGATAAAGGTCTTTCCAATAAGGTCAAAGTTAAAAACAAGGATATCCATTAACAGCATTATTGTTTGTTATAGTTATAGTCTTGTTAGAGCAATAGAATAACAAAAAAAAAAAGAATTTGAAAGAAAAAGAAGAGACAGAATGATCCCCTTTTTTGCAGATGATATGATGATCTCTTTAGAAAACTCCAATGAGTCAACTAAAAAAATTAATTGAAATAACTTTAGCAAAATTGCAGGATATTAAAAAATCCACATACAAATAATCAGCATTTCTGCATATTCCCAACAAAATACATCAGAAAGAAATAGAAAAAAGTCTATTCAAAATGGCTATGGAGAATATATTTGGGATTCTATCCACCAAATCACACAAAAGAACTATATGATTACAACTACAAAATACTCTTTACTAAAATAAAGGCAGACCTAAATAACTGGAGAAATAGTAATTGCCTAGGGATAGGTCATGTCAATAAAGTAAAAATTACAATACTGCGTAAATTAATTTACTTATTCTATATCATATCAAAACTACTAAAGGATTACTTTAGAGAACCAGAAAACATAATAACAAAATTTATCTGGAAGCACAAAACATTAAGCTTCTTAATGTGAAAAACATAGGAAGGAAGAGGTCTATTTTGATCCATTAGCAGTAATGGATCTGAAATAACACCACAAAGCAGGAATCATTAAAAATGTTTGGTACTGGTTTAAAAAATGGAGAGATTGATTAATGAAACAAATTAGATACATAATAAAGAAGTAATATAGTAAGACAGTGTTTGATAAATTAAAATATATGTACATATAATTACACATGCCTATATATGTATATATACACATACATGTGTATATATACATGTATGTATTTTGCGTGATTATGCATATCTTTCTATATCAGCTTTTGGTTTTTGCAGTGGCAAAATACTAGAAACCCGTCAATCAGAAAACATCTGAACAAGCTGTGACCCATAAATGTGATGAGATACTATTGTGTTGTAAGAAATGATAAAGATGGTTTTCAGAGAAGCCCAAGAAGACTTCTATGAGCTGGTACAGAGTGAAGGAAGTGGAAGCAGGAAAACAATTTATACAATAGTGATAACATCATAAAGACAAACAACTATGAAAGATTTAAGAACTCAGATCAATGTAATAACCAATGGGGATGTCAGAGACAACATTTTCAGACCAGACCACTGTGGAAATTTGTTTTTGTTGATATTGCATCGTATTATGAGGGTTTTGCTACTTCTAATTTTCAACCGGGGGAAGAGGGAGAAGGGAATAGGTTTATAGAGCTGCCAGAAGAGAGCAAAGGACAAGAGGGTCATGGAAGCATTCTTCATACAATACATAGAAAAGAACAAAAGGAAGGCCAGAAGGTATTACAGACAAGGAGGACAGCTTTGAAAGTTAAATGCTGAATTGATTATATATTTGAACACAAGCTGTATATTCACAGTTTCAATTTACAGTCCTCTTTCCTCCCCCATCCCATTTTACTATGCATATGAAAGTACTTGTTTCATTTGGTGTAAGTTCAGAATTAAGAGAGAGACAGAGACAAAGAGAGACAGACAGGGACAGAGAGAGGCAGGGAGGGAGGAAGGAAGGGAGGAAGGAAGGAAGGAAGGAAGGAAGGAAGGAAGGAAGGATTTCCTCCAGTAAGCAGCTTTGTGAAGTGTGATTCCCTGCTTCCTCTACCAGAGGACATAGAGTAAGGCATTTCCCTTTCCTTCTCACCCCCATTGACCATGATGCACAACAACAACAAGGGTGATGCATTGCTGCACAGCATCTTGCCTCGTAAGAGGCACTGTATCAACAGAGGGCACACAGAGATAGACAATGGAGAGACAGCCTAGGCAGGAAGCAATTTTAAGGACAGAGATTGAAGGGAGAATTTGCCTTGGCAGGTGGGAACTGAGTTTGGAGAGGAGCAAGCCTAAGAACCCTAGCTGAGCCCCATTCCCAGCAAAGATGCTGTACCCCAAGGTGAGGTAGGGACACAGTCCAAGGATGCTTCAAGAAAGGACAGGGGCCCTGCAGAGGCTGTACCATGAGTTGCTTTGGCCACATGTGTTCCCTACATGTATTTCTCACAACAAATATACTCTGAGCTTGTTCTCACTCTTCCTGTTGATGCTTCATGCTCTTCTTACTAGACTGTCTTAGTAGACACCTTGGTTTTAAGTTATTTGAATGTTTTCTGACTGTTAAAAGTGCCCTTATGTGGGCTTGTGAGCTATAGTCAGAGGAACATACAGAGGAAACTCATAACTTGAGAAGCTTGTAACATACCACACACCCTTCTCCTCCCACCCACCCAGCAAACTCTGGTGCAGAGATCAGGATGCTACATAAAAAATAGCCATTCATATCTAGATTGTACTTTGAAGCTGCAAAACACTTTGATGTCCATTATCTCATTTGCTCTAGAATGATTACTCTTTGTTCTACAGATGAGGAAACCTAGGCTCATGGAGGTAATTCAATTTGCTCAAGAACATATCAATAGTCAGTGCTAGAGCTGAGTGTAGAGACCAGATTTGTTCCAAGCCTGGGTGAAGAAGGAGGAGGAGGAGGAGAAAGAGGAAGAGGAGGAGAGTTAGTATAGCTAGTATCCATATCCTGCCTATGTTTATATGGTGTCAATCACTTTGTAAACATTATTGCCTTTGATCCTCACAATAACCCTTGGAAATAAGTGTGATTACTATTTCCATTTTATAGCTGAAGAAATGGAGGCAGAGAGAAATTAAGTGATTTGTGCCAGGTCACACAGCTATTAAGTGTCTTGAACTCAAGTTTTTCTGACTTTTGTCCTAGCCCTCTGTCCCCTGAACCACCTCCCTTTCCTGCTTCTTTCTGAAAGGCAACATGGAATCAAACAGTGAATCTGAAGTCAAGAGGACCTGAGTACAAATCCCAGTCCTAACACACAGACTGTGTAAAAAATGGGCAGACCTCTTCATCTATCGCGAGCCTCAACAGCCTTACTTGTAAAATGGAGGTAGTGTGACCTACCCCATAAGGTCGTTAGCAGTGAGGTGCAAATGAAGTAATGTAAGAACCGTAGTTGGCAAACTTTTAAAAAGCTATGTAAATGTCAGTTACTATTATTGTTGTGATCGGTGTTTTTATTTCCACTGTGCAGTCATCCCTTCCAAATCATGACTGTCCCCATCGCAGTTTTGATATATCTCAGGTTGCTGTAAGAAATTAAGTGGGAATTCTGTGGGAGTTTTGCGCAAGCTGCCGATGACACACAAAGACTAGCAGATGACACAGAAAAAGTTTAGAAACTCCAAAATGTATGAAATACATGAATAGTATTGCATGATATCAACTCAAATTTTACAATAAGATTGTAAACATCCCATAAAAGAAAAAAGAAAAAGTCCAAATCTTCTCTGGTACAGAGGCAGAGCCAAAAAAATTTTACATGGATTTTCCAGATTGTGGGGGAGCCCGAGCCTCTAATCCCCATGATGTGAAAGGAATAACTGTACTGCCCACCCAATTCTTGTCTTTGGGACTGGTTTTCTTCTCTCTGTCTCTAACCATGAGACCATTCTATTCTCTCCTCCAGAGTAGAGGGACTTCTAAAACCAAGGCATGAAAATTCTCATTTGCTTTTCTCAGTATCTTATGCATAGAGTAGTCAATGGAATGTGCATCCTGGCAAATAGCCGTTGAGCAGAGAAATATATCACTTATCTAAATTAGTAGTTGGCTGTTTCGGTTGCGGTCATTTGGAAGCATTTCGCTTGAAATGGAGGTGGAGGGGCGCTGCTAAGGGAAGCAGCCTGGCTGGAAAAAAAAGATTTAAGAAAATTGTCACTTTTCATCCAGAAACACATAGAGAGAGGCTTGGAGTACAGGCAGTGTGTGTTTATTCAATTAACCAGAAAGGCAAGATTACAGATGGGAAACCCACACTTGCCTTTGAGCTGAGAGAGAGGAATAAAAAAGCAATCTATGGCCCAGCGTCTAGAGCAGCCAAGGGCTGGTGCTGTCAAGGATGAACTTTTACCTTATGGAAGTCAAGTTCTCCTATTGGATTGTGGCTTTTTTAACTTTCCTGTTATTCCCTTTTTTGCTGTGAGTGTGTGTAACATGTGTGCATGTGTGCGTGCGTGTGAGTGTTGGGGGAGGTTAGTGTTGAAGGGCTGGCACAGAGTGGGGAACCTGCAGCCTCGAGGCCACATGTGGTCCTCTAGGTCCTCAAGTGCTGCCCTTTGACTGAATCCAAACTTCACAGAACAACTCTCCTTTCTAGGTCCTCGAGTGTGGCCCTTTGACTGAATCCAAACTCAGTCCAAATCCAATTCAGTCAAAGAGTCACACTTGAGGACCTAGAGGGTCACAAGTGCCCTTGAGGCCAAAGATTCCCCACCCCTGGGCTGGCTGCTGACCATCTCAGGAAGAAGCAGCTTCCCATGCTCAGAGGAACAAAGATTTGTCTATGCTGAAGAGAAGTCATCTAGTCAGAGGAAAAAAGGGAACAGTGGCTTTCAGAGTGACAGTGTGGTGTAAGAGATTGAGTGCTACCCTTGTGTAGGGGAGGAACTGGCTTTGAATCCCACCTCCGACATGTACTAGCCATGTGACCCTGGACAAGTCATTTAACTTCTCCAAAGCTACAGGAATACTCCTTGGAGTTCCTACCTCATAGACCTGTGATGAAGCTCAAATGGGAGAAAGTAGGCAAAATGCTATGTACACTTAAAGCTCTCTATAAATGTCAGTTATTATTCCTGTACCTCATCCTGTCTTGAGTATGTTGGGTGGTAATTGGTGCAGTGGACACACCAAAAGCCTCAGACTCAGGGATACCTGGCTTCAAATCCCTCCTCGGATATTTGTAAGTTGTATGCCTCAGGGCAAGTCATGTAACCACCCTGTACCTTAATTAGCTCATCTGTAAAATGAGACTGGGCTGGATGGCCTCTAAGATTCCTTCTGGCTCTAAATATACATTCCTGTGACCTTTCTGGGTGGGATGGAAGAGAAGCTAAAAGCTCTGGATGGAAAAATGAGCCATTCTTCTCTTTGCTGGGTGTGGGGGGACAACTGGCCAGAGGGAGGCTGGAGGAGCCCATTGATTTAAGCTCAGTGAACATCCAAGGAGTTCAGCAGTAATCGCTCAGATTCGCCCGATCCTCAGGGGACTGTTGTCTCTATGAATAATTTACGGGGTGCTTGCTACAGTTGTCTGTCACCTGGCATGTGGGGAGAATATTTAAATGCCACGGATCATTTTTATTCATTTGCTAATTGCTCTGCCACTTCAAAATCTCCCAGTGATCAATGTTGTTTACAACTGCTTATTTACAGAAGAATGCAAACATGGGGCATTTTGGCAATCCTAAATGATTTGCTTTGATCTCTGTCTGTCTCTGAAAATAATGCACCCGAGTCAACTCCTAAAAGATGAATTGGTATCTGACGTAGCGGGGTAGAAAGAATGGAATGGAAGGAGGGAAGGAGGAAGGGAGGGAAGGAGGGAGAAAGGCAGAGAGAGAGAGAGAGAGAGAGAGAGAGAGAGAGAGAGAGAGAGAAAGATTTATTCCAAATCGGTAATGAGATGGGAGAATTCTTATTCAGGGAAAATTGCTTCCCATTCCTCTAATTATGATCATGCAAATACCTCCCAGGCCTGAAATAGTCTGGATTCCCAACTAAAAAGATGTTTCTTCTTAGGTAGTTAGTTATATTGTAAGATCCCAGACATAATTATGGTCAGTGGAGGTCCTAATCTTTAAAAGACCTTAGGTTTGATCCTTTATCTCATCAATCTGTCTCTGTGGATTTGCTTCCAGTTCTCCCGAGGTGATTAATAGTTAAGTGGGATGGGGATGGGGGGAGCCTCGGATCCTGTGGCATCTGAACTGGGACAGAAGGGGATTAATTTCCTGGGTAAGAGATATGTCTGAGAACTTCAGATTAACTCCCTGAATGCTGAGAATTTAGCTACCCAAGAGGTCCCTGGTTTGTCTATACTGGCTCACAGATGGTTCTCAGCCTGCCTTCTCTTTACTCTAGGGATCTGAGGGCACTGCGAGAGAAGCCAGAATGAACCCTGTCCCCAGACTGGGTCTCTCACTTTAATCACAGATTAAATCATAGGCTCAGCCGTAGTCTGGTAAACTTGGCCATGGACTGAGCCTAAATGAAGTCAAAAATTGAATGCTGTCTCCAGATCCACATGTCTCACACTAAGTTCCATTTCTAACCTGGCCACAGCTGGAGCCCTAGTCTTATACAGCTATGCTGCAAATTGTGTATTCAGTGATCAATACTGCCCCTACTCCCATCTGAATTCATTGCACTAATGATACATATAACATTCTGCCTTGCACCTAGCTATTTGTGTGCCTGACTTACATGCTTTCTCCTAGCTGGGAAGCCTTTTGAGCATAGGAACCAGGTTTTATTTATCTCTATATCCTCCTTTGTGCCTCAGATGGAGCCTTGCTGCGTCTCAATGGCTTCTCAGTGAATCCTAGTTGGATGTTGAATGAATGATGAGGTCTGGACTAGGATGATGTCAGATGCTCAAATTATTATCCCTCCTAGATAATATATTAACATTAAAAAAAAATGAAACTCTTACATGCTTTAAGCACTTTTACATACCTGATTTCCTCTGAGGCTTGTAACACTCCTGAGATATACAGAGAAGGAAGATCTTACCTCCATTTTACAGATGAGAACACTAAGCCTTGAGATGTTTAGTATCTTTGTGTAATGACAAGAATACTAGCTTTTAAGTCAGAAGACCTGGATTCAAATCTATCTCCTCTGCCCACTATCTATGTGATCTTGGATAAGTCCTCTTTCCTCTCTGGGCTACGCTTTCTTCATATTTAAAATTAAAGGGTTAAAGCCTATGTAATTATAATGATCCAGTTTAATTGTATGATAGAGGTGGGGAACAATGGTTGCGGAATATCAGATATACTATCACATGTAGTCAGTGTATGATTACATTGTCATATAACAATGTATAATTGCAGTGTGCTAAATACCTTTTTCCCCTTTTTTCTTTTAAATCTTTGTTACAAGGAATGACACATTGGGTAGGGAATGAGGAAGGACAGATTTGGAAATGGATGTGACATGAAAAGAGAAAAGATACATTTAGAAAATTATCAGTTCCTCAAAGGTAGGGACCGTGTGCTTGTCTTGAATAAAGCAGGCACGTAATAAACAGGTTGAACGGCGTGGGGGGAAAGGGAGAGGAGATGGCCTGGATGATCTCTGAGGTCTTTTTCAGCTTGAAATCATCTAATCTAATAAAATAATAATGGTATAGTCTTTAGCACGGTGCCTGGCATATAGTAAGTACTATGTAAATGCTAGTTATTATAATAAATAATAATTATCATAATTATTATAATAATCATGTAATCTCACCCAGGGTCACTCTATGAGAATGAATGAACCAGAATGATGACCCAGGTCTCCTGATTCCCTGTTCGACACATTCCTAACTGCAACATGGTGTGAGTTCAAGAACTTTACTCATACAACAGCAAAGGGTGTGAATTTAAGCATCAGCAATCAGGGAGAGAGACCTTGGAGGCAAGAGCCCCACAAAACACCCACAGATGACATATATCATCTGGCCCAAGTCCATTCAATGGACTTTTTCTTGTAGTCTGGGTATTTTCCCATCCTTCTACCTTCAGACCAAAAGCATTTCCAAACTGGGAGCATTTATCTTTCACTTAAATGGAAATAACCAATTGCCAAAATCACTTTAAAAAATTTAAAAATCAGATTTCTGACACAGCCCCCAGTTTAAGTATTTGCATTAGCTGTTATTTTGCCATTTTCCTCCGATAAACAAATTGTCTTCCTTCTGCCCATCCTCCCTCCCCTCCTGATAGATATAGAATATCTGCAGTGAGCAAAGGAGGGAATTGATTGGATATTGATCAGAAGTGAATTATGATCCCTTCAGGTAAAAAGCTTTCCCATAAACATAATGTATTGGATGCTGCAAGTCTGTGCCAAATCAGAGACACTCGTCTTGGTACTTCTCAAGGAAGTCTTCAGTCCTGGGTGTTATCATGAAAAAAAAGCACATTTCTTATTTGGTGGTATCCAGGTAGGATATCTGTATTTACCTGAGATCAGAAAGGAATGACAGTGGGAGAGAAGGGAAAGAGAGACAGAGACGTGGAGACATGGAGACATGGAGGTAGAAATACAGACACACTGAGATAGATCTACAAAGAGAAATTCTTAGAAAACCTATTTTCTTTTTCTCAATGGATGAGTACAGAAAGAAACGGAGCTAATAATATCAGCCTCAGAAGGGGGTTTTAGTCAACTGCAGTCAATCCCAGAAAAGTTAAATGGCACTTCTGAAAAATAATAAGTCAGAATAATGCATCTTTGCTATAGTCGGCCTCCTGTCTTCCTCTATGCCTTACTCATCTTCCCCATCTCTGGAGTCCCCATTGCCACTCACTGCACCATCCCACTTGCTCAGGACCGCATTCACTCAACATTCACCAGGCTTCAAAAAGGTCCTATACTTCTCTCTCCTCCCTAACTCTCAGTCTTCAGGGAAGGATCTCAGTTGAAATCCCCAGAAGAAACTCTTTTGAATTAAGAACTAACACTTGACTGCTAATTGTTGGGAAAACAATTAGTTCCTCCCCATTGCAGGGGGGTACTTGGAGAGTCATCTCATAAGAAGGATTTTCTTATGGTGGAATTTCAGTCCTGGGAATTGACAGGCAGTGGTGGTGAGGGAGTATTGTAGAACCTTCCCAGCATCTTAAAACCATGCCCTAGAATGGACTACCTGTTTTGTAGTTAAGTTAGCATCAATATCAGGCACCCAATTGGATGTCTGGCAACCTGTGAAGGCTTCCCTCTTCAGGAGAACCTATCTGTTCCAGGCAAGCTAAGGCTACGAGACGTCAAAATCAACATTAGGCAAGGCTACATCCAACCTTGTTTATCCTAGGAACCTTGAGCTTCATATCCTCTATTAGGAGGGTCATTAACTGAAGTATAAATAGCTTTTCTCTCTAGGCCTTTCTATTATCATTCTGGGGGGAAGAGAGAGAAAGCCAATAGCATAAGAGCTTTTTAGCCTATGCCTTTTATGCAAATGCAGGTGGATCTATGGACAGAAATGCTTATAGATGTCATTGGCTATTGGAGAAAGAAGGACTAGATCTGCCAGGTGCTTTGGGGGCATTCCCTTGATAGAAATCAAGGCCAATACAATGGATGACATCAATAAAATGTATTGCAGTGTGATAGAAAATCAGTTAGCCTGGATTTTGTGGATTCTGATTCACCATCTGAATCCCTTCTCTTGTTTCTATTGTACTGACTTTATCATGAAGCAGGGAAAATCTCTATCTTAGATGCTCATTTAGTGACAGTCCTCTGGCATAAAGGAGACCTTCCTGGGAGGATTAAGGGTACCCAGGTGGATCCTTGGGCTCACAGTGTCATACTCTCCCAGTGTAGATGTGGCCATCGATAGATTAAATTCTTGTCTGGGTACCCAGTTTTTGTCCAAGGAGAGATTCGGGGGCCATGGAGAGACATTGAGGAAACAACCCCTTAATGAATTTGGATGCCGAGAATAACATGTCAAACAATGGTAATTAGTTCAGGGCAAAGTTTTGTTGCAAGCAGTGGGGAAGAGGAGAAAGGGGGGATATGAGAGGAAAGGACCTTGACGTACCATTCAAGCATACACACTGATACAGAGAATAACTTATGTGAGGATTGTGCGGCATTGGGGAGCACACAGACATGGGAAGGGGGTACTCCAGTGGGAAGATATGCTTCCACTGGAGGGGAGGGTATGCTCCATAATGCCCTTCTGAGAATGGGGTTCTTGTACTATAATTGTGAGTGGTCCCTGTGGAGCTATCAGGCCAGGCAAAGTATTATTTGGGGGATTTGTTATCAGGGGTAAAACAAGCAGGTAGTAGAAACAATATTATTTGGGGGAAATAGCTGTACTAACCATTGAAAAATATCACTGTCAATATTTTTCCGTGAGTATATTCCATAAGCTTATAGCCTCCTTTAAGGAGAGACTGGCATGGTGGTCTCAAGACCACCAAGGGCATTTAAAAAGGTCAAGAGACAAATTTTCTGTATAATTTAATCATTTTATTAATGATGTCAGCATTTAAATAAAAGAAGGGCCATTAGGTCATCTCTTTCTTAGACCAAAGACAATCAGGACAGCAGGCTCACAGCTTATATGCCCATTGGAAGAGGGATGGTCCCAAGGGTGGCAATCAACTCTGATTAGTTAACAATTAATGAGAAAATGAATATTACAATGAGGGGCTGAATCTATTCAAATGAACTTTGATTATGTCGTTTACTTTTAAGTTACTCCCAGCCTTGGATAGGAGAGAGAGAGGGAGAGGGAAAAGGAGAGAGAGAGGGAGAAGGAAAGGGAGAGGGAGAGCTGAGTTATCCAACTAGCTGAGTCTCTCTCCTTCTCTCTCTCCTCTCCAAAGGAAGGTAAATTTTGATGGCCAGAAGCTGCTCACTTAACTTGGCGTTTATTGGCTAGATTTCTTTTTTCTTTCTTTCTTTCTTTCTTTCTTTCTTTCTTTCTTTCTTTCTTTCTTTCTTTCTTTCTTTCTTTCTTTCTTTCTTTCTTTCTTTCTTTCTTTCTTTCTTTCTTCCTTCCTTCCTTCCTTCCTTCCTTCCTTCCTTCCTTCCTTCCTTCCTTCCTTCCTTCCTTCCTTCCTTTCTTTCCTTTCCTTCCTTTCTTTCCTTTCTTTCACAAAACCTTGAACCCAGTTTACTCTGGAGCTCATAGATTGGACCACAATAGGTCTCTGCCCAGGCTCCACTTAATGGCTGTATTTTAAGCCTTCCTGGCTTAGAGTAGTAAATGTCAATGGTAACTGTTTCTCTTTGGAACAGCAGCCCCAAGGGTCTTTCCCTCCCAGCTTGATTTTCTTTTTCCTTTTTTCTAATTAAAGGGGCCATCCCTTGACTATTTTTTAAAGAGGCCTATTCACTGAATGGGCCTTACCTCACTTTAAGAGAGTACATGAAAAGGCCTTAGCCTAAAAGGGCCAGGGTTTCCCATGGCATCCTGGGTTATCTCCAGCCATCCTGATTGAATATATGGTCACTGGATCCAGATGGCTCTGCAGAAGAAAGTGAGGCTGTTGACCTGGCTCAGGCCTCCCTCAGTCAAATCCAAGTCAATTGCGAGTCAAGTCATCATTTCCCTGATGCCTCGATCCTCTTCAAAGATGAAGGACAAACACAACACAGTAAACCCCAGCCTTGGGCAATTTATTCAAAGAATTTATCCCTTATCCAAGCCAGAGCAGAAGGGAGTTTCACCTTAGATGAGAAGTCAGATCTAGTTGGGTGGAGCCGCAATACCCAGAATGAGGAAAATGTTAATACTATCTTCTGTCAGCCCTGTCCTTAGAGATTGGACAAGGAAGTGAGACAGGGGAAGAAAAGCTGAAGTCTCCCTAATTTAAAGAGTTGGCTACTAATTTGAGAGAAATTATTGTTTCTCTCAAGAGGAAATCAGATATTTGCAAAGCATTTAGTACCGTGCCTCTCACATAGCAGGCGCTTAATAAATACTTCTTCCCTTTCCTTCCCCTTTTCCCCATTCATTGTCCAAACCAGCAGAAGAATAGTAGTTGGGTAGTCAGAAGACCTAGGTTCAAATTCGCCCATTGCTACTTCAGATCATAGCATCATGCATTAAGAACTAGAAGGGACCTTAGAGGCCATCTAATAAAAACCCCTCCATTTGCAGATGATGAAATTGAGGCTTATGGAGGTTAAGTGAGTTTGCAAAGATTACACAGGTAGTAGTAAGTCAGCTTGCCTCTCTAGCCCTACCTTTTTCCTCTGTAAAATAGGGGGATTCAAACCAATGATCTCTAAGGTATTTCTGGCTCTAAATCTGCTAATCCAGAAATTGGCAAAAAGCCTTCCTATTCACCTTCCCCCTTCTATTTCTATTCAAAATTCAGGACTAGTAATAGAGAGGTTATTATTGCCCCCTGGAGGGGTCATTCATTTGGGAGGAGGGAGGGAGGGAAGAGTGCCACAACAGACCTGTCGTTTAGGAAATTGTGTTTCTATTGATCCTGAAGAATGAGGACATAAATTATTTTTCATTGTATTTCAGCTGACTTTTTTTTAAAACACTGCACAATATGTTAGAGTGAAAAAATGTGTATGATCATTCTGCACTTCTCCTTCATTCCACATCCTCCCACCTCCATCAAGTAGAGTGCTGCCCCAGACCCCAGCTCCTTACAAAGTTGTTGAAGTCTCTGAAAAATAAAATGTCAGAATTCCCTCAGCTCTCCCAGCACCCTAGTCTTCTTAATGGCACTTTAAATACAACTGTCAGCCCGTTGTCGAACTCAGCTTATCTGGTTGCTTTTTCTCACTAGGAAAGGGAGAAGGAAGAGGAGCAGGGAAATGTGGGAAGAGGGACTTGAGAGAGTAAGCCCAGGAAGCCTGCAGCCAGCTCTAGGGAATAGCTGCTCTGTCTCAGGGGATAGTCCCAGGAGACTGGCACATAGGGTTGGTTTTGGTCTCGCTTCGTTCTTTGGATTCCTCCAAGGCACTCAGGGAGTTAGCAACGTGGGGACAACTGGATTTTTCATGCTATTCCACACCAGCCTATAAAAATTCAGCCCATTTGGCTTGCAGATAGAATCTTTGCTTTTAAAACCTTGAGTTACTTCTGTTATTCCTCCTCTTTGGGGCCAGAGTTATTTCAAAGGAGAGGGTATGAGAGGAGTGGTGGGGGAGGGGTGGACGGGTATTCATCTGTCAGCCTCATTTTCCTGTGGGTCTGTGACCATGGGAGACTTGGCTTAAACCCACATGCCATTTGTCATGTTATTACTGAGTTCTTACCCCAAGGGGCCCTGTCCTCCTAGGTCCATTTTCCTTTGTATCTGTCTAAGAGGGATAGATCTGTACTGGGGGAATGGCAGGGTGCCAAATGAAAACTCCCTCTCATTTGCATTTTTATACATACCTACTCCCTGTATGGGCAGACATCATCTTGAGCCCTCTCTCCTAGCCAGAGATTAATACTGTCCCCACTCTGGAACCAAGAACAGAGGCTTATAGGGCTTATAAGATCATAATGGAAGAGAGACCATAGAGACCTTCTACTCCAACCCCCTCATTTCACAGATGGGAAACTGAGGCTCAGAGATGGTCAAGCTTCTTCTATTCTCAGCAATATGCCAGAATTGCAGATTCTATGAATCTTAGAACTATAAGGGACCTCAGAGTCCACCTAGTCTTATTGTTACCTAAACAAACATTTTTCTTTCCACAACACTCCTCACAAGTTCATCCAACATTTGCTTAAAAATCCTGAGGTCACCCATGCTATCCTGCGATTGCTTTCATTGCTATGAAATTTTATCCCTTATAATCAAGCTTTTCAACATGTCACCTACTACACACACACACACACACACACACACATACATATGTGTGTGTATGTGTATATATACATATATGTATGTATATGATCTTAGTCAAGTCACGTAACTTTTTTCTGCCTCCCTGTGACATTTTCCCTTTGCTCCTAGTTCTCTCCTGTAAGGCCAGCAAAGACAGGTCTAAACCATTTTTTTTTTCAAGTTAAAATCCTTCAAATACTTGAAGACAACTATCTAATCCCCCTCGAGTATTTGCTAGGTTTATAAGTCCCAAATTCCTTTAACTGTTCAGCATATGATAAGGTCTTCAGGCCCCTATCCATGTGCTCACCTGTCTGTGAACTTTCTCCAGTGACACCTCCTTTCCAGTGGTGGGATTCAAATGAATTAACCACTGGTTCTCCATGAGCCCAGCTGAGGCCCCTCCCTCAGCAACAACTGGTTGGGGAACTCAACCTAAAATTTGGTGCTGGTTCTACCAAATGGGTGGGAAAGTCTGAATCCCACAACTGCTCCTCTCTCGGTTAAAATCTCTTTGGATCCAACAATGTTAGCTCTGCTTGCTATCTTTGTGGCATTTTTAACGGGCTAAGCATGCCTTCTGTGCTTTCATTCAAGTCATCCACAAAAATGTGGAACATCTTGGGGTCAAAGACAGATTTCTGGTGCATTCCACTACAGAAGTCACTCCAAGCTGATTTCTATTCATCACTGACTACTCTTTGGTTCTGGCCATTCAACTAGTTCTTGACTTCGCCTAACTATACTGTGATTTATCCCACATTTCAGTCAATAACAAGCATTTATTAAATATGTAATATGTGATAAGCACTATGCTAAACACAGGGAATACAAAGAAAGGCAAAAACATGGTCCCGGCCCTCAAGGAACTAACATTCTAATGGGAAAGACTATATGTGACCAACTCTGTACACCTCAAATATACACAGAGAGAATGAAAGGCAATGTTAGAGGGAAAACACTGGTAATGGGGTTAAGTCTGAGGGGTAAGGAAGGCCTCCTGCAGAAAGCAGGATTTGAGTTGAGTCTTGAGGAAAGCCAGGAGACCTAGGAGACCGAGGTGAGGAAGGAAAGGAAGTACATTCCAGGCGTGTGGGACAGTCGCTGAAAAGGTAGAGTCAGGATGACATGTCATGTGTGAAGAGTCCAGGGTCACTTGATTGCAGAGTATGCAGGAAGGAGTAAAACATAAGAAGACTAGAAAGGTTGGAAGAAGCCAGTTTGTTAAAGGCTTTAGAAACCAAATGGTGGATTTCATATTCAATCCTAGAAGTAATGGGGAACCACTGGAGCTTTCTGGATGAGGCTGGGGCTGACATAATCAGCCTTGTACTTTAGGAAGATTACTTGGCAATTGGGTGGAAGACGGGCTTGAGAGACTTGAGGTAGGGAGACTAACCAGAAGGCTACTGCATTAATCCTGGTGCCCTGTCATCTGTCTTTACTGGAATGAATGTGTAGTACAGAAATGAAGCCCTGTGATTTTATAATATTTCTTTTTTCTATTTTCTGACCAAAGCGGGTTTCCCAGGAGTGGAGAGTCTGTTCTTCACATGTAAGGTGATGAGGTCTGAGCCACAGCAGCAGTGAGAGCAAAGAAAAGGGTAGTGTCTGAGAGATGTTGTGTTAGTAGACACAAGACTTAGTAACAGGGTAGCTATGTGAAAAGATAGTGAAGAGTCAAGGATAACACCTTGATGGTGATCCTGGGTGACAAGGAGGATGGTGTCCTCGATATTAATAGGGAAGTTTGGAAAAGGGAAAAGTTTGGGGAAAAGATGATGAGTTTTGTTTTAGACATGTTGTGTTGGAGATGTCTCTGGGATATCCAGCTTGAGATGTCTATTAGACAGTTGGTAATGTGAGACCAAAGGACAAGAAAGAGTTTAGGGCTTGGATAAATAGATCTGACAGCCATATACAATGAGATGATAATAAACCCAGAGTAGCTAATGAGACCACCAAGGGAGATAGAATGGAGATAGAAGAGAAGATAGGCTAGGACAAACTGTCAAGGGACGTTTACTATTAAAGGGTGTGATATGGAAGATATTTCAGCAAAGGACACTGATTCTGGAGCAGTCAGACTGGCAGGAGGAGAACTAGGAGGAAAGTGTCCTGAAAGCCTAGAGAGGAGAGAGTAGACAGGAGGAGAGGCTGACTGACAGTGTCGAAGGCTCAAGAAAGGTCAAAAAGGATAGAGATTAAGAAGAAGACATTAGATCTGGCAATTAAGAGATCATTGGCAACTTTGGAAAGACCTCTTTCAGTTGAATGAAGAATTTCTTAGTTTCCGGAGGACCTTGAGAGTTCTTCCTTTAGGATTGGTTCTCTAGCACCCTCAAGAATCTAACCTTTTATTGGAAATGGGGAAAGTGCCAGAGATTTGCTGGGTGTAGCTATTTAAGAATCCAGCCTTCTTACTAGGGAAGGAGTTCCTGGGCTGAACCAGCTTTTTTGAGAGAAGAGGGTTTAGAATTGAGTGACAAGAGAAAGCGAGTAGGTGGCTTCGTCAAAGAGTTTAGCTATGAAAGGGAGGGAAGATAGGATGGTGATTGGTGATCATGGTCAGTTAAAGTAGGGGCTTTTTTGTTTGTTTTTAAGTTGGGGAAATTTGGGAGCAGATTGTAGGCATCAGGGAAGCAGCCAGAAGATAGGGAGAAATTTCAGATTGGTGACACAGCAGGGGTGATAGAAGGGACAATCTGCTGGAGAATAGAAGATGCAATAGAGGTGTTTGTCTTCACTAAGAGAAAGAGCCTCTTTTTATTTCAGGTAAGTGTAAAGGAGGAGATAGTGGGAGAAATGTCCGAATGATGTAAAATAAGGAGAAGGGGAGAAAAGGGAGAGCTTGGAAAATTGTCTTAATGTTGTTGGTGAAATGAGCAAGATCCTTAGCCAAGGGTGGAGGAGGGGGATTGCTTGAGGGAGAATGAAAAGGTTTGAAATAGCCACTGTGGTAAGTGTGATGATGAATTGATTGGGGAGGTAGAAAAATATTTTCCTGCTGAAATTAAGTGTCTGAGTGTTGTGAGAGCTGGGATGGAAGGAGGGCCAGAGATGCAGTGAGTGCTGCCTCTCCTAATGTGCTCATCTGCCTGTTGGTGGAAGGTGGTGATGATGAGGGTAGAACTTTTTTCCACTGTGACTTCTCCCCTCATTTATAGGTACAGGGGCTGGGATGGGTTTGGGGAACACTGCTATTCCCAAGGCTCTCCATCAAGGTCTGAAGGGAGACAGTGATCAAGGTGGGTTGATCTGTGGCACACATATCTGGTACATATACCCTCTCATATCTTCTTTACAGTGACCTACAGCTTCAAGAAGTCTGACTTGCCTGCCCTGTGTGTTGCTGTTGATTGTGATCAGCTATTCTAATTTCCCTCATTCTGCTTTATGAGGTTGATATTAAAATCCTCTGATCAGCTTGGTGAGCTCTTTGAGAGGGAGAAGTAGGCTTTGTTTGGGCCTTTTGTTTGTATATGCCTGTGGAAGATACCAACATGGCCCTTCATACTTCTGGGGAAAGAATTTTCATCAATGGACACCAAATTATTTGTGTTGGGTAGTTGTGAGAAATGTGAGAAGAACCATCTCTTTTGCTATGAATGAAAATCTGTTGGCTGAGGTTGTTTTGGGTAAAGTCACTCTTGTGCTGACAGGCACTTTTTGTGAGGATTAGGCTAGCCTCCTGGGATGGGAAGTAAGTGTAGTCCATCTCTGTCCCTCCTTGGGAGCTATTAATGCTTGGAGCCACATACTTTCAACCTTAGCAGTTGTTTAAAGGAAAAATATGGGCAAATGCTCATGGATGGCAGCATTTCTGTCAAAGAGAAGTCAACATCTTGGACAATCATTTAATACTGACTCTGGAGAGGTCATGGCAAAGGAATATGTGATTTTAAATATGTGACAGCCCCAGGAAGGGAAACTCATGGTCATAATGGTAAGAGAGCTTGACCTTTAGGTTATGGAGGACTATTGAGAGTTCTTCCTTTAGCATTGACTCTCTAGCACTCTTCAGTTTGAGATGATCAGAATCCAACCCTCCATCAGAAATGGAAAAGTTCCCGAGATTTCCCGGCAGTGTGATGCCAGAATCCAGCTTTCTAACTAGGGAAGAAAAGTCTCTGAGTTCAACTAACCTTTTTGGGGAGAAGAGGGTCGTGTACATGGTCTCCAAAGTTGGAAGAGAGACAAGGGATAATGGAGGAGTAAGGGATATGGACTTTTCACTGTTATTAATGTGAGTTATTTGGATGGCGTAGTTCCAATGGGAAAAAGGTTTCCTATACAGAAACTGCAAGTGAATATCCCTTCCTATGGGGTCTAAGCCTTCAGGAAAGTACCATAGGGATGGATTTCTGACATGCCTTTGGGATGAAAGAGGACTGACCAGAATGAGCCTTGATAGCAAAGAAGAATGCCTTTTTAGCAAGCCCAAGTTCATTTTCTTTCCAAGAAAAGTCCAAACCACAGGGTGGTGCTCTGAATGTAAGGGACTACATGTATGGAGAAACTCTTCAGAGAGGAAAGAAGATTGTTCCTAAGTTATTGTAAGTGCCATTTTTGCATTTTCTGTGGGGTGTCATAAAGACTATTCGATACCTAAAACATGCATTTTTACCTTTAGTGCTTGCATGGGATTTGCAGATCTCTTTTCTCACACACGTTGAGATAGACATCACTATATGTGAGCCATAGTCTGAGAATTTCCAGAATAAACCCTGGTTTGGGGCATAATGTGATCTAAGAATAAACACAGCTGGGGCATAATTACCCAAAGAGTTGATTTTTGCAACTCCTTATTGTTATTAATATCAAGTAAGGCATCAGATAAGGAGACGCATGCTTGCCGAAGGTGTTTGCTGTTGTTATAGGTGATATCCAATTAAGAGTTCATTTTGATGAGGGATTCCCTTTAGATAATGATATCCACCAGTTGCCCCTGCTTTCAGATGCCATTGCATTGATTGTATCAAACCTTAGAACACTGTAGAGCCTCCTAAATATGGCCTATAATTACTCAAGAAAAAATCCTATCCACACAGGAAAAAACAAATGGATGAAGAAGACCTGTTTTCTAGATCCTCATGGGAAACTGGATAGATAGTCAATGCCTATGGATGGACATTGAATCAGGAGGATGAATTAAATTTGGAAATTGTGCAGAGTTTTTAATGATCCCAAATTTCTCTCTGAAACAAATCATATAAACCTATGAAACAAACAGACAATCCACCAATTCAATTAAATTCAAGGAATGAGGTGAGAACGTCCCTAGGATTGTATTATTTACAGTGTTTGAAATGAGAGAACATCACTCATTTGAAAGAATTCTCTCGATTATATTTCCCAGAAGGCACTATGGCTGACCACAGAGACTTTAGTAATGTCACTAGGAGAAGACTCTGATTGGTAGCAAGTACTCTATAAAGCAGGAGGTTTAGAAAGCAGACATGCGAGTCAAAATGGGAGAAGCAATCACCAGGGCTGTGATGAAAGTAGAAGAAAGATCAATACATGTTGCCTCTTTCCTTGTGCACGTATCCTCTTTCCCAGAAGCTGTAGCTTTTCCCTGATGACTCCAGAGGTGAGGTGAAGGGCTCCAGTCTTCATTAAATTGTACCATTAGAGTTATAGCAAATTTGTGTATGGATGTGTAACCTGACACTCAAAATCCACTTGCATAAGATTCTCCCTATTGTTGCAGATTCAATGCTTTGCACCTTCATGAAGAGCTGAATTGATGAGAAATTGAGAAGAGGGATTTTGATCTTTTGGCTTCTAGCTTTGAGACAGAAAGCATATGGTTGCAGGCTCTCTTGGGGAAAGGTCCCTGAAGGAAAGAGGCTGGAAAGAAGCTGACATGTAGAGAAGTCTGCACCTTACTCATGTCCCTATTCCCAGTTTACTCCTCTAGAGACTTTGGGGAATTTCTCCTTTGGGTGAGATCTGGGATTTTCTTTCTTAGTTGAGCTGTCTTATTCCCAGTGGAAGAGCTCATTCACTGTACATTGTCTGGTATGTTCTCATCTAGCCCAGTACTCTTTCTCTGAAGATAGCAGAGAGGCTAACTTCTGGCCTTTAATTCCTGCTTCCCCTCAGAGCACGAATCAGTCTCCTCTGGAGAAGAGTGGGTGAAAGAAACTCTATGGCTATTTGTGCCTCTGTGTGAGGTAAATGTAGACAGATCCACGTGTACAACATAACCTACATGAGCAACAACCCCCTCCCCCCCCCCCCTACAGGTATTTATTTATGTTTTTTTTATTTTTTAACTACATGCTTTTTCTCTGAAATTGGTGTGTCTTCTATATGGTCTGACAATAGAAATTCAGTTAGATTGGATGGGGGTTTGGGCAGTGAATTTCCCAAATAACTTCCCCCAATCAACCATAAAGAACCTAGGAGATAACGAAGGATACTACACAAACATTTATTGTGCTCATAAGACATAAGACCCTGTGCTCAACAATGGCTATACAAAGTTTTAAAAAAATGACCCAGATACTGACCTCTAAGAATTTACATTCTATTGTTAGAAAGATATGGCTGGTGAATAGAGGGCTGAGCCTGGAGGCAGGAGGGCCTGAGTTTAAATTTGACCTTGGACACTCACTAACTGTATGACTCTGGGCAAGTCACTTAACCTTGTTTGCCTCAGTTTCCTCATCTGTAAAACAACACAACAAAAACAAGATCCTCATAACTCTAGAGCTTTGCTTCTAAGAATATATTCCCTGGTTACTTTTGCCTCTCAGAATCCTTTTCTTTCTTCAACTCTTAGGTCAAGTGCTGCTGCCTTTTATATGAAGCCTTACATGATTCACTCAGGTAAAAATATCCCATCCCTACAATATTTCCAGAGCACTAGATCTTTCCTTTGTGTCCTTCATTTCATGCTTCACAATACATTTATCTGTGGCTATCTCATTGTTTTATGTTGTTGTTCAGTTGTTTCGGTTGTTTCTGACCTTTCATGACCCCATTTGGGGTTTTCTTGGCAAAGATACCAGAGTCATTTGCCATTTCCTTTTCCAGAGCATTTTACATGCCACTATAGGACCTAGTTGTCCCAGGAGACCTTATAGTCCAACACCATTTTCAAGATGAAGAAATCAAGACCCAAAGAGGTTAAAATGACTTGCCTAAGGTCACCCAAATAGTGAGAGAAGTAGGATCTGAATCCAAGTCCTGTAACTCCAAGGACACTTGCCCCCCTAATACTTTCTGAAAACACAGAGGCAGATGATGACAAAAATAGAAGACTGAATTCAAAGAAGAGCTCAGAGTCCAATATAGACTGAAACATAGAGTATGTTAAATGAAGTATTATGAAATAAAAAGAGAAAAGTTAGTTGGAGCCCCAGTGCAGATGGCCTTCAATACTAGAATAAAGTGTTTGTATTTTAATTGAGAAATGATAGAAAACCATCAAAGGGGAATAATATGGCCATGGCTATGCCTTAGGAGTTCTGTTCAATTCAGTTCAACACTCATTTCTGAAGGGCCAATTATGTGCAAGGCACTTGTCCTGGGTCTGGGGATAACAACATCACAAACCAAGCCGTCTTTGTTCTCAGTGAGTTTACATTCTACTGGAAGGATACGAATACAGAAATTTGTATACATAAGGAGAACTGAGGAGGGGAAGAACACCAACAACCGGGGGAGAGAAAGCAGGGGAGTCTTCTTGGAGGAGGTGACACATGATTTGAGCCTAAGACAAGGCAAGAATTCTGAAAGGAGATTAGGAGACAATACATTCCAAAGATAGAGGCTGGCCTGAGAGAAGCTTCAAAAGGAGGTGGGAGTGGGGAGGGGGAACCACCAAATGTCAGGTTCAGAGAATATCCAGCAGGCCAGTTTACCTGAAACATAGAGTTCATAAAGAGGAATAGTATAAAACAAGAATGGAAAGATAGATTAGAGGACTTTATACGTCAGGTTCAGGAGTTATCCCTAGATGAGAAGCCACTGGAGATATTTGCCGAGAGCAGTGACACAGTAGGGCAGAGGTCATATTTTAGCATCTGTGTAGAAGATAGATTAGTGAAAGCCAGGAAATTAATTAGAAAAGTATTCCAATAGGAAGGTGGTTCTAGTGAGAGATGATGATGGCCCTCAGTAAGGTGGTAGCTTCAAGAGAAGAGAGGGGACTGTTGTGTGACACATTGTGCATGCAGAAGGAGCAACAAGTGATAAGAGAGAAGTCAAAGATGACCCTGAAGTTAAGGACCTCAGTGATGGTAGGGATGTGAGCACTCAACAGAAACAGGGGCATTTGGCAAGGTAGCATGATGGCAAGTAAAGTGGGACTTTTTGTCATCTTTTTTTTGGAGTGCTTTTCACCACTAAGGCAATCAAGTGCCTTTGAGTCTTGCCTTTATTTCAATGAAGAGTCTTTGATTGAATCAGAGAGTCTTTGATGACCTGCTTAAGTCATGGAAAGGCTTAGGTAACATGGGTTTGAGTCTCATGGTTGTGATGCCCTTTGACCCTGAAGAAGAATATATACACTCTGAGGTTTGTTTTGGGGGCACACTCATTGGAAGAGTGTTGGTGAGAAGACTCTTGGTAGCTGTCAAGGACACCCTCCCTGCCGTCCCCTGCTTTGAAAACACAGACGTTGCTGCTTTCTTCTCCGCTAACTATGTATACGTTATCTTGGATAAAGAGATGGCAATGGGCAGGTTGAACAAGAGAGAGGGAGAGATAGAGAGAGTCTAATAAGGTAGTTTTCAAAGTTATAGGTACTCAGGTAAGAAAATGCTTGATGACAGCTGGAAGTAAGGGCAAGATTTATGGAAGGTGTAGCCGCAGAGTCTTCAAGGAGGGGTAGGCATTTTGGGGAGGTGGGAGGAATCAATCTAAGTTTACAAATTAGACACCTAATATTTGCAAGGCACTTTGCTTGGTGCTGCGTATGTGTTTGTGGTAGTAGGGGTGGGAAGGGTTAAATGTAATAAACATGAAAAGAGGAGCAAAATAGGTATTGCGAGCTTCTGGAATTCTTTTTTGAGTCAGGGGCCAAGTTGTCTAGGAACTGAGCCAAGGACTTAGACTGAGGGAATGCTGGGATACTGAGGGCAAAACCCACTTCTCCCTGACATGATGTATCTGAAAGCTGATTAAGAGTCCTCCTCAAGTCACTCAGTTTTTTACCAGCCAGAATTTTTAAAGGGTCAGCAGTTCTGGCTCACATCCCAGGATATATAGGTAAAATGTAATAAAGAGTCATAAACTAAACATTGAATCTGCAGAATTCAGAAATTGTTCTTGAAACCATTTGGAAATGTGTGGTTGTTCGACAATTAAGCCGCCTTGGGTTTTGCATTTCCAAGAGGATGGAGTTGAATTTTACATTTGGTTATAAATCGGAGTCATTTGCTCATCTTGCTGGGCCCTCCGCACAGATTATAAAAAACCTCATCTTTTAATATGCGGCTGGCTTTTGGGTTTGGCGGGACATAGAAAGGCAGGAGTTACGTGACTTTTTTAATGAGGTCATGGAAGGTTCTATAATTCTTATAGTTACTTCTCTGGATGAAACTGTTAATGGAGTTATTAAAAATTAAAACTCAAATATTCGGACCACCAGTGGGTGTAGCTGTCCAGATGAGAGCCGAGTAATTTTCTATTGCATCTATATTATTTGCCCAGAAAGTCCGGGGTTCCGAAACCATCAAACCATTTGGGGAGATTCTTGGGACTCCAGAGATCTCCAAACCACTACAATTATTTTTGTATTCAAAAGAAATGATTTATTAAGTTTTTAGAGTAGAAATTAATTGAAGGAGAACTGATTTTTTTTGGAAATCTGAGGATTTTGAAAGCAATTTTATACAATGAGTGGTCCTAAAAAGTTTGCACTTACAGGCTTTTTGTAAATCAATTTCTATTTTAAATTCACTATAAGCATTAATTGTTTGAAATGACCTAATCATGAAAGGTATAGTAGCTGAATGGCAAGGGGGAATATGAAGGGACAGGGACAGTCTGATTGAAGTTTTGGGGTGCCAGAATGAGACTGGAATGTGTATAGGCAGTAAGGGGTCTGGCAGGGTAGGCAATGTCAGATCTATGGATACTGGTAAGCCTGTCCTACCCACTAATTGCATGGATACTTAGGCACCAGCATGGTACAGTGGAGAGACCACTGGCTCTGGAATAAGGGCCCAGGTTCAAATCCCACCTTTAATACTACCTGTGTGACCTTGGAGAAGTGACTTAATGTCCTCAGGTTTCAATTTCCTCATCTTCAAAATAAAATAGCTGGCCTTCATAAGCTCTGAAGTTCCTTCAAGCACTGCTTTTTGTAAGAGACCTTTGCTAATCCTCCCAGCTGGTAATGCCTCCTCCTCTAAAAGTTATCCACTTGTATCCACTCTGTGTATGTATTGTATATACCTTTTTATGTGTGTGGCGTCTTCTTCATGTGAGCTCCTTGAGGGTAAGGAATTTTTTTGTTTTTAATCCTTGTATCTTCAGTGCTTATAAAGTGCTAGGCATATAGTAGGCATTTAATAAATGCTTGTTGATTGATTAATCCCAACTCTAAATATATTAACTTATGGCCTCTTAGCCAGTATCCATTGCCTGCTCCTCAGAGGTTGATGAAAGATATATATAAGGAATAGCCATTTGGAACAGTATCCATTGCCTCTTGAATCACTCATCATCTTGGGTATTAGAGAGGCTTTCCCTGGCGGGGTATCAGGGCCAAATTTAGGGTGCAGAGTCTGGGAAAAGTCATCACCAGATATGAGAATACCCCATTGATAGGAGCTCCAGAAACTTGCTGACCCATCACTTGGAGAGAATCCAGAATGAAAAGCAGCAAAGTCCCCCAGAAAGCCAGAGCACAGATTATGATGTCAGCTGCTAAGTGCCTTCAAAGACCTACAAGCACATCACTGCACAAGGTGCTGCAACAAAATGAGGTCTGGGAGCGGGAGGGTGGTTTTTTATGACTATTAAAAAAATCACTGCAGTAAGGGCTCGTTCCAGGGCCTTTCGTTCAGAGATGTCTGTCTCGCCTTTACAGGGATGAGAGGACCACTCCATCACTGGGAATTGCCATGGGCATCTTTCTGAGTGAATGTTTGGTTTATATACTTTAAAAAAACATCCTCCAAATGTCAAAAATATTGCTCTCCTTCCCAGTGCTGACAGTGTTATAAGCAGGGTGTTTATCACAGCACCAACAAAGTATTTCTTGGGTGGATTAGTGTTGGGCTCTTCATTGAGGGCTGAGCAAAAGGGGCAATTAATTTTTTTCCCTTGCTTTCTGAACCAGAGCTTTTGCATCTAGAGCGACTGAGTGACTTAAACTTGAGAGGGATGGCGTAAACTTTGTGAAAATGGGATAAGTGTCAGTGATTGCCAGAACCCTAATTTAGATCCTCATTTCTTTTTAATTAGGTTATTGTGCTAGCGGTCTGTCTTGTGGGGCTTCAATTGCTCCACATTCAAATTCACCTTCAATATCGTTACGTGGGTAATCTTAATATACCACTATGATTGTGTTATACTTTTATTCTAGCCTCTTCAGTGGATCCCCATCGCTCAACCAAACTCCCAATTGTGGGATTCCACCCACCTGCCCAGGCACACCTCACACTCCTTCCCTTCATATACTCTTGTGTCCCACACAACCAAGATGGCTCCCCCACTCCCCATTCTTGTGTCCTCTCCTGACTTCATTTCCCTATGACGTTCTTAATTTCTGGAAAAGCCTCTCCCTAAGCCATTCCCTATGGTGCATATATCTGATTTTTGAAGTCTCTCCTTTCTTCAAGGACTGACTCTAAGTAAAAGTGGCGTTTAATAAAATTTGCAGAAATAGTATAAACATGATCCATACTCCCTTGGTCATAGAGATTAACAGGGGTCTCCTATAGTACTGTTTCTAGGGACTATATTGGGTTTCATCTTTGAGGTGAAATATATAATACTCTCGTCCTCAAGTTTACATAGTTACCCCAAACTAATGATTCCTCCCCCAAAACATCACAGACCTAATTTTTGGTCACTCTATGATAGTTTTAATTAGCCAACCTGAAGCTGACTCATCAAGAGCAAGTGTAAACAGAAAGAGATTAATAAATGGAAGTGGACAAAAAAAAATCTTAAACTAGAGAAGTTCAGCCCTTCAGAGCAGATGTGAGCTATCCCCAGATACAGAAGAAAAGGAGGTTGCTTTCATTGGCCACTGTGTGAAGCCCATTTTGGATTTACTTTGTTGGTTTACAAGCTATAAGCTACTTCCCCACTTTCCCCTTTCAGCAGCTTCTGTGCCATGAGGGACTTTGCTCCAGTGTACTGGTTTTCTACTTACACCCATTCACCAGAATCTTCTTACATGTGGAAACTATGTCCCATGGAATTATTATGAATCTGTCTCAGTGAGACCAATTCTTCTATGATGAGGACTGGGACTAATATCTATTCAGCAATCAGTCAGTCATGTGCTCTGCCCATCCAGTTCTACGTTGGAAGCTATGGGGATCTTATGAAATCCAATAAGTCTTTATTAAGTATCTATAACATGCAAGGCACTCTGCTATGCTAGCTAGGGCTACAAAGACAAAATGAAAAATAGTCTTTGTTCTAGTGGAGTTTATATTCTACTGAGATTTTCAATTAATTTGTTCATTCCAGGTTGGAAAGTTGTTTTTGCCCAAGAGGAATGTGGGTAAGGAATTTGCTCGTACCTGGAGACATCAGGATGAAACCTCAGGAACCCATATCTTGCCCTGCGCATAAAGGAGATAAATTATGGTTCAAATGTATGCAGAATCTATCTTTCTTTGTCTCTCATATCCAAACAAGAGAAGGTACTCCCCCCACTTCTTACCTTTTTCATCGATGCTGCCCAGCTGAGCTCAAGTAAGTCCTATGCTTTTGACAAACTGGGCCATGGTAGCCCCTAGGGTGGAAAGATGGGCAAGACTTGTGAAGGTAAAGTAATATTAGTACTACTGTGCATACTCCCCTTCGAAGAGGTCACATTACTCATTCTAAGTGGGAAGACCCTGTCTCAGCAGTCCCAGAGTTGACAACTTTATTCTTCCCTCGTCCCAGGGGTAGTACTGGATGGAGGGGGAGAATACTGGTCATGGAGAGAGAAGCAAGGTAGCCTAGATCTGAATTGTGCACAAAGAAGATGCTGAGATCTTTCTGAAAGTAGAGACATAGATGTAGAGGGGCCTTGAGAATATGTGGTGGTATAGGTGGAAGGGCACCGTAGGACATTGAATGTTAGCATTGGAAGGGACTTCAGAGAGCACTAATTCCCTAAATCTACAGATTGCAAAACTGAGGCTCAGATAGGAGATGTGATTTACCTGAAGTCCAACAGGTGGTAAGGATTAGGCTGGGGAATGGAGGCTTTGTAGGATATTTGAGATCAAAAAGCAATGTGAAAATCTCCTAATTGGTGGGAGTGGATGGAGGAGGGGAAGTTAAACAAAGTTGTACTCTTTCTGAGTCACCCATCTTTCCCAGAGGTTGATATATCTCTCCCAGACCCACATCATCCATCAGCAGCCAGTCGCATCTCAAATCAAATCTCCTTCAAGCTCTCCCAGTAACACATCAGTGCTACAAAGAGAGTGGTGACTAGCACTCCATCATTGCGCATGGTCATCCATCAGTGTACTGATGAGCTGTTATTAATAATGGAGGGATAAAGGATATATATCCTCTTGCTCCTTTATTGTTATTGCCTTTAACTAATACTTAAAGAAGAAACATAGTCAATACACTTAATCTATGGTTTTCTCTGAACATTTTGGTAACAATTCATTTTAAGTGGTAGGCAATATCCAAGAACCTGCTACCATAAATCTGCGCTTTAATACAGCAAGGTCCCCCATCTGACGGGCTATGCTGAAATGCATGTATTTCCTTTTTATTGTATTGCCAACGTCTGGGAGAACCTTAGCTCGTAGGGCAACTCTCTTCCACATTTCTGCATAGCCTCATCCATGAGGTTGTACTGTATCAGTATTCCTGGATTTATCCACCCACACCCAACAGTGAGATGTATTGGCATTATGGTGGACATCTCCCCATGTAACCAGGTCAACTTTAAAATGTTTTGCCATTGACTGCCAAGACTGAAGTGCTTGCTTCTATTTCCCTTAGTCAATTCCAAGTTCGAGGAATGATGCACCTACAGAATTCCTTTCTCTGGGGCTGCCATGGAATTGTGCAAATCCACCCAAACTCTCCAAGTGAAGCCCACTTGCTCCTCATTGCCTCTGTAGGTTGTAGAATGGGCATGCTGCACAAAGAGTGACACTGGTGACAGAGTGCTCTGGAGTTTGGAAAACAATTTTTTCCCCTCTACCAAGAAAAGGGAATTCCTACCCTCTTCTTGGAAGAAAAGTGGGGAACTAGACATGCTGACCTTTGTGTACTCTGACAGGTGGAGTCATTATGTCAGTTCATTTTACCAAATGCTTTTCTTTTTGTAAGGTGGGGTTCTGTAGGGTGGAGTAGAGTGGAGGTTTCTTTGAAGGCAGCTCTATATCCAACTGTATATCTATATACAGTTTCCACACCACCAGAACTGAAAACAGTTAATAGAGCCCTCCACTCACCGTCCCAGATCCATCTGCCTAGACAACAACCATGGACCATAGTGATTTTTTTTCTGGGTGCTTGTTTTCCTTTTCCTAAGTGAAAAGGTGAGATAGAAACAAACAAGCAAGCAAGCAAGCAAACCAGTATAGGAGAGGTCAGCTCTCCTAACTTGCTTAGTTCAGCAAGGTTGATCACCAAGTTAGCCACAGTAATGATTTGTTTTTCAGCCATAGCAATTCATAAATACCATCAAATAGGGTATAGAGGTATTTTGATCTGTATCAATGGCAAAAGCACCCATCTTGACAAAAATCACTGATCTTTGAAGTATAGAAATATAGCTTCTTAAATTCAAGGCCACCTAGAAATGATACATGTTGCAGACTTACTTTCTATTTATAATCCCAAGTGCTATCTAAGAGTGTAGTCTAGTGGTTGTGCATGCATATAATTTTGGTGTCCTAAAGTCAAATTTGGGGGCTGTTCCTTGATGGCAGCTTGAATATGACATAGTGGAACAAGCTCAGGATTTGGAGTCCAAAGATCTGAGTTCGAATTTTGGCTCTGCTACCTTAGTAGTCTTTGAGTCTAGCTTACTATATTTTACACATGAGGAAACAGGCATGTTAAGTGATTTGCCTAAGGTTGCACAGTATTATATGGAATCAAGAGCCAGGATTTGAATCTTGGCGTGTAATCATATATGCAAGATGCTTCATTTCTTTAGACCTGTTTTCCAGCTATAAAATTAAGAAGGTAGATGAGATGATCTCTGAGGTCCCTTCCAGTAAGTCCTACTATCATATGATCCCATAAATGCTCAGTCTATGGATATGAGGAACCAGAGAACCAAAGACCTTGAGCTCTAAGTGACCTTGGGCCTCATCTAATCCAGCTCCCTCATTTTAAGAAGGAGGAAATTGAGGCCCAGAGACATTAAGTGATTTGTCTAGGGTCACATAGGTCATGAGTGGAGGAGCAAGAATTTGAACCCAGGTCCTCCAATTCCAGATGCAGAATTCTTTCAACTGTGCCATGTTGCCTCTCAAGAAAGCTAAACTGAACTGCTTTAAAATACACTCAAATGGTCAAACCATCTCCTCCCTCCAGGTGATAGTAGAAAGTCCTCCCCCAGAAGTTCATTTCTTTGAATTCAGCATTGTCTTTTCCCACCATTCTCTTGTAAAATGCAAACACTGCAGGGTTGTGGCTTTTTTTTTTTTAGTACCTGTCAAAGACGGTCTACTTAGCCTTACAGGGTTGTGATTGTGTAAGTGAAAGGGGTGCCCATATTGATAACATTGTGTGTCCTTAAATTATTGAGCAGCTGTCATTATGATGATATTGGAGGTAGTGACAGTAGCAATTATGACTTGGCCAATACTGAGCCTAAGAGGGAGATTTTCTCTCTTCCCATGAGTTGTCTTCTAATTTAAAGGTATATGATACTGTTCCCAGTCTGTTCTGTGGTGAGGATAATCTCTGATTTTTAACTGTTATGTTTAGGCTAGAGATCATCACTAGACTTGTGATTTCATTAGCACAGCAAACTCTTTGAGTTGGCCTCCTTCACAGGAGAATAGCGCTGGCCCCGTTGTTAGGAGGGCCTCCTGAAAGGGGCAGGAGAACTTTGAATAGCATAGTTTTAGAGGACAGGCTTTGACTACTAATGAGATATACTTCTCCTCCTCTTGAGACTAGAGGGATAGGAGTGACGGGTGCCTGTAGTGATTCACTGGCAGTGGAACAGTAAGCGAAATGTTGAAGGGATGCATTGTGCTTGAATTATGGCCCTTCTCTTTGATTTCTATCTCTTATCCATCCTCCTGACCACATTAATGGAATATGAAATTCCAAGGCAGCTATGGAGCAGAGCAGGTAAGAATACTGGATCTGGAGTCAGGAAGACCAGAATGAATTTGATTTGATTTGAAAATCCAACCTCAAATAATTACTAATAGTGTGACCTTGGGCAAGTCACTTAACCTCTCTCTGCCTCTTGTCTCCTCAACTATAAAATGGGGATGATAAAAGCACCTACTTCCCAAGGTTGTTGTGGGGATACAATGAGATAATATTTTCAAAATGTTTGCAAACTTAAGATGTTATATAAAGGCCAGTTTGATTATCATAATCGTTGTGGTTTTTTTAAAAGGTAACCAAGAAGACAGTGATCGCGTCTTCAGAGACACACAAACATTCTGCCTTGACCACATCTCATTTTCACCAGTAGCCCAAGAACTCTGTGAGGAACTCGCCACATTCCCCTCCCTATCTATCCCCCTCCAGGGACAATACAGTGCCAGCCCTTAATAAATTTTTTGTTCATTTGAAATAAATGCCAGATATCACATAGCCATTTTAGTCTTCATCATGATCAATTAATTGGGGAACCATATTGAATTCCATACTATGCCTGATACTAATATGCAGAGTACTTTATTTATCTAGAAAAAGTCCAAGTGCTTTCATGTACATGGAATGATCACACAAGTATTGACCATCTAATTCATTGCACTAGGCTAAATACTATACCCAACAAGGCAGGCTCTTTGAACTCAGAGTTTATAATCCCATCCACCCAGATTTCTTCCATTTCCCTTAATAGTTTCATTCTCACAGTTTGGCATTTAAAGACTTTAAACATTTCACTTGTGTTAGTTTTGTTCTCCCATAACATACAGAATAATAAGATGGAACTGAAAAGGACCTTGGAGGTTATCTAACCCATCCCCCCTCTTTTAAAAATCAGGAATTTGAGATCCATAGAAGTTAATTAACTTGACCGAGATCACATAGGTAGACAGTGATGGGTTTGGGGTTTGAGTTAAGGAACTTTGGCTCTAAATCCAGTGAACAACACTGCCTGTAACAATATAAACTAACTGAGGGTTTAGGTCATACCTTCCTCTGGCTTCTGAATAGTACCTATCATAGTGTGGGTACATGGTAGGTGTTTAGGGGCAACTCGCTTGATTGGTTTCTCATTAATCAATAGTCACTTTCTAGCAGGAACCTTGAACAAATCAATTCGCTCTGTGAACCTGCTTCTCTCCCTGTAAAATTCAAGGGTTGGATGAGGTAATCTCTAAGTCTTTTTCGTAGCAGAGGGGATAGAGTGTGGCACTTGGATTCAGGAAGTTCAGATCCTCCCTCAAATATTTCCTAGCTATATAACCCTGGGCAAGCCATTTAATCTCGCTCAGCCTCAGTTTTATCATCTGTAAAAAGGGGATAATAACAGAACCTATCTCCTGTGGCTGTTGTGAGGACTAAATGTACAGCGCATTAAAACCTTATGAGCTGAACACATAGACAGCGGCCTCATGTGACTATCAAACAAAGGAAAGGGGGATCTTTTGTGGGAGGGAGATATCAGCTTGAATAATTTCCCCGGTGGAGCTGTATGATTTTGGACTGGACCTATGATTCTGTCAGTGTAGAGAGCCCCTGGTGGGCAACCCCTTCTGCTAATTTAGCAACTAATCTGCCAATTACAAGAGCAGCCAAGAGCACTGAGAGTTTATGTGACCTTCCAGGGTCACAAAACTTCTATATATCAAAAGTGGGACTTGAACCTGAGTCTATATAATTGCCCTGTGTAAATCTTCCTCCTTCAGAAAAAAAATTTTCTTGTTTCTTCCAGATTTCATGCTGGCAACCCAAGAGTTGCCCGTCTATTCTCAGCCATTGTAGAAGTTAACAGTGCTGTGCAAACATTTTCTCTGACTTTTCAGCTCTCAGTCATGAAGGGACAAGTTGCTAGCTTGATAGATGCTTCCATATATCCTAGCCTCCCATCCAGGGAACACTGTAAGACATCTCAACTTCAGAAGCTTGATTCATCTGCAAAAACTCTCTCGCCAGGACCAAAAGGCCATAAAGTAATACTGGTATGACAAGAAGAAAATGACTTAGGTGTCATTTACTGCCCCCAAACTCCAATAGATCCCAGGATCCATGAGCTCATCCTTTCAAACAGAAGGGTTAAGAGAGGCATTGCTCATCTGTTGTTTGCAGTTCACACCTTGTTAGGAGGGTAACCTAGCAATAAAAGAAGGTTCAAAGTTCCAGCAAGAAAACTACAACTTAGAGAAGGAAGAGAATAAACCCACATCTGTATGCCCAAAGAATTCCATGGAGATGTCCTTGACACGTAATTTCCCCTATACTTAGTTGTCTCTTCTTGCCTAGTCTCAGATTGGAGACTGTTCGATCCATAAATTTTATCGTGGAAGGCATTTCCTTTCCTTTTCCCCGCTTTCTTAAAAATAGCCAGGCTACTTTTTACCCTATCTCTAAGATGGCCACAACATCCTAAGACTCTGCTAGAGGTCATATAGCCTAAAGACAGACCATATGATGTAATGGAAAGAGCAATTGATTTGAAGTCAAAATACAGTATTCACATCCCTGGTGTTCAGTTTAGACTTGTTGAACCTTGGGGTGGTCACTTCCTCTATTTGGGTCTCAATTTTCCCCTCTGTAATTTGGATCAGAAGACCATTCTTCCAGCTTTATATCCTACAGTTCCTGAATCACCCGGCAACCCAAAGTTGCTGAGGTTGATGACGGCTCAGAGCTAGCATCTAACCAAACTACAAGATCATAGATGAAACGGTGGAAGAAACTTCAGAGGTCGTCAAGTTCAACTCCCTCATTTTACAGATCAGGAAACTAAAGCCTGAAGCTGCTCAGTGACTTATCTAGATAGTAAGTGGCGAAACAGGGGTTTGAACCCAGGTTCAGAGAGTCAGCATACTATAGGAGATAGAGTTCTGGCTTTGGACTCATAAAGATCTAGATTTGAATTGTGCCTCTGACAGTGTGTTCCTGTTCAAGTCGTTTTACCTCTCTGAGCTCAGTTTCCTCACCTTTAAAACGAGAGAGTTGTACTTAATTAATTGTAAGGGCTCTTCTAACCCTAAATCTATTCTCCTACTGTTTCAAATCCAGAACTCTTTTCAGAATTTATGCAGCCAAAGTAAAGTAGAGAGTTGAAGAATTTTCTGATGAATTTGCAGTATACACTAGCTGCCAAGGTTAGAGAAATCCCCACAGATGGATAAAGGCAGTGTGGGGGTAATCTAAAGTGCACTGGATTTGTATTCAGAAGATCTTGGCTGGGATCCTGACTCTACCACTTATGTAATATCTGGGTAACTGTGGGTAAATCAAGTCACCTTGCTGAGAATAAGTTTCTTTCCCTCTAAAATAAGTAGAACTAAATGATATCTAAAGTGCTGTCATATTTCAATGTTGTTCAGAAGCATTCATGTCCTATCAAGACTATATTCCACCCAACCAAATTTATTGGTACCTTGAAGTCATGGGAAAAAAGCCTCAGATTGGGAGCCCTGAGTTCAAGCACTTAACCTGTACCTAGCTAGGTGATCCTGGGAAAGTGACTCATCCTATGATTTGAGGATACAAATACAAAGAGAAAGAAAGACAATCCCTGCCCCTTGAAGAACTGCCATTCTAATGGGGGAAGGGAGCTGAAAAGAGAGGAAAGAAAAGATACCCTTACTGAGGCATGGTGGTAAAGTGGAGGAGAGAGGCAGAGCCAGCAGAAGAATGAAGCATAATTGATCTGGAAGAAGGGGTCCAGCATAGCACAGGGATGTTCCAGAGACGGAAGGCTTGGAAAGGAAATGGACTATCCCAAGATGATCCTAGCAGGTTCTCCTTTTGTCAAAATAAAAATTGTACTAGATCTCTAATGACCTTTCCAATGTTAACATTTTGTGGCTTGGGAAATGTATTTTTTCCAGTATAGCCAGAATTAAATATTTCCTTCCCTTTGCTGTGCTCTACCATTTCCCAGCATAGATCAGGAAATTTAGAGAGATAAGTGACAGTTTACTGCAAAGGAAGAAAAGATCTGAGAAGTCTTTTAACATCCTACTTGTATCTTGCTATCAGTCAAGGTTTGTATTCATATTCCTCCTTACATCAACACTTTTTTTCTAGCCCTCTGCTTACTGTTGAGAGTCACACTGGGAAAATAGAAGACTCAAGGAGGAAAGTAGGTTGAGTGAGTGAGTGTCTGAATTTGGCAGGTATATATAGAGACCTTGGGCCTTAAAGCTACAGGAGGCTTTGCTCTGGATAGCCAATCACTGGTTCCGTCTATAGCATAAGTAGTAATACTTATGATAAGGATGCTAATAATAGTACTTCAGTACATTTATGGCTACATGATCTTATTGCCATGGGTAATCTCTTCACTACTGTGGGTGGCAAACCATCCATACCTTCTCATCCTATGTGATTCCTATCATTATCCTTCCCATAGATCCTCCATCATGGATCAACTCAATGTGGGGTGAAAGGAGGTCCTCTATATCTTTAAATATTTTGTTGATATCAATGAACTTTTAGTTGTATCTGTTATCCTTTGTTCTCATTACATAATTATCTACCTCTTTTCCAAGCCTTTTCATTCTGGAACATCCCTCCATCATGTTCTCCCCTTTCTCCCATTGGCTAGTTCCTTCTAGGGCTTCCATTTTGGAGATGGGCCCAGGCTAGCCATACTTAATTTCCTTACCTGTTTTGCTTCTGATTCTCCTGGACTTTGCCACCATTCCTTTAGAAGACATATTCTGCCCCTTCATTTCTCTTTTCAGCTCCCTCTATGTATTATCTTACTCTATTAGAATGTAAACTCCTCGAGGACAATGACTATCTTTCATTTTGCTTGTCTTTGTATCCCAGTAAATACTTAACAAATACTTATTCCCTGCCTGCCAAAACTTGTATAATGTGTGTATGTGTATGTCTGTGCATTCACGCACACATATATCTTTTGTGTCTCCTCTTGCATGCGATTGTTGTGGATAATACACTGTAGATTATTTCCTCTCATATGTGACTTTCTATTGCCTTTTTGGCTACTCACAGTTTTGTTTCATTAGATATCATGGTGTTCTTTGATTTTATCACCATTTATTATCATTGGGAGGAGAAAAAAAATAAAGTTACAGATAACTTTATTATATATTTAAAATTAATAGCAAGTAATACATAATAGATTTGCAGTTTCATCTACCATCATATTTTTTTATTCGACTATGTTGTGGAAATGCTTATGTTATTTCATATATTAAAAATAAAATAAAAAACTAAAAAAAATAAAAAAAATGAGCCTTTTGTTTTGGAGTAGTAGGGGAGGTTTGAGAGAATTAGTGGGGAGCTCATGATTGCTACACAGTTTCCTACATACAATGCTGCCCAACTGCACAAAATCTAAGTTGGGAGGACTTTTTGTATCCATCCAACTCAACCTGTATCTGAAAAAGAATCCCCTCAATTAATACTCAAAGGGTGGTTTTAGAGCCTTTGTTTAAAGATCTCCTGTGACGGGAAATCCACCAACTTTTCATATAGGCCACTCCATTTTGGGATGGCAAGCTTTGGTTTGAATCAGGCCTAAATATGCCTCTTTATTAACTTTCACCTGCTGTTTCTAGGTCTACCCCTTGGGGCCAAACATAACAAGTTTAATCTCTCTTCTATATGACAGCATACTTGAATGCACCTATTTTATACCTCTCCCTCTGACTCTTTTCTTCTTTGAAATAAATACCCTCTATTTCTCCAATGGATCTCCATACAGCAAAATCTCAAGGCAACAATAACTCACATTTATATAGCGCTTTGATGTTTATAAAATGCTCCTCTCATAGCAACTCTGAAGCACTTAAAAGAATCATCCCATTTTATAGCTGGGGAAACTGTGACCAAGAAAACTTGAAGAACCTGCTTACGGTCGTCATGTAACTCATCAGCTTCAGACTGTTCTCTGCTCTCAGGCTCTCTGCTGAGTATCTCCACAACCTCCCTAGTGCCACTCTCATCAATGCCCCAAGGGTTTCTTTTTTCTGGCCCCATGATAATTATTTATTTGCCTGACAAGGATATGTGTTTGTTGCTGTTATTGTTCAGTTGTTTTCAGTCATTTCTGACTCTATGACCTCATTTGGGGTTTTCTTAACTAGAGTGGTTTGCCATTTCCTTCTCCAGCTCATTTTACAGATGAGGAAACTGAGGCAAACAGGGTTAAATGACTTGCCCAGGGCCACACAGCTAATAAGTATCTGAGGTAGGATTTGATCTCTGGAGGATGAGTCTTCCTGACTCTGGGCCTATTGCTCTATACACTGCCCCACCTAGCTGCCCAAGAATATATGCATACTGATATCTTAATTCAGGGGGCCAACAACCTGTGATGAGTTGAGTAATAAGCATTCTTTATGCAGTTGTTTTTATTTTCCCCTGCATACATTGTTAGATCTCTTTTGAGGGGCTAGGGATCTCACTGAGGAAGCTCTGCAGCATTTCAGGGTTTGATGCTGTCAGAATAATGGTATGGGCCAAAAGTAGCATCTGGAAAACCTCACCATCTAGAGAGAATACCTCTCCAGTTTGAGCTGTGTGCAAGACATCCTGCATTACACTGGTGAGCAGCATCAGCAAGCACAGACCTCCCAGGCTTATGTCTTGCCTAATGATTCTCAGGGAGTTGTTGAACAAAGTTAGCTCTGTAATTGCATTTCTCAAGAAATCTTAGATGCTCTTAACACATACATAGGAGATTCCTTTTGGAATGGAGCAGCTTAAGTTTAAGGCTGTGTTTTGTTTTTTTTTAATGTTTTTTTTTGTTTTTAATGTTTTTTTTTTAATGTTTTTGGAGTTTTTTTGTGTTTTGTTTGATTTAAAAGCTTCCCTCACCACCCCCTCCCCAATCAACAAACACTGAATTATTAGAATGCAAATGTGGCAGATCCACTGTCATTGATGAAAAAATTACATCATTAAAGGTACCCTGAAAAATATGTTCCATTTCGTATCTATTAGCTGTTTCCATTCCATTAAAAAAAAAGTTTATGGATGTTATAGCTTTCTTGAGTCACATGCCAATTTTTTGTGCTTTTCCTTTTCCCTTTACTGCATTTTAATGTTTTGTGAGCTGATATTTTACTCATAATCTTCTGTTTTGCTCCTTAACAGTGTTTTACATGTTAATTTTCACTTACCCTTGGTGGCCATATATCATTGCATGGCAAGGAAACAGAATGTTTGTTGACTGAGGCAGTTTCTGCATCTTATGGCCTCCTTGTGGTAACTTTTATATCAGTTAAGCCTTGCTAAGAAGCAATGATGGGGGGGGGGCGGAGCCAAGATGGCGGCTGGGAAGCAGTGACTGGCGTGAGCTCCCCGCCAAGTTCCTCCAAAAACCTATAAAACAATGGCTCTGAACCAATTTTAGAGCTGCAGAACCCACAAAGTGGCAGAGGGAAGCAGGGCTCCACCGCAGGACAGCCTGGATGGTCCCTGGGTAAGGTCGGTCCCACACGGACCTCCCAGCCCCCAGCCGAAGGGAGCGGAGCTGAGGGCAGCGCGCATGGCACGAACAGACCAGACGCGGACCTACCAGACCAGGAGACGAGAGGAAAGTGCCCTGGCATCCCGAAATACCCAGCTGTGGCATGTACCAGACCTCTCAA
>CM053625.1:104230100-104242600 GCA_028646595.1 Phalanger gymnotis
CCAGAATGTACGCCATCTTGGAGTGGGGGGGGGGAGGAAATGGGGAGAAAATTTGTAATTCAAACACCTGTGAAAATCAATGCTGAAAACCAAACATGTCAAAAATAAAGAAAAAAAATCAAAAAAAAAAAGAAGCAATGATGATCAGAATCAATGTCTTTACTTTGATCTACTTTCCCTTTTTCAGAGTCAAGAGCTTATTTAATAGGTCAGGTTGAAGTCATTTTAATCACCTTCAGTATATTCCAATATTCATGCATTTCTTTTGATTTGTTGTTGCTTTTGACCTTTGCTCTAATTCATCACTCACTTCCCATGATCTTCTCCTCCACCCTACCTCAGCCTCACACAAAGATAGTCTACCCTTGATCTTGCCATTGCCCACAAGTGTAACACCTTCATATTCAAGAATTCTAAAGTCCTCTTATCTGACCAGAAACTTTTGGATTTTTACTTTTCTCTCTGCCTTCCTTTATTAAGCCCTACTCTTCCTCTATACCATGACCTCCAATCTCTCAACTCCTCAATTTTCTCCCAGACCATCTCCTCTGCACTAGCCACTCTCTTCTCTGTTCCCCATCTTGACCCCTTGCTAAAACAACTCAAACTCTATACTGTCCTCTTCTCTTGGGTCCCTAGTCCCCTCATCATTTCACTGATTGCACCCTGCCGATCTTCAATTTTGGATCACTCCCTATCATTTCCTGTCTTTGTTTTGCATATGTATCCTTCTGAATGAAGGTGGAGAAATTCCCAAAACCATTCTGATTGGGTTTATACAAAGTTATGTTATACCATTTCAACTAGGCCCTCACTGCTGCTAGGCAATCCTCTGTAGCAACAATGCTGCTTGCAGTTGCTGTGGAGGTGTAAGACCAATGACACCAGCACACAGGAGGGCTACTAACACAGGTTCTTTGATCTGCTTTTCTAAGGAAAGCAACTTTAAGGGGTTAATAATCTTACTTTAATTAAACATACATATATCATTCACTTAGTTCAGGGGAAAAAATCAGCACCCTGAACATCAGAGCAAATGCAAATAGAAATTACAAACAGAGAAAATAACATCAATCAACAGACAAGCTTCTGTCTGACCATAGCCATATATACATAGTAACCAGAGAGAGAAGCACCAACATCTGGATTTTCAAAGCCAGGTTGGGGTGGGGGTGGGGAGCTCCTTAATGGCTACCTAGAGTCTTGTCTGGTGAAATCACAGGAATACTCTTCCAATGAGTGAGCCCCCAAAGTAAAATGCTAACCTCAGAGTATATATTTACACTTCTTCATGTGTATGTGACTCAAACTCTTGTGACTTAGGCTTTCTTGTGACTTAAGCGGGTCATCAAAGACTCTTGATTCAATCAAAGACCCCTGATTAAAACAAAGGCAAGATTCAATCAATGGTACTTGATTTCATTAGTGCTGAGAAGCATGCCAAAAGAAAAAAACAGTGAAAAGTCCCACTTTGCTTGCCATTACATTCTCATACATAACTGCCTTATCAACTCACTATTCCACTCTCTGCAGTGACTCTTCCAAAACATTTTATCCCTCCTCAAACCTCCCTTGGCTTCCTTTCTCTCCACCTTCTCAGCCGAGAACCTCGCCTTTTATTTTACATAAAAAATTGAAGTCATTCACTATGAGCTCCCTCTTCTTTCCTCTTCTTCATCTCATATCACTCAGGTGCCTTCTGCCACTGTCTCCTCCTTCATCCCTGTCTCATCTGATGAAGTGGCCTTACTCCTTACCAAGTCTGACCACCTCCCCCCTTTCTGTAAAATCAATCCCAATTTATTCTGTCTCCTCCATTAGATTGCTTTCTCTATTGTCCGCTCTATCACTTGTTTTCAATCTCTCCCTGTCTACTGGCTCCTTCTCTACTGCCTACAAATATGTCCATATCTCCCCCATCTTCAGAAAAACCCTTGACTTGATTTCTTCCCTCCTCACTAGCTACCATTCTATAAATCTTCTGCCCTTTATAACTAAACTCCTTTTAAAGGGTGTCTACAATATAGGTTCCTCTGCTTTCTCTCTCCTCATCCTCTTAACCCCATAAAATCTGGCTTCCATCCTCATCATTCATCATCATTAATCTCTCCAAATCTCTCGAAAGTTACCAGTAATTTCTTAAATTGACAAATCCAATGGCCTTTTCCCAATCCTCCTCTTCTTCCTTGTGCTCTCTGCAGCCTTTGATAAAGCCTCTCTCTAGGCTTTCGGGACATCACTCTCTCCTGATTCTCCTCCTACTCATTTGACTGCTCTTTCTCAGTCTCTTTTGCTGGATCTTTATTCAGATCACACCCTCTATCCATTGATAGACCAGAGGATTCTTTCCTGGCTCCTCTTCTCTTCTCCTTCTATACTACCTCACTTGGTGATTTCATCAGCTCCCATGGATTTTATTACCGCCTCTCTGATGACAGTTTACAAATCTACCCATCTTGCCCTAATCTCTCTGCTGACCTCCAATCTTGTATCTCCAACTGCCTTTCATGTATCTAAACTGGATGTCCAATAGACATTATTAACTCAACATTTACGAAACAGAACTCATTATCTTTTCCCTTAAATAAATTGCCCTTCCTGTAGAGGGCAACACTAACTTCACAGTTCCTGAGGTTCACAACCTGGTAGTCACTCTTAACTCCTCACTCTCTCTCATTCCCCATATTCAATCTGTTACTAAGGCCTATTGATTTCACCTTTGCAAAATCTCTTGAACACACTCCTTTCTCTCCTTGACCACTGCCACCACTATGGTGCAGGCCCTCATCATCTCACACCTGGACTACTGCAATAGCCTCCTGGGTGGTTGGGGTCTGTCTGTCTCAAGTCTTTCCTCACTCCAGTCCATCCTCTACTCTGCCACCAAAGTGATTTTCCTAAAAGTACAGATCTGATCATGCCACTCCCCTGCTCAATAAACTCCACTGGTTTCCTGTTACCTCCAGGATCAATACAAAATCCTCTGTTTGGAGTTCAAAGTCCTTCATAATTTAGTTCTCTACTATCTTTCCAGGCTTTTTATATTTTACTCTTCATTCTTTATATTCTTTGAACCAGTAACACTGACCTCCTTGCTGTTCCACCAACAGGACACTCCATTCAGGCATAATCCTTGGCTGTTCCCTGATCTTCAAATACTCTCCCCCCCCCCAACCCCCGCCCCCTCCGCCCATCTTCCCCTACTGGTTTCCTTTAAGTCACAACTAAAATGCCATCTTCTACAGGAAGCCTCTTCCAGCCCTAAATCCTAGTACTGTGTGTGTGTGTGTGTGTAGCTTATTTGAACGTATCTGTTCATTGTCTCTCTTATTGGCTTGTGAGCTCCCTGAAGACAAAGACTGTCTTTTGTTTCTTTTTATAGCCCTAGCATTTAGCACAGCACCTGGAACCTAAGAGGTGTTTAGTATATGTTTATTGACTGGCTACACAGACAACTGCATAAAGAAACTATACCTATGTTAGCAAGCAGGTATTTTCCATCTGCCCATTCAAACTCGTTTTTTGTGAAGTTAAATTTCTCACCTTTTAAATCTCAAAAAAAGTGCTAATGATATATAAACATGATGCTTCCAAATAATCTACAAACATTTGGCCTCTTTCATTTCATAATTCTGAAATATATTTTCCAACTTTTTTTTCTGATCATCTTTTCCTGTGCCCAAACTTATAGTTCTCATGATGCATCAAATTATACATTGCCTGGGACAGCTAAGTGGTACAGTGGTTAGGGCACTGACCCTGGAGTCAGGAGTACCTGAATTCAAATCCAGTCTCAGACTCTTATTAATTGTATGACCCTGGGCAAGTCACTTAACCCTGTTTGCCTCAGTTCTTCATCAGTAAAATGAGCTGGAGAAGGAAATGGCAAACTGCTCCAGTATCTTTGCCAAGAAAACCCCAAAACGGGTCACAAAGAGTTGGACACGGCTAAATCAACTAAATAGCAATAACTCACTATCTCTGCGGAGAGCAGAGTGGCCTCTGGCCCCAACCTCCTGCTTCCCCTTCTAACAGGAATTAAAGTCCCCTTTGCAGGCAGATGAAGACAGAAGAGGCTAGAGATGTTTGGCGTCCTTTGAGCCACACAATGACACCCATGATACCCACTACATATGAGAGACCGTCCTTGCCAAAAGTCACACAGCTAGTAGCTGTTTGGAGGTGGGGTTGGACATTTGGTTTCCTGATTTTAAATCCAGCCCTTTATACCATGAAGTTTGACCATGACCTTTTCAGTATCCTATAGGGGGGTCTTTTCAGCCTCTATCACTCATTAAAAGCAGAACCACACAATGCGATGGGATTTAACAATATAAGAAGCTTCCTAACTGAGGCAGGCCTTGTTTCTGAATCAGAATGACAGGGTTAGAAAAGACCTCCAAGAACATTTTAGTGTTCAACCCTTTTATTTTATAGGTAGGGAAATAGAGGCGGTGTAGTGACTTGCCTTATGCTACACTGCTGTAGGGATGGGACTAGAATCTGAGCCCCTTAGTAGCATAGTATTCCTTCAGGGCCCCACATTGCAAAGTTTTCTTATTTCTTCCAGTTTCTTGCTTCTGATGGAAATATGTGGGCTCTTACTAGGTCCTATCTATTTTGTGTTTGACCTGCTGCTCAGACTTATCATTTTCCTTCCTTGACTTGTTCCTCCTTCTTATTTTTGACCTTTTTTTTCTGGCTTCTAGCCCTGGCCCAAGACTCCATGGTCTCACATGACCTCAGGTCATAGGAGGGTACAATGTTAATTTCTACCTCCAGGTCGTCAGGAATTTGAACTATAAAGGGCTACCTATAAATGTTAACTAGCAATAATCACTTTTCCCCACATCAGCTTTCTCATTAAAACCCTCTAAGACTCTTAATCTCTCCTTTTCTTTTGTGCCTTCCAGGCTATAGGCGTCATGAATAATGAACCCCAATGATTCTGTAGATAGTTTAAACCGAGCACAGGTATCTCCAAGAGGGGTGCCCATGGGTTTTAACCTTTTAAGGACTCATTAGGAGAACCAGTCTTGGAAAATCCTTCTCCAGCTTCATCAGCTGAAATTCTTCCCTCTTGTCCCATGTACCCCATAGTTTTCCTGATGGAGGAACTCAGCTCTGGGAAGTTATAACAATCCAGTGTACCAAGGCTCTTGCCGCACCCCATCCCTTTTCCCCTCTAGTTACAGAAAATCTGAGCTATATGAATGAGAATCAAGAATCCTGAGCTGTTGGGTGACCTTTATAAATTGTTCACAATTTCGGGGGTAGTTTCCCTTTACATTTGAAATAATGATGATTTTTTTTTTTGTTGAAAGGACGTTAGATATTACAGAAAGGAGACAGGTCAAGGTGACAGGCAGGATGGTATAGTGCATGGATGGGGAACCTTAGGCCTCAAAGCCTTATAGGGCCCTCCAGGTCCTCAAGGGCAGCCCTTTTACTAAATCCAAACTCGAAATTCCCCACCCCTGGTATGGTACTTAGACTGCTTCGATCGGATCCTTTCTCAGATAATTATCAAGCTGTGTAACCCTGGGCAAATCAAACCTCTGTCAGTTTCAGTTTGCTCCCCCCTAAAATGAAGATCATAATATCCCTTACCTCCCAGTGCTGTTGTGAGAATAAAAGGGAATCATATTTGTAAAGCTTAAACACTCTATAACTGCTATTTATAATTATTAATTGTTATTATTTATCCCACATATATCTTGTTTGCACACAGTTGTTTTTGCAGGCTGTTGCCTCCATTAGGTTGTAAAAGCCTTGAGAGTAGGAGCTGGTTTTTTGCCTTTCTTTGTATTGCAGCCAGCCCTTAGCACAGTGCTTAGCATAGAGTGGGTGATTACTAAATGCTTGTTAACATCCCTTGATGTGTACTTACTCATCTTGGAAACTATAGCCTCCTAAAAAGCTCAGCTCAGGCATCACATCCTAAGGAAAGCCTGTCATGACTCCCCTGTCCAGTAGTTAGTGCCTCCTCCCTCTTCAAATGATCTTGTATTCATTTATCTGCACACATGTTATCGAATTTCACTTCCTTACTCCCATCCCCAACAGAATGGAATCTTCCCGAGGACAGGGACAGCTTTGTTTTTTCTATTTGTACTCTCTGTCCCTGGAACAGCATCCCAAGCAGAGTTTGTGCTTAACGAATACTTGTTGAATTCAATGGTAGAAATCAATGCTTAACAGTTTGTGTATTTGGAAGAAAGTATAAAGATTTAATGTGATTCAGTGAAAGTTCAATGCGTAGGTATGCCGTAGCTGATTATTAAATTTTCAACGTGAGCATTTACACCTGGAAATTGGCAAATGCTACAAATCAAAGCTTGATTTATTGTTTCGTTGATTGTTGACTTAAGAAATGCGTCTTCTCCTCATCACGTTCACCTCCTAAAATCTTGACCTCAAATCTTCTGATTTTGCATTCATGTATGCCTTGCCTCTAGAGTGCTGTTTCTCAGGGGACAGCCTGCGCGAAGGTATTTGAGATGAAATATGCTGCTCAATTCTTACCTAACCCTCAGTAATTGAATGGGCATTGCCTCAGACAGATTGAGGCCTGAGGAAAACCTTAATTTAGAAAAGTCGAGGTCATCCACTGCATCCCAGACTTTTGTCTCGCCACTGGACTTCCGTGACTCTGGAGGAGAGAATGAGGCTGACATCTTCGCACTTCTCGGCCCGCTTACATCCAATTCACCAGCAAATCAAGACATATCCTTTGTCATGTCATTGGTCCTCTCCAAGAACAAAGGAGGAACAGTAACAACAGACAAAGAAGTGACAGAAAAAATGTTAATAATGCAGATTAGACTTTAAAAATGTGTGATGTATGTGTGCATTTTTTTCAGAAAGCCAGTTGTTAAACATTTATCAGAACCCCTACCCCCAGTCAATGCACACATTTCTTAAGTACCGCTGTGGGTAAGGCCTTGTGCTAGGCACTAGATGTGAATCTTAGTGATACTAGTCTCCACTCTCTGGAAACAACCCATGTACACTGATACAAAGTGAAGAGTGGCTGAGGCAAAGGAGAAACCCAAAGTACTCAAAGCATATTTGAGGAAGGATGAGATACTGTCCAATGGGGGGGAATGAGAGAGGCTAGAGACTTGTGGACTATGCAGAAGCCTCATGCCTTTATATTGAGAAGTTGGTTCATTGAAGACCCCTACTCTGTTCCAATCAGTGCTAATCAGTTTGATAAGATAGGGGTATTGATTATAAGTTCTGTTTATTTGGCCCCAGAGCTGTGAGCTGCAGATGGCAAGATCACTTGTGTAATCATAGGAAGCTAGCTAGAGACCCTCCACCCTTGTTTTTCATTGTCATGGTGACCACATATGTTGGAGGTGACTCAACTACACGGAAAGCCCCCCAAATTTATTTTTATGCCCCCGGACCATTCTCTCTTGTCTAATGACCACCGAGTCAATGGAGATATTCTTTGCTTCACCTGACTTGTGACCCTGTTGACAGATCATTTTTGCATACCTTAGCCTGTGTATCATATGTCAACCAATGGAATTATTCCATATTTGATATAGCTGTTCTTGAATGTCTAGATATCTAACCCTATAAAAATAAGGCCTCAGAGGGAGGGGGCAGCTCAGATTGTGAGGAAGACCTGAGGTCCGCTTCATTAGAGGGGACCATGGATCCTTTAATACAGTGCCATTGCTTCAGAGCTCTGCCTCAGTGTCTTTTATTGTAGGTTGGACAATTTTAATCCCCACAATATTATAAATACTTTCTTTGAGAAAAGGAACAGTAAGCGCTGGACATAGTGAGAACAAAATAGCATAAAAATGAAATTAATTATATTTTAACAGACTGGAAAAGACTTGTTATTGATGTAGAAGTCATCACCGGATCAGTCATCTGCATGCAAACAGACCACTAATTTATTAGAAGAAAGATCAGAATTCGTACAAAGCTAGAAGAAAGAATAATAATGAGGAAAAGATATGGCATGCAATTAACTCAATCCTGAACTATTTAAACAAGTAATTGATAATGAAAATGAGTAATTGACAGCACAAATTACATCAGCTCTGATTATAATAATTTTGTACTGAAGTTGAACTCATGTAAATCAATTACCAGAACAAGAAGACCAAGAGAGCCAAAAAACACTTCAGTTAGCAAACACTGGACTTACTTGACAAGGCGAGGGAGATGATGGGCAAAGACAACATTGGTTTAGAATGTAAACTCATTTGTAAAATCTTATGAAATAGGATGATGGATGATTATGAATAGTATCTTTCTAAAACAGAGAAGCAGTGGATGTGATGTCTTGAGTTTAAAGAAAAACTTGACAAGAGATCCAACTAAGCAAAGTCGTTCCAAGGACTTTTAAGGATTAGAATGGAAGAAAAACTGGTAAAGACGTACAAATATTTTTCTGACAAACTTTTCATCATCAAGGATTGTACAGCCAGCACACTTGAACTCCAGAGTTCAGTCCCAGGTGGCCTTATAGAAGAGGTAGAAATTGCACTACAGAGGGCAAAGGCAGGATTGGATGAAGTAAAGAAGAGCTGTGCTGGTGCCAACTCAATTGTAAGGGCACTGAGGGGTGGATTCACAAGGTATCTGGAGGAGGGAAATATATTGAAAGCGTGAAAATAACTCTCAGACCCTATTATTTTTACTTTAAAAGGGGATACTAGAAAAAACCAAGATCAACCATTAGCAACCTGTGTTACCTACTTTCCAATGTATACAAAAGCTTAATGAGATTCATGTACACATGCACCAAAGATTTCCATGATGAGAATATTAGGAAGGGATGGACTTTTAAAAGTAGAACTCAATAATGGACCAATGGATATTTACTGTCACATAATTGGCAGAAATACACAGAGAATACAAGAATACACCTACTTATTGTATCTTGATTATGAGAAAAAGGGATTTGATTGATGAAGAAAAATTACAACTTGAAGGTTCTCTTCCTACACGGTGTCTCCAATATCAAAATCATTCCATATTTCTTGAAAAATATCATGATACAAGTAATCTTCTTCAAAAACCTTCTGAAAATAAGCATTGAATAAGGAATATATCAGGGAAGCAGATGCTTGCCAAAGATGTTCACCACTGTGGTGGAGGAGATCCAGCACAGAATACAAATTTAAGAGAAATTCCCTTTGGATGGTGAGATTCTCTAGAGACTCCTCATTTTCCACATGGCTGCACTGATTTTGGATTTCTTTGACTTTTCCACTAAGCCTTGTAGGTGCTTTCTCTCTCCCCTTCTTTTTCAGCTTTGTTTTGTGTTGTCTCCTCCCATTAGATTGTAAACTCCCTGAGGGCAAGGACTGTCTTTCTTGTTCTATTTTTATTTTCAGCACTTAACACCATGTCTCAGCACCATAGTAGGTGTCCAATAAATATCTATTGGCTATGCTCCTGTTTGTGTATTGATATTGCTGATTGAACCAATGCCTGGATTTTTGCAGAGACTCCTGGAATAGATTTGTAATCACTCAAACGAATTTGGCCTGACCATCCACTCAAGAAAAACCAGGTAGATGAAGAATGTCTCTTGCCCAAATTATGACATACGTGTGGATGGATGACCTTGTGTATCACTGTTTTTATCTGGGGCATATGGCGCAAATGGACAAATGATCAGATCTAGAAATAAACAAGAGTAGAGTGGATTACCTTCAGGATATTGTAAATTTCATTTAATGACCTTCTAATTCTTTAAGGAAAAAAGAGTCATCTTTTTAATAGAAATATTCTCCCATTTTGCTATAGGACTGCAAAATATGGAATACTGTCATTTCTGAAGTCTTATTTTAAAATTTTTCTTATTTTTCCCAATTACATGTAAAAACAATTTTAGCATTCTTTTTTTTTTTTTTTCAAATTTTGAGTTATAAATTATCTCTCTCTGCCCTCCTCCCTTATTGAGAAGGCATGCAATTAGTTTCTGACATCTCGAAAATGAATATCACACAGAGGGCAAAAATGGCAAAGTGAGTGATGTGTGAGCAGTCTGCAACATATGTAAAAAATAATGAGCATTCTCAAAGAACAGAGGTATAAGATGTCACCAGGGAAATGCATGACGGGGGAAAAAAATAGGCTGGTCAAGGCAAGGGTTGACTCATGGGTGGTTATCCTGAGTTCTCCGCTGATATCTTTTCAATGTCAGGAGAAAGTAAGAAAGGTCTCTCCAGCATGCTGGGCAAATTCCCCCTTTAGCAAACTTAGGAAAACATGGATGATAGTTGTACCAGATGGACAGGGATGCTTGCGTTTGGACACACTGTTGGAGGGACCATCACTCCCCTCGTAGCCTCCTGACTGTTCTGTAAGCACAGAATTCCATCTTCTGTCTCTGGGTCTTTGCCCTAGCTCTTCTCTATGCCAAGAATGCCCTCTTTCCTCACCAACTCTGGGAATCTCTAGTTCCCTTGGGGACTCAGCTCAAGTGCCATCTTTTAGATGAAGCTTTTCTGAGTTACCCTCAGCTTCTAGAATACGTCCTCCCCCAAAATACCTTGTATTCATTTGTAGGCACCTCGTGTTTACTTTCTTTGTTCATTTTGTCTTCCGCATTATACGGTAAGTTTGAGATTTTCATCCCTGGTGCCTAGCACATTGCCTGGCACTTGGTAATCACTTAATACTGTTTACTGGATCACTCTGAATGTCAAGTGGCTGATGGATAGGACAGGGGAAAGATTAAAGCCAGGCATATCAAATAAAGAGAGGGATGGAAAACTGGAAACAGAGCTCAGAGTCAGAGTCAGAGGATGTGGATTCAAATCCTGCCTGCCATTCACTTCCTGTGTTACTTGGGGCAAGTCTTTGGGCTCAGAATGAATGTAAATAACAATTGTTTCTGTTTTAACTAGAAACCCTGAGGGTCTTCCCCTCCTAGAACTTTTTTTTTTTTGTTAAAGAAGTCATTCTTTGCCTCCTTTTATTAAGCTTTAATCACTGAATGGGTGCTGCCTCAGTCAAACTGAGACCTGTTAAAGACCTTAGCTTGAAAAGGCCAAGGTCTCCCATTGCATCCTGGGACATCTCCAGTCAGTTGTCCTGATCCATATCAGGCCACTAGACCCAGATGGCTCCCAAGGAGAAAATGAGGCTGGTGACTTTGCACAGCCTCCCACACTTAAAACCAATTCACTTTCATGTCATGGCATCACCTCCCTGATGTCATGGTCCTCTTTGAGAATGAAGGACAAATAGCAATCTGGGCCCAGTTTTCTCATCTGTAAAATGAAAAGGTTGAACTAGATGGCCTCTAAGGTCTTTTGTCACTGCTAAAATCTATGATCCTCAGAGCCTAAGGCAATTCCAGCAGTAGGGACTGGACCAAGGCAGTGGTGCAAAGGCCTCAGGGGTGAGATGTGGAATGGTCTGATCAAACTGAGAAAGTTTTCATGAGTATTGTTGTTAAGCATCAATTCACTTAGTTGAATTGGAAAGTGCTGTCACCTACTTCCCAAGCGATAAGGACTTGGTGGGGTGGGGAGTGAAGAAAGAGGGAGGGATTGGGTTTAGTGAAAAACAATGGGAAGTCAATAATTAGGTAGGAAACCAGGTTTCCCCCTAAGAAAATGATCCATCGCCCTCCTTACTCGCCATGTGCCATGTGAGTGGATCCTTTCCAGCGAGTTTATTTAACAATATGGCACGGGTTGGGGCAAGGGGAGGAGGGGGGATATGCTGCATCATGGCAAAATGAAATGCAGTTTTAATGATTCAAAGCACAAGGTTTCTGCCTCCAGCATACTAGATTTGTAGACCAGCATTTTTTCCTTGGGCTGGTTCCAGATGTTGTATAATTTGTGCATTTTCAAGCTCTGGAATGGTGGAAAGGGACTTGTCTTTTTGTTATGAGGATGTACTGATGTACCGTCTAGGGGTAACGGTTAAGCACTGTCAAGTAGCCTGGTAAAAGATTCATGGTGCTAGTGTCTGAATGGAATAAATTATGGGGAAGGAGTGCCTGCAGTTTTTTTTTTTAATTTTAAAACAAAGAGGGTTTCAAACATTTGGATCTTCTGCCTTCCCTTCCCTTCTCCTGCCCCTCCCCCTCTCTTTTGGTTGTTTGCAGTATCTCTTAGATGCAAGTCAGTTTATACAACGGTCAAATGAGAAGCAACTGGGCCTCGTGGTGGCTAATCCCACAAACCCAGAAAGGAGTCCATTTTTGACATAATTACCACTGACTTCAGTTCAGATTCTGCTCACATCACTAGGCTTGGTCTCTAGTCACTGCAATCCTTGTCTCAGTAGGAGGTAAATCTGGCAAGGGCACATGCCACATCTCCTGTGGCCCCTCGGTAGCTCCTTGAAGGGTTTGTAGCCAGACAGAAAGCCGAAGGATTTAGAGCTAGAAAAAACCTTAAAGAGGTTCTAGTTCAACTCCCTGATTGTACAAGGGGCCAAAGACTCAGAGAAAAAGTAACTTGCTGAAGGTCATACAGCTTAAGTAGGAGATTAAGGATTTG
>CM053625.1:104245100-104276153 GCA_028646595.1 Phalanger gymnotis
GGGTTTTGGAGTATCTCTCCTTTTCTTACTAGATTGGAAGCTTCTTGAGGGCAAAGACTGTTTGGTTCTACCTTTGTACCCCTCTCAGAGAACTTCACACATAGCAAGTGCTTAATAAAGTTGTTCCTAGACTAGAGAAAAGTCCCCGGAAACAGCTTTAAATGAATATAAAGGGATTTGGTCATGGAGAATATAACCTAGTAGCCTTAGGGCAGTGAAGATCAATGAATTTAATGAGTAGAAGACTCTATGAGCATGAGAGATAAAAATCTACGAGCATGAGAGAAATCGCATCCAGGAAGTGAGAAATTACAAGTTATCTGGGATAATAATGATTGTTGATAATCAAAATAGTGAATATACACCCAAATATTCATAGCATCACTTTTTATGGTTGCAAAAAACTAGAAACAAAGTGGCCATCATTTGGGAAATGATTAAACTGTGGTATAGAAATATAACAGAATGTTACTGTGCCATAATTAATGACAAATGCAAAGAATTCAGAAAAATCTGAGAAGGCTTATATGAACAGATACAGGATGAAGTAAGCAGATCCAGGAAAACAATAAATACAAAATGACCATAACAATGAAGATGGGGAAAAAAAACAAAATGGAACTGAATGCCATGTAATTATAGCCATCAAGCATGGTTCTGATGAAGAGGTGAAAAAATGTGCCTCCTTTCCTTCTTTACAGAAGATTGAGAGACTATCAGAGTGGAAAACTGTACGTGCTGTCAGGATCAGCTAATGTATTGGTTTTGCTGAAGTTTTTTTCCTCTTTTTTAATCTTTATTACAAGGGAAGGCTTACTTGGTAGGGGGGCAAGGAGAGGAGGAGTATATTCAGAATATATAATTTTTTTAAAGATTGAAAAAAAGCAACAGTACTTTAGTAATCCCTGGGCACACAAGTAAATCTGAAAGAAAACTCAATATTGTGCTGCCTGGCCACCTCTTTTAGTTCAGTCAAGCAATAAACAAGCATGATGAAGGATCTGCAATGTGCCAGGCATTGTGCCAGTCACTGGGGATATGAAGACATAAAAAGAAATATCCCGTACTTTCCAGGAGATTGTTTCTGATTCAGGAAGACAGCAAGCACATATACAAATAAATAAATACAAAATAAATACGAGGTAGTTTGGGATGGAGGGACTGGAACAATTGGGGGCAATCAGGAAAGAGTTCATGTGTGTAGAAAGTGGTGCATGAGCTGTAGTCTTGAAGGAAAAGAGGGATTCTATGAGGCCACCAAGAGGAAAGAGTGAATGCCAAGCTTGGGAGATGGCAAATGAAAAAGGGCAGAGAGAAGAAGTGGAAGAACATAGATAGAGATGGAGAATTTGGCTTGACTGACCAGTTGGAGTCCAAGAAGGGGATTAAGCTATAACAAGACCAGAAATGTAGATTAGGGTCAGGTTGTGAAGGACTTTAAAATCCCGGAGGTAATAAGGAGCCTCTGGAGTTTATTAAGTAGGGTAATGATACGATCAGACCTTTGTCTAAGGAAAATCACTATGGCAGCTTGTGTGGAAGATGGATTGAAGAAGGGAGACACTTGCCTCAAGGAGATTAATTAAGAGACCATTGCAAAATCTAGATGAAAGGTGATAAGGGCCTCCACTAAGGTGATGGCAGTGTGTCTGATGGGAGGAATGATATGCAGGTAGAAGCAACAATGTTTGGCAACTGACTGCTGCGTGGAGTGAGGAGGTGATGATAACACTTACATTGGAAACCTGGGGAACCAAAAGAACGGGCTGTGCCTTCAGCAGAAATACAGTCATCGGTTTGATGAGGGGTCAGCAGGAGGGGTGAGAAGAGATGGACATTGGACATATGTCTGAAGGTATTCCTCCTCAAACACATAGGTGGACACCGAGTGCCTTTATTTTCCTTCTGGATGGTGGACCCAGAGTCTGGGAAATATTTAGGGAAAACTCCCATGCAAGATTTCAGGGAGAAGGGACGAATGAAGCATCTGTCTGTAGGCAACTAAGTAGCACAGTGGATAGAACAGTGATTCCGGAGTCAGAAAGATATGAGTTTGAATCCAGCTTCAGATATGTACTAGCTGTGACCTTGGGTAAGTCACTTAAGTTCTGTGTGTCTCATTTTCCTCATCTGTAAAATAGTATCATCTACCTCTCAGGGTTATTGTGAGGGTAAAATGAAGCAATTGCTGCACAGTGCTTTGCAAACCTCTATGCTTGGGTGCTGGGGCAGCTAGATGGTGAAATAGGTAGACTGCTGGGCCTGGAATAAGGAAGACCTGAGTTCAAATCCTGCCTCATATATTTACTAGCTGTATGACTCTGGGCATGTCACTTAACATTGTTTGCCTTAATTTCCTCGTTTGTAAAATGAGCCGGAGGGAAAAAAAAATGGCAAACTACTCCATTATCTTTGCCAAGAAAACCCCAAATGGCATCATGAAGAGTCAGACACAACTGAACAACAAAAATCTGTCAGCGCTCGGTATCATTATTGTGTGGTAAGGCCAAGTCACAAAGATACTAAAGTCGTAGAGCTGAATTTGGATGCCAGGTCTGTTACTTCTGCCTATGTGATGCTGGACAAGGCTCAGAACTCTTCTGGCTCTCGGATTTTTTCATCTTTAAAACATAGGGGTTAAATCAGAAGATCTCTTAGGTCTCTTTCAGCACGAAATCCTATGATTTCATAAACTCACTGGAGTGTGTGCGTACGTGTGTGTGTGTGGAGAGACTTTAATTCTCTCTCCCTCCCTCTAAGAAAATGTTTTTGGACTCTACAGTGGGAAAAGCACTGGTCAAGACCTGGGTCTGAGGCCAGTCTACACGGCTGACTGTGTGACCTCGGTAACTCGCTTCACCTCTGAGCCTTGGCGTCCTCCCCTATGAAATGGGGACCATATGTTCCCTGCTCAGCTCACAAAGTCAGAAACTTGAAAATGCTGCCTGTATTGACCCAGTCATAAGAAAACGCCCAGAAGGCTCTGAGATTCTGTATAACCTCATTTCATTCAAGCCTCTGGGAGTATATAGAGCTAAGCAAAGAATGGGGGGCTAGGTGTCTAGTCCAGGTTCTGTGACAGCCTGAGGCTGTCACAGAAGGAAGGTGCAAAGGCCCCATGGGAGGCAACAAGGCATGGAGTGACAGAAGTGGATCTGGCATGTTTATTTATTTTAAAGCCAACCATTTATCTTTGTTTAGAACCTGAGTTTTGCAAACAACCTGGAAAATCAATGTCCAAAGGTAATTTCTGCAGCAGGAGCCTTTGAGTTACAGGAAGGCCTGATGTCCAGATGTCTGGGGAATGATTCTACTGTTATCATGGCCAGCAAAACCCACTCACATTCTGAGGTTTTAGATGCCAGTCCTTCTACCACCCGCTCTCCTACCCTCGGTGGAATGAGGGTGGGCACTTCCTGGAAAATTTCCTTAGGTTTCTAACCACCTTCCCCCTCTTCTACCTTTTTTTTTTTTCCTTTTAAGAGCCAGGAAAATCTCTCATCCATACTGCTATGATGAGAAAGAACTGTTATTTTTTTTTTTGGAGGAAGGAAGGGCAATTTGGGTTAAGTGACTTGCCCAAGGTCATATGGCTAGTAAGTGTGTCAAGTGTCTCAGGTCAGATTTGAACTCAAGGCGGGTGCTCTACTCACAGCACCATCTAGCTGCCCCTGAGAAAGAACTACTGTTACTTATCTCTAATCTAGGGCAGGCATGTACTCTCTATGCAATCACAAATTTAGATCTGGGAGAGACTTCAGAGGTCACCTGCTTCAACCTTTCCATTTTGTAGAAGGGGAAATCGAGACACAGAAATTATGCGCAAGGTGGAATTTGAACCCAGGGCTTCTCACTAGAGCAATCACTTGCCACTGTACCACATGGGGTTATCTGCCAGAAGGAAGCCAAATTTCCCTCCTTTGAGGCATTTCCATCTTTCAGTTCCAACTTCTGGAAATCTCAGAGAGTAATAGGAAATGATGAAGGGTTGAGGATTAATTATAGGATAATGGTTCAAGCCCTGGGTTTGAGCCTTAGTTCTATTACTTAGTTGAAGAGTTCTTATGGACACATTTGGTAGATTGGTGAAGCCTGTAGACCCCCTCTCAAAATAATGTATTAAAATGCATAAAATAAAATTAATTTGTTTCTGTCTCATTGCCCAGGGATGGGGAACCTGCGGCTTCAAGGCCATATGTGATCCTCTAGGTCCTCAAGTGCGGCCCTTTGACTCTATGCAACCCACTTCAAGTTTGGATTTAGTCAGAATGCCACACTTGAGGACCTAGAGTGCCACCTGTGGCTTGGAGGCTGCAGGTTCCCCACCCCTGCCATTGTCTTTCCCATTACAAAAGAAATCAATTATATGAAAACATAGTTATCAAATAAAAACAAATAAACAGATTTCTGTACCCAAATTAGGACCCCTGGCTTTGTAATAGTAAGAAGAGTAATAGTGGAGAAGTAGCATGGAAAGTTGGCCTTGGAGTCAGTAAGGCCTGGGTTGGAAACCTGTCTCTGGCATATACCACCTGATTTATCAAGTGCAGATTATGTAAATTTTCAGTGTTCTGGCAACTCCCTGAAACAAAATTGAAGAGAAAAAGCCAGCCTCTCATTGATAGAGGGAGTTATCTCACCTGGGAGTTTCCTGGACCGAAGACATTCCAATTCTAGCCCCATCTGCAACAGTAACCCTGGCCCTAGGTTTTGAGGATAGAGATAGACAGGATGGAGGTAATGTGTGTGACAAGACTGTGAAAACTGCCAAATGCTTTACAGAGGTAAAGACTTTTCTAGTGTATCATGATTGGCTTTAGAAATAGTCCTGAAGAATTTAGGTTGTGTTTCCCTTGTATACATTTTATATTTACTCATCTTTGTTTTTACGTGTTCTTTTCTCTCGAGAGGATGTAAGCTATTCGAGGATGGGACTTCCCTATTTGTCTTCATATCCATAGTGTCCAGCACAATACCGGCGTGCTGTAGGTATTTGATAAATGCTTGTTGACTGGACTTGAATTGAACCCAGTTTAAAAATGGGTAGGAGTTAGATACAGGTTTTTCAGTGGTCATGAGAGAGATTCTCAGAGGCACCTTGGCATCGTGGCACAGTAGATAGAGATCTGGCCTCAGAGTTAGCAAGCTCTGGGTTCAAGTGTAACCATTGATACATCCTGGTTGTGATCCCAAAGCAACTAGTTTAGCCTCTAAGAGCATAATTTGCACAGGAGACACTGATGTGCATTAATAGATAGACTTACACTGATAAAATGATAGAAGTAGAGAGACAGAAAGAGAGAGAGAGAGAGAGAGAGAGAGAGAGAGAGAGAGAGAGAGAGAGAGAGAGAGAGAGAGAATCTACAAAAACAAGTGAGCCCTTAGAAAGGCGGAATCTTGCTATCCAGCTTTGCTCAGCAGGATGCCCATATCTTCTCTTTGTATGGTTCCGTCATGCGGCTTCCCTGTTCCACCTAGACTTATTTTTTTTCCTCCCCAGATGAACTGACATTCCCCAGAAGAACTGAACCGAATTGATCAAATTGACTGGCGATTTGGGGAATCACGCAGACCCAGCCACAGATGCACCGACCAGCTTCAGCGAAGGATTCCTCCCAAGAACCTAGCCCTGGAGGACCTGGCCACTGCTTTTCAGTAAGAAGGGAAGCCTAGGTCTATTTCCCTGAAGTAATTAAAGTCCTGGCAGCGTCCTGATGAAAATATGATTTCCAAGTCATGTAGCTCGGGCCACCTGCTCATGTCTCAGCAACAGTTCAACTAGGTGGCATCGGGATTACTGTTATTGTTTAAATTATTAGTCATAGCATTGTTATAACGGGAGGTATGTTAGGTCCTTTGTCAGTACTTGGGTATTCTGATAGAGCTTCATTTGCTCAGTTTCCTTTTCAGGATGCCTCCTGTCTGGGAGCGAGGGAATAGAGGAGGAAGGAAGAAAATCAACATTTATGAAGCACCTACTGTGTGCCAGATACTGTGCTAAGCACTTTACAAATATTATCTTGTTTAATTCTTAACATAATCCTGGGAGGTACCTACTATTATTATCCCCATTTCACAGTTGAGGTAATTGAGGCAAATAGAAGTGAAGTGATTTGCTGAGGGTTACGCAGCTAGAAAATGTCCAAGGCCATATTTAAACTCCGGTCTTTTTGACCCAAGGCCCATCCATTTATCTACTTTACCTAGCTGCCTCCGGATGGAGGGTGGTGACATCAGACGCAGGATCGAGGGAGACAATGTTTTGTTTTGTTTTTTAAATAAGGTTTTATTTATTTTTCTTTTTCAAAAATATAAATATGTATGGATCTCTCTGCGTTTTGCATCATTTACTCATCTACATTTCCCATTATGTCCCTTCACTCTCTCAGAGAGCTATTGATGGTAACAGAGAAGAAATTAAGAGTTCAAGAAAACCAACCAACACATCCCTAGAGTCTGACATTCTATGCAGTGAATCCTACCCATAGCCTCCCTGACCTTTGCAAAGAAAGTTGGGTGGGGGAGGTGTGAGGCAGACTTTTTAAAGATGATGAAATGGAGAGAATGTAGACAGGATGAATGAGTGTGCTCATCTCCCTTTTGCTGGGGGGGGGGCACCCCCTGCCACTGGCCTAGGATCCTTTAAGCATTAACCCTTCCCGATGAAGGTGGGGCTTCAAAGACAGAGAACAACAGCCTGATGACACATTACTCCCCTCCACACACTCTCCAGTCCAGACACATAGCCCTTTTTTGCCATTCTTCTTACACACAGGCACGCACACACTTACACTCTCAACCCTCAATCTTCTGCATCAGCTTATAATGATTTCCTTCCTCACCTGGCTTCCTTCAAGATTTAGCTAAAGCCCCACTTTCTTCAGCAGGCCTTCCTGTCCAATCCACTCAGCTGCTGTTGCCTCCCCTTTCTCGCGTTAGCCAGTATCTGTTTTGTCTATGTTTTTCACATCCCTATATATGTGCATGTTACCTTCCCATTTAGACTGGAAGCTTCTTGAGGTCAGGGACTATTTCATTTTGTATCCACAGTTGGCATTTAATACAATGTCAAGCACGAGGTAGTCATTTAGTCGATGCTTCTAAACAGATTTGCATCCTCAGTGTCTATCACAATGCTGGGCACTTAGCTGGTGCTTAATAAATACTTGTTGATTAGGTGAGTAGCGGGGGTTGGGGGTGAGCCCCCAAAAGTCCTCAAGTTGTCTACCTGGAAGGAAGCAACAGATAGACCCCAACTACCTACGGCAAATTTTAGACTTAAAACTCTCCCAATTATTATGCATGTAAACTGGCAGTTCTAAAATAACCAATGAGGTAGACTACAGTACTTTCAGTTTCTCGGTGTATGCTGAGAGACTCTTCCTCACACTCTGAGACTTGACGTTCCCCAAGCCCTACCTACCCTCTAGGTGCCTTCTTTCACTGACTTGGCACGAAGAAGATCCAACATAGCAGTGAAGAGCCCCTCCCCCTCTGTGCATCTGGAGAAACAAGGAAAGAAGAGGTCATAGGGGGTGGGGGTGGAGGAGGGGAAGGAATCCTAAGCCTCAGATACTGGGTCTGGACAGCCAGTTACCCAAGAATCCATCTTTATGTCCAACTCACACTTCCTCAGGGCAAAAGCGAATACTATGTCTTTAACCCAAAACCAACAATTAAAAGCAAGAGACCTATTGGTTTAGCACAAAGATTGTCTCCATGCAGCAGCTGGGAGCTAACAAAGAGACTTCAGCTAGAGGCTACAATTAGGAGAATGAAGGTAAACGTATAGTCTTGTTATATCTAACAATTGTTTCTGATTGCACTATGTATATACTAAAATAAATAACCTGTGTATTTAAAATTATGATCTGAGTGAAGGTGGATCAATGAAACAACACAGAGGAAGGGAAAGTGGGGCATGGTAGGTAAGAGGATGGGGTCAAGAGCTAAAAAGATTGATTGAACAATACTCCTAAATACATAAAGTAAAGTACTTGAGTCATAGCTGTATGCTCAGGGTCCCAACAGTTAATAGAGGACCAAGTACTGTTAATAGTACTCTCTACCTGTTATATATTATTAAAAATAATAATTACTCCATCTACATATCACTTTACATTTACAAACTCCATTCACATTCATCAATTCATCTGATCCACTCAAAGTAATCTTTCTAAAGCACCATCTTGAATACCTATCAGTACATTTCATGACCCCTGCTTTCCTCCAGGATCAAATATAAAATCCTCTGTTTGGCTTAGAATGCCATCATCACTTGGCCCGAGTCCTGCTTTTCCGGTATGGAAGATACTCCTTGCTTTTTTCCATGAATAATTCTACAATCCATTGACACTGGCCTTCCTGCTGCTTCTTGCATACAACACTCCGTCTCATACTATGCATTGTATGTCTGCCATTCCCGGAGTGCTGTCCTAGCTTCCTTCAGGACTCAGGTAAAGCCCACTTTCTGCAGAAACCCACTTTCTCAGGCCTTCGATCCCCTACTACTAGCTTCTTCCCCCTGAGGTGAGTTTTTATTTATACTGTAAATATTGTGCATCTATAGATTGTTGCACGTTGTCTTCCCCCTTAGACGGTGAATTCCTTGAAGCCAGGGACCAAGGTTTTGTCTTTCTTTATGTTCCTATCCTTAGCACTGTGCCTGGCACATAGTAGTCACTTAATACATTCTTGTTGACTGATCCTTACAAGGAAACTTGATAAATCACTTCCCAGTCACCAGTCCATCACTCCCTCCAGTCTGGAGCTCATAGATTGGACAATAGGTCCCTGCCCTCCTAGCACAGAGTGAATGTAGATACTAAATACTAACCGTTTCTCTTTTTGGCTAAGAACCCTGAGGGTCTTCCCATCCCAATTTGATTTTTCTTTTTTTTTTTTTACTTTGAGTTTTTGATTAAAGGGGCCATCCCTTGATTAACTTAAAGAGGACTATTCACTGAATAGGTGTTACCTCACTCAAAGTGAGAACCTGAAAAGACCTTAGCCTGAAAGCGCCAGGGTCTCCTAATGTATCCTGGGCCATCTCCGGTCATCCTGGTGAATATCAGACCACTTGGACCCAGATGGCTCTGGAGGAGAAAGTGAGGCTGGTGACCTTGCATAGCCCTCCCTCACTCAAATCAAAGTCAACTGCATGTCACATCATCATTTCCCTGATGTCATGGTCCTCTTTGAGAAGGAAGGACAAACACAACAATCACTGCCTCCTCCCCAAATGAACCTTGGTTTCACCTGTGGAGCTACCCTGAGAAGTTCACCTGATTGGTGAGCTTCTCTTACCAGGCCTCTCACTCACTTCCTGGCCACAAGTTCCAAACGGTGCTGCTGAGCATACGATCCCCGCTCCCTGCTTTCCAGTTCTCTTTCATGTGTCATCCTCTTCTATCAGAATATAAGCCTCTTGAGAACGGGGACTGTCCTGCTTGCTTCTATTGTATCCGTGCCTGGCGCATAGTAAATATAAGGGTGGGGTTGAGTGAGTCATTCAAGTTCCCCAAACCCCATTTAGTATAAGTGATAAAATGCCCGGTGCCTTTACCAGCATGAACGCAATCAATCAATGTCAATCATAGGCTTTGGCTCTAATCAATCAATAAATCAGTCTTGAAATATAGTAAGAATAGTTCTTGGAACTGGAGTATCACGGGCAAGAGGAGAGTTAGGATAGGCTGAGACAACTTGGCCATGCTCTAGGAGTCACCTATAACATATCAAGCTATTTGAGAACTTGGACTATCCCAGAAATAGGAACAAATGAGATTTCCAGTAAAATCTCTGAGGAGAAACAGCCCATGGGGGAAGGCAAAGCCTTGGCTTTAGCCTCACTCTAGATTTTCTCCTATCTTCCTCTCTTGGCCTCTTTGATTGAGGAAGACCTTGCGAGCTTCGAAGGACCTAGAGAATGTTGAATATCTCATCTTCCCATCAAGGTCCTAGCAGCATGCTTGGATCGGTACTATTAACATTGGGTGCTAAGACATAGATTCAGGTTCCAGAGGGAGCCCAGCAAAGAGACTATATCATACTTAAGGGGAAATTCTTGGGTGTCACATGAGGGGGAGAAAGGGTGTGAGTTGCACCTTTGCAGCATGTGCATCTAAGCATGAGCCCACTTTCCCTAGACACTGTGTGTACTTGTGGTATAGTATGTCATAGACTTAGGTGGCTGTGTATGGGATATTTTGTACCAACTGTTCTCACTATACCACCTCACCAAATACTACTTTCTTAAAAGATACTTACGGATAGCCAACTAAAATTTACATCCAACTGATTGGATGCTGGGAAAAACACAGTGGTAGGGGCTCAAAATAATGAAGCCCTGCCCCCCTTTCCCCATTTTCAACCCCAAGGGCTTTTTTTAGGATCCAGAAGAGACCTAGTCACTGAGCTTTGGGGACCCAACCCATCATTGTGAGTGGGAGGGTTGAGGTAAACTGTTCAGAATTCATACTACAAAAGCCTTAATAAATGCCTCTAGCAACACATTTATTAAATTTATTAAATACCTACTATGTGCCAGGTATGATGCCATAAACCTATAGGTATGGTATAATTGAGCTTTGCATTTTCATTTTTTTTCCCATTCTTCAGGTATAGAAACTGAGGTTAAGTGACTTATTTAAGTGAGTTTAAGTAACTATCCCCAAATGACATAGCTAGTTACCAAAGTAAATATGCCTTAAATCTAGGTCTTCTGACTTTAAGAGATCAAGGTTTGGGTCCTAGGCTTACCATTCATTATCTCTATTTTACTAACATGAAAACGGAGGCTCCATAAGGCGAAATTGTTTGCCAAACACTTCACAGCTAGTCACACTGAGGTCTAGCAAATGCTTTTAAAACCCTAAAGCCCCCTAGAAAAGTGAACTATCTCTCAGAGGCTGGGCAGGGCCAATTTATTCCATTTAAATCCAATTTAGCAGTTCAACTAGCATTTATTGAGCACCTATTGTGTTAGGCAACCAGGAGGATCTGCCTGGAATTAAAAGAAGGGGCAGACTAGACAGTATCTAAGCTACTTTGCAACCTGAAATTTTATGACCCTGTGACCCCTGAGATTGCATTTCTGTCTTGCCTGAGTTTATGCCTGAAGCCACAGCTGAAGGGACCAGTCAGTAGGGGGATAGAATTTGTTAAATAGCCACCCATCTGTAGACAAGGGAAATTAAGAGAGATGCTGCATCCATCCCCTGGCGTGAGGATACTAAAAGCAAAAGCCAGCCAAGTTGATCGAACAAAGTTAATCAGGCATTGTTAGCAGAAGCATCTAATTGATTTACTGGGCTGTTTGATAGATGGGCACAAGACATCTCTAAAGCCATCCCACTGCCTACTATCACTGGAGGGGCTTGTTGCCCAGGGCCTTGCTTCAGACTAACTTTCCCGTGGAAAGCTTTTCATTAGCACAGGTTTCTCATGGTTTAATAGACACCTCAGGGACATTTGTTTTCATGTCACACTGGGTGTTGGGTCCTGCCAGGCCACCAGAAGCTGGCATTAATATTTCTATCAATCTGACTTTGAGAGGTCAGGTAGGATTATTACAGGTGACTTGATCTTAGCAAATAAAATTGATTAAATTGCCAAGTAAGCAACTCTGGCAGAAAAGTTAAAAGCAACAACATATTTATTATGGTCGGGTAGCATAACTAATCACCTCAATGGGGGAGAATGTTTCGGATTCAGAAATATAAGAGCTGTGTAATGCTTAGGAAGAAAATAGAAGCTGTGGGATCTGGGGTCTGTAGGAGAGGAGATTGATAGTAGAAGAGAAGATTTTAAATGGAAGATTGTTGTTTGGTTGTTTGGATTCCTGAAAGGTTTAGAGAGAGGCAACGATGGGGGCTCTGTGGATAGGGTGTCTGGACTTGAGTCCCGAAGACCTGAGTTCAAATCCAGCCTCAGGTACTTATTAGATGTGTAACCCTGGGCAAGTCACTTAACCTCTCTTTGCCTTAATCTGCTTGAGAGGGAAATGCCAAATCACTCTAGTATCTTTGCCCAAGAAATCTTAATGTGGTCTACAAGGTCACAAAGAGTTAGACGTGACTAAAACAATATGTTTTATAAAACACAATTTTTCTTTTCTGTTTTTTTTAACTAGTCTTAAGCATTTATGATCTGTCAATCAATTTGCAAAACCATTGATCATAGAGGAAGGGAGTATTTCTCAAACCGGAGAGTCAAGTATCTCATTCCTTACACATTCTTTCTGTACCGTGATAACCATTTAATATTAATTTAGTAATTTCAATAAGGGCCAGAGCCTGAACTAATAATCCACCCGAAGAAGAGCCTGGACCTAACGACTTCTTTGTTATTTGAGCAAACTCAGAGAATACTTCTTCTTATGTCAACAAGCCCAGGTGAGGCTGACTTAAGAACATTCTTTCCTCTGTTCATGACCATTAAGGATGAGACCCTTAACCCGAAACACTATCTTGAATAATGGGACTTTTTCTTATCTGAATATTTTATGGACACATACTGTGTTATGGTATGTTAATGATAAAGAAAATCCAGATGTCCTGGATGGTAATTTCAATTGACATTTTGTCAACTCTCTTATCTTATTGTATTTACAATCCTATCCAATTAAGAAATTCTTTTCTTATACTGTGATTAAACATACATGAAGATCATAAATTTTTAGTGACACAGACATGCTGAGTTGGGACTGTCTTGAAATGCATTTAAGCCTCCTTATTCTTTTGTTCAGACAGACAGATTTCGTCTGGCTTCATACATGTATGTATGCTGTTAACTTTAAGGGAATAAACAATATGAATTTACATATCACTAAGCTTGTTTGCTTCCTTTGACCAAACTTTCAGGTCAACAGCTGAACAATCTTTTGATTTCAGGTCATAGGATTTTTCCTGTGATAAGGGACCTTGGACCTTAGGCATCTCCTCATTGTCTAGATGAGTCTATCCTTATTTTACAGAAGGAGGAAAGAGCTTGCAGAAGCAGATACAATGGGGGAGAAGTGGTTTGCCCAAGGCCATGATGATAGCAAATGGCAGAACCAGAATTTGAACACAGACCTTCTGATCTCAGATGCAGTTCTCTTCTCCCCATACCAGATGTATTTTAGGAAAGAAATTCACCTAAAAGAATCCATAAATCTCAACTCTGCAACTTTCACATTGACATTAGAATATTTTTTCTTTCCTTAACTTTTTTTTTTTTGGAGGCAATCATAGTTAAGAAACTTGCCCAGAGTTCAAATCTGGCCTCAGACACTTGACACACTTACTAGCTATGTGACCTTGGGCAAGTCACTTAATCCCAGTTGCCCTGCCTTCCCCCTTCAAAAAAAAAAAAAAAACCACAGGGCCACACAGCTAATATCTGAAGCTAGATTTGAACTCAAGTCCTCCTGACTCTAGGGCCAGGGCCAGTGCTCTATCCACTGTACCACCCAACTGCCCCTTTTTCTTTCCTTATTGGTTTATGTCATTAGTGAAGGGCAGGAGGTTGGACACTTGACTGTGGCCTTGTTTTTCTGTAAATGTCTATCTCTGGGCTCTTGGCGCTTAACTGTCATAGAGGAAGCAAACAATAAAGACTTTCAAATTCAACTTGTACTGGGCTCTGGAAGCAGGTAGAAGCAGGTAAGTGACCTCTCTGTCTTCATTTCTCACAATGGAACTCAGAGGAACCCAGGACTTTTGTTAACACTTCCTCACAAGCCTTTTTCAAGAGCCTTGATTGAAAGCCTGGCATGAATAACTCCAAGCAATTTATTTTTTAAATTTGTTAACCTAAAAGCTGAGATTATTGTTCATTGAGGATCTTGACAATTAGCAAGTAAATAGCTTCTGATTTTCTCAGATTCTGGGATCAAGGTTGTCAGTGGCTGGCGAATGCTATGAAAGCTGTTTAGATGGAAAGATTGGGCATCTGCTTTTGTTTGTCAGACTAACATGGTTGCCATTAATGGGCACTTGGGACTATAGTCTTGCACAGATCTATTATTGGGAAACCACCTTTCTGATTCTGTACACTAACATCTGTTATTCTGAGTTTTAGCAGAAAGGAGTGAGCTTTCTTACTTTGTACAGCACAGGTCAACTCCAGTCATTCCCCACTGAGGTGAGCATTTAAAGCAACAATTTTGTTGTTAGGTGTCTTACCTAGTGCTGTGTCATTAGAAATGCCTTCATAAATGTATGGGCAGATACTACAATTTTTCATCTTTATATTTCCTACCCACCTACTCGGTAATTGACAAGATCAATTCTGTAAAGAATACGTGGGAGAGTTTACCATCCTTTCTCCAATAGCCACTTTTCTTTCATTATGGGTTTTGAAATAAGAATGTTTAGTGAACCTCTTGGGCAGCTAGGTGGTAAAGTGAGTAGAATGCCAGGCCTGGAGTCAGGAAGATTCATCTTCCCGAGTTCAAATCTGGCCTCAGACACTTACTAGCTATGTGACCCTGGGCAAACCACTTAACCCTGTGTGCCTCAGTTTCCTCATTTGTAAAATGAGTTAGAGAAGGAAATGGCAAACCTCTGCAGTAACTTTGCCCAAAACCTTACTAGTTTATGTCATTTATGAGGGGCAGGAGGTTGGACATCGGGTTGTGGCCTTGTAAAATATCTATCTCCGGGCTCTTTGACTTAAACTCTCTCATAGAAGAAGCAGGCAATAAAGACATTCAAATTCAATTTGTATTAGACCAAATTGTAATGTATTTGCCAAAACTCCAAATGGCGTCATGAAGAGTACAACACGAGGGGAACAATAGTGCACCACCTCTGGGTAATGTCATTGCCCAAAGTATGAATGCATTTGCTTTGAAATGCTGCTTACAGACTGTCTATCCTTCCTGGAGCTCCTGCAAAGGAAGTTGGAGAGTGTATAAGGACTTGCCACAGTCATTGGCAGTTGAAATACTCCTATCATGCTCCTTTGCTCTAGTCCTTTGGACTAGAGGTTTAGAGCGAGAAGGAAGCTTAGAGGTCTGTCTAGTCCAACCTTCTCATTCTATTTGTGAGAAAACTGATAGTAAGTTTGGAACATGACTTTGGAGTCAGTTCCTGGCCTTCAATTCTATATCTGCCCCTTAATACCTGTATGACCTTAGACAATCACTTAGCTTCCTTTTCCTTATTTGTAAAGTAAAAGAGTAGACTAGATGGACCAGTAAGTTTTTCAGGTCCAAATTGTGTCCATGTCCCATTTTTTTTCCCCAGAAAAATTTGTCCCCAGGGTGCGGGGACAAATCTTTCCATTCTCTCTCTCTCTCTCTCTCTCTCTCTCTCTCTCTCTCTTTCTTTCTTCTTTTTCTTCTTCTTCTTCTTCTTCTTCTTCTTCTTCTTCTTCTTCTTCTTCTTCTTCTTCTTCTTCTTCTCCCTTCACTCTTTTCTTCTTTTCTTTATCCATTCTAACATAATTCAATTTGAAAAATCTTCATTAAAATCATAGAAAACCAGCATTGGGAATGACCTCAGAGATCAATTAGCTTACTCCATAGCACAGCGGGAATCTCCTCTGCAACATTCCTAATTAGGTAGCATCCAGACTCTCCTCAAAGACCTCCCAAGACAGTCTGCTCCATTATTGGTTCAACTGTTAAGAACTTCTTCATGTCAAGTAAAAATCTGCAGCCCTGTAACTTTGACTCCATTTATCATAGCTTTGCTCTTTGCAGCCAAATAGAAAAGGTATAATCCCTTTTCAGCAAATGATATACCTTGAAATATTTGAAAATTTTGTGTTCAGCCCAATTCTGACTTTACGTGAGTCATTGATAGACAAGTCAATTGACCAAATTGTCCTCTTCTCAAGGCTAAACATCTTCTTTTACTTCAACCAATGCTCCTTAACATGGTTTTCACAAGTGAAATCAGAGGAATGAGAACAAAATGCAGTCCCTGCCTTCAAGGAGTTTATAGTCTTAGTGAGAGACACTAAAGACATTTTGAGTGCGACTGAGCGGGGGTGGAATAACCAAGGGCCTCTGGCAGAGTCTCTTCTCTTTTAACTTAGGGGTCAGGAGGAAGTCTTTTCAGGCTCAGCATCCTCACCTGTAAAATAGAGATGATAGCGGCATCTACCACACAGGACTGTTGGAGGGTCCAATGAGATAAAGTGAGTCGAGGGCTTTGCAAATCCTGAAGCACTATGTAAATGTAAGCTATCATTATTATTATTATTGCTCAGTCTTGATTGGATCCACTCTCTTCTCTGGGCCTTGTGTTCCTGAGCTATAAAATAAGAGAATTGAGCTTGGTTCCGAGCTCTCTTCTAGCTCTAAGTCTATGATTATTTGGGTTTTTTTGGTCCTATAATGCTATGACCTAAGAAGGAAGATGGGAAGTTACTATCATAAAGCCATCCCTGTTCTTCCAGAAATGATCTCTGATTCTCTCTGATAGCCCTGTCTCCCACTCAGTCCATAAGCATTTTTAAATTTCTACTACGGGCTAGGCATGGTGCCCAGGACTAGAGATACAAAGAGACGAAAAGCAGTCCCAGCTCTCAAAGAGCTCGTGTTCTAACGGGGGTGACAACCTGCAAACAATTATGTATAAACAAGAAATATACAAAACACTTTGGAAATGATCTCAGAGGCAAGGAGAATTAAGAAATTCTCAGTGATAGTAAGTATTAAATTCTTTAAAAGTATTAAGAAAGACTGGGAAAGGTTCTTTTGCAGAAGGTAGGATATCAGCTGGGACTTGAAGGAAACTAGGGAAGCCAGGGAGCAGAGATAAGGAGGTAGAGAATTCTAGACGTGGGGGACAGTCAGGAAAAATCCTTAGACATAAAGAAACCCATGTGAGCAGCAAACCGCCAGCACCAGAGGCTTATGAACAAGAAGTCAAAAGCAGCAGTGGGTGAAGGTACTTGTTTTGTTTTTTGGGTATTTTGTTGTTGTTTTTGTTGGGGTTTTTTTTTTGCCTTGCTTGTTTGTTTCCACATCTATTTTAGTGCTATCACAGCTTCACTTTCCATTTCCTTTTATAATGTAACAGTATATTCTGTAAACATTGCTGCTGCTGACAACACTATCCATTCACGTTATTCATAAAGACTATTCCGTATGCTAGCAATGAATAAGAAGCAGGAGCAAGTTACAATCACCTGCATTTTCAGTCCTTAACATAGCTGCTTGCCTCCTACCAATAAGGAAAGAGGGAAGAAGAGGAAATTGGTATTTTCCAAAGACACAGGGATGAGGGGTTGGCACTGGAACAAAAACAGACCCACAAGCCAAGAACAGAACAGGATTCCTCAGCATCCTTTAGAATTACAGACTTGGAAAGGAGCTCATAGATCATAGGAGACATGGGGTTTAGAGAGAGAAGAGAAATCAGGGACCATCTGGCACAATCCCATTCTCTGACAGAGCAGGAAAGTGAGGGCTAGAGAAGGGATGAGTCTTGATCAAGATCTCACGGGAAGATTTAAGCAATATGATCTCATAAAAGAAGAACAGAGTTGAGAAAGGAGTGTGGCATAGGGAAAGAGCACTGGCCCAGGGCTCAGAAAATTTGGATTCTAGTTCTACTTCTGCCATTAAATGACCTTGGGAAGGTGTCCTTCACCTCTCTGAGTCTCAGTTTCCCCACTTGTAAAAGAGAAGAATACCCACCTGACTTCTCTCACTGGCTCTTTATGAAATCCATGTATGGCACAGTGGGAAAAGCACCAGATTGTTCTTATAGGGGTAACAACATGCAATCTGGATTTAGAGGACCTGACTCTGTCCCTGGCTTTGTTTCTTACAACCTGTTTGAACTTTTGTAATGGAAGCATCACTGGCTCTGGAGTCACAGAACCTTCTTGATACTGATTGCCTTCATGGCTTTGGTAAAGTCCCAATCTCCCTGGGCTGGCATTTCCTGGTCAGAAAAGGGACCAGAGGGACTTTGGGGTTCCTTCCAGCTCTAGCTCTACTCTCCTATGAGCATGGGAGAGATGCTTTATCTCTTTCTCTTTACATGTGTACATGTAATATACATATATGTGTGTATACACAATAAATCCATATATGTGTGGATGTATATACATATATGTGTGTATGTGTTATAACAACAATGTTGCCAGCCGCTGCCATGGGGGGTGTAAGACCAACAACACCAGCACATGGGAAGGCTGCTAGCACAGGTTCTTTGATCTGCTTTTCTAAGGAAAGCAACTTTAAAGGGTTAACAATCTTACTTTAATCAAACATACATATACCATTCACTTAGTTCAGGGGGAAAAGCCAGCACCCTGAACTTCAGAGCCAATACAAACAGAAATTACAAACAGAGACAATATAAACAGAGCAAACACACACAGTTATCAACAGACAGGCCTCTAGCTGTCTGACCAAAGAATTACATAGTTTCCAGAGAGAGAGACACCAACATCTGGGTTTTCAAAGCTGGGGGGCTCCAGTGGCTAATCAGAGTCTCGTCTGGTCAAACCACACAACACTCTTCCAGTGAGTGAGAGCCCCAAGCAAAACTCTAACCTCTGAGTTTATATACCCTGTTTAGAGTCAAAGGGCATCACAACCATGGGACTCAAACCTGTGTGAACTAGGCTGTCTCTTGAGCTAAGCAGGTCATCAAAGACTGCCGATTTAATCAAAGAAACAAAGGCCAGACTCATCAAAGGCATTTGATTACCTAAGTGCTCCAAAAGAGAAAACAGTAAAAAAGTCCCAACCTAATTACCATAACATGTGTATACACACATATAACAAACCCACATATATATGTACATGTATACATATATGGGCATATACACGCAGATTTGTTAGAAATTTTTCCCTGAAATCAAGCCTAAATTTTCCCCCTTCCAACTTTCACCCACTGTTCCTAGTTACACTCTTTGGGGGAGAGGGGGTAATCCCAAATGATATTTCAGACATTGGCACATAGTTATCGTGTCTCCCTCAAGTCTTCTTTTTTCCCATGCTAAACATTCTTAGTTGTCTCAACCAATCTTTGTATGAAAATATGAAATGGACTCAATACTCTTTAGCATTCTAGCTGTCCAGTATGTGTGTGTATGTATGCATATGTATATCCACACACAGTATACATGTATATATGCATGTTTATACATATATGTGTATATATAATCTGTAAGTATATATATACATAAACACATATATAAATAAATGAAGGGGTTGTACTAAATTATTTTAAGTTATCTTTCAGCTCTAAATCTTATGACCATTTCTATAAATTTGGAGATAGAGGATGTGAAGCTATACATTCTAGAGTATAGGCTGGGCATATGTAAAGGTCAATATAAAGGCAGGAATCACAGGGAAAGGAAAAGTGAGGCAGTATGGCTTCTCCTTGAAGGTTAAAGCTATACCTGTGAAGGTACTAGCCAAAGTAATGTTGTTTCATTTTTAGCCAGAAGACTGGAGAAGGGTATAGGATAGGTGTCTTAGTGATTAGGTGAGTAGTCAAGGAGAGAGAATGAGGTACACAAAAACCGTGCATTCTTTAGGAAAAGGGAAAAGTGAATAAACACAATGTAAGTATAAATGTAATGACTGAGGGATTAGAGAGTGTATAGTATCAGAATAGGTGGGGCTCAGCTACCTTGTACAGCCCAAGGAGCCCCTGTAACACTTGGAGGCCAAGAGCTGAAGGAGAACATGAAAGTCACCCAGAAGTCACAATATCAGGATTAAGCATCTTATACCTTTCCTTTCCTGGTCCCACACTTGTCAAATATATTACAACGGGTATTTCACTTATGTGTGAGTTGAACTGAATAGACACTTAGTATTCCTTCCAATCCTAAAATTCTGTAATTCTTTAACAGATACCGATGGCTTCTTAGAGGGGAATGGAAATTTTTTGTTAAACAGTAAATTCACCCTCAATGCCCAATTCAGTTAAATCATTTAAAGCAATAGCTCTCAAAGTGTAGTCTGGGGACCCTTGGGGTCCCTGAGACCCTTCCAGGGGGTCTACAAGGTCAAAACCATTTTCATAACAACATTAAGGAGTTTCATTTTAACACAGCGACTATAGAGATATATAATTCACACAACAAAAGCTCTTTGGAGAGGTCTGCAATAATTAGAGCATAGAGGGGCCATGAGACCAAAACATCTGAGCAACTATGCTCTAAACTGATTAGCAGACAGTGCTGGTTCAGGGTGATGGAATTTGCAGCTATAAGCTAACTTAGAGACCTGTGACTTAGGACCTAGTTCAACTCTGTCATTTTACATATGAGGAAATCAAGACCCAGAGAAGCTAAGTGACTTGCCCAAATCCACACAGTACATAGCAGTGATGGTATCTAAATACTGGTCTTCTGACTCTCAAGCCAATGCTTTTCTAGCTAGACAAGGGTTAATTTTCCATTTAGTTCTGATCTGCCTGAGGAAAGTGTGAATAGCAACAGAGAGCAAGGGAAAGTCAGAGAGTGGGCCACCAGCCATCTCCTTTCTTTCCACCATTATGGTAAATACTGCCTAATTATGTTGCAAGGCATGACTGCAGTGTTGCTTATATTGCCATTAACAAATGGTGGTGGAGACTTTTGGGGAATCTTGCCTCCTGAGGAGAGAGAGAGCTAAAATTTCCAGCTATACGTCTGCTAGTCACAATGTGGAAATGATTTTATCCTTCAGATTCAATAGCTGAAGTTCTCAAAGGATTTCACTCCATGACAGGTTGTCTATAGGGTGCAGGCAAATTGCCCCAGGCCCCGTACTGCAGTAGAGAGAGAGGGGTTGCATTGTTTCAGGGACTGGCAGGCCACTGGTAACTCAGGGAGGCAGTAGGCAGGGGGAGTGGGTTTTGGTGACAGCCCCTTGGTGCTAAGAAAGAACTGAGGTTTCCATACTGCCCAGCTGCAAAATGGTCCGCTTGGTTTTTCCATACTCCTCTTCCCTCTGGCTTTACCTTGTCCTTTGTGACAAGTCTCCCTCTTCGAGGTTGACCTTGACATTCATTTTAACCTGAATCCCCCTGAATACTAATATTAGGGGGAGGAGGTAGATGGCTAGCATACACCTTATGACCATCCCCTCACACCACTCACAGACACACACATACACACAGACACACACACACACACCTCCTATGGGTGGTATCATGGGGCTCCCTGTCTCACCAGCACATTCCAATAATAAAAAGAGAAGCTGGAGGCCTCTTAGGAACCCATAGCTGGAGGATCAGCCTCTGGGAATTTTCCAAAGCAGTAGTTTGTAAGTAGGAGGAGTTGGCTGACAGGCGGAGGCCTAATTCTGAGTCAGCCAGTGCACGAGGCCTGATGAGTAATGGCCAAACTGACAGTGATAAATACTCTGCCAGAGGGTTGTTTAGAGCAATGCCGTGAGCTTTCCACTCCAGAACAATAGTGTGAGATTTATTAAGCAGACTTATGCTGAGGAAGAAACAGAATCAATCCCCAGAGAGGGTCTGCCTTCTGGGAGCCTCTATTCTAGGAGGAAGGAAGGAAGGGTGGCCTCTGTGGAGAACTTAAAGACTCAGACTTAGCCCAGAGACAGTCCACCAGGGGTGGGGAACCTGTGGCCCTGAGACTACAAGTGGCCCTCTAGGTCCTCAAGTGCAGCATCCAGTCACTCTGGGCAGTGAGACTCATTGGAGGGAAAGGCCAGTTTGAAATAGTGACAGCTTGGCATTTTTATTATCTTATACCCAATCTGTAAGCAGATCTGTCTGAGTAGTGATTCCCTTTTTTGAGGGTGAGGAACTGTACTTTCTAGGCCTTATATGAGTTCAGAACATAGCCCCTTAAGGTAGAAAGGATCTGTGTGTGTGTGTGTGTGTGTGTGTGTGAGAGAGAGAGAGAGAGAGAGAAAGAGAGAGAGAGAGACAGAGAGAGAGACAGAGAGACAGAGAGACAGAGAGAGACATAGAGAGACCGACACAGAGAGAGAGAGAGACAGAGAGTTTAGGAGAGGAGGCAAAGGGAGGAAAAAAAAGAGAAGGGAAATATTAGTTGCTGTTCTCAGAAGGCTTCATCTAGATTCTATGGAGTTGGAGGTAGAAACACCTCTGTTCTAATCAGACACTCACCAGCTATTTGACTTTTTACAAGTTACTTAGCCTCTCTGTGCCTCAGTTTCCTAGTGTCCTCAGCTATAAAACAGGAATACTAAAAGTCGCTCCCTCATGGAATTATTGTGAGGATTAGATGGCATTTTTTTTCATGTTAAGCACTTTGTAAACCTTAAGGTGCTTCTTAAATATTTTTTCATTTTATTTTTTTAATTTATAGAATAAAACAAGCATTTCCATAACATAGTATAATAAAAAATGATTGCACATGAAATCGTAAATCTATGGACAACTGGCTAATCCTTTTGAATATATAGTAAATTTATCATGTAAATTTCTTTTTTTCTCCTTTTTTCCCACCCCCCCCATCCTAGAGATGGCTACCATTAGACATGAATACACACATGAGTATATATATGTATATATATATACATATATATATATTTAAAATCATTACGTACATACTTCTATTTATCAGTTCTCTGGATGCAGATAGCATCTTCCTTCATGTTTTTTATAACAGTCAAAATGACTTAGTCCTCAGAGTTATTCTTAAAACAATATTGTTGTACTGTATGCCAACCTTAAGGTGCTATCTGTATGATTGGTAGCTATAGCCATCAATGAGAATCCAGCACTCTCAGGATTTTCTGCAATAACAAGATAGAATGAGGAATACCTCCACCAGAGACTGTTGTTCATGCTAATCTAATCTGTAACATCTATTCCATGAGTCTGTCTTGCTGAGATTGGGATGTGGGGAACATTTATCGTGGAGCAGACCAACCCTTCCAGAAGACATTTGTGGCATAGGTGGTAAGAGGGTGACTGCTTAAGTCATTGTCCTTGATCTACCTTGCTGGCCCGTTTTCATCAAATGCATGTTATTAGTGATGTCATGGAGCAAGTTGGGCTTGGTCTGTGAGAGAATACACTAGCTGGAGGCCCAAGACAAAGGACTGCCTCCTGCTGCTAACCCCAGACAGACTCCTGACCCTGGGGAGTAAGGAGAGATACTGAGATAGTAGAGAAGGGCATCCAATCAATATATATCAGGAACCTTCTCTGCTGAGAGCCAGTGCTGTGCAATAAAGGGAGAGAATGATGTTGAGAGGAGTGTAATATGCCATTGTAGAAGGAACATTAGTTTGGATTCAGAAGACCTGACTCTGATTCTGGATTCAGAGAACCTGGTCCTGACTGCCACTTTGTAGCTGTATCATTAAGGGCAAGTCTTTTTGCCTTTCAGACCCTAAATTTCCTTGTGAATAATTAAAAAAAAAGATCCCTTCCAGTTCGCAATTTTCTAATCTGGTGAATAAGATATAACCCCTGCCCTCAAGAAGTTTATGTTGTAGCAGGTATATATGTGAGCAACATATTTATGATCCTTCTCTAATAAATAATCTCAAAGCAAATCTAGTCTCAGAAATGCACTAGCAGTGTGACCCTCATCAAGTCACTTAACCCCGTTTGTCTCAGTTTCCTCACCCGTAAAATGAGCTGGAGAAGGAAATAGCAAGCCATTCAAGTGTCTTTGCCAAGAAAACCTCAAAGGGAGTCACAAAGAGTCATCTTGCCACTGGACTTTGATGATTCTGGAAGGGAGTGAGGCTGATGACTTTGCGCAGCTCTGCCTCACTTAAATCCAATTCATGCTCAAGTCAAGACATCACTCAAGATGTCATTGGTTCTTTTCAAAAATGAAGGATGAATGACAATCTCAAAGCTAAGGTTAATATTACGAAGAACTATATCTAAAATTCTTCTTAAATGTTTCTACCATACTTTTTGCTTGCTGTTTTATAATAGAATTTTTTTTTCTAAGGATATGATTTCCATTTCCCTGATGAGAAAATTGAAGGACAGAGAGAGTAATTTGCTTGGTCAAAGTCACACATCAAATTAACTGAGCTGACTTGTTTGCTCCAAATATGAGTTGCTCAACCATAATTCAATGTCTTTGATGCTTCTCTGTCTAGGTGGCATGCCCCTTCTTTCTCTTTTCTACCAATCCATGTTCATTTCATCATTCATGACCCAATTCAAAACACACTTTAGCTAAGATAGCTAACTTTATACAGTGCTTTGAAGTTACAAAACACTTTACCTATGTTCCTCATTTGGTCCTCACAATAACCCTGTGATGTAAATGTTATTATCCTCATTGATAGACAAGGAAACTGAGGGAGACATACAGTGCCTTGTTGTGTTGTTAAGCAAAATTGTCTCATTAGCATGGCTTTTGTTTCTTTAGAGCAGAAGTACTTTCAGCTGTTAAGTGCTAAGCCCCAGGCCCAGGGCCTTGTCAGGTGTGAAACCTGTGTGGGTGTGGATTGGTGACTTAGGAGGGGCCAGCTCGGGAACCAATGGTCTCTGGTCATTGAGGCGGGGCTTGAGAACACCGGAGGGGTGAGCCGGCAGACAACTTCGGTGGCAGTGGAAGGTGTGGAAGCCGGAAGCTGCAGAAGCAGCGCTTACCCGAGTGCGAGCAGGAATGTGAGGCCAGTGAACATGATTTGGCTAAATACTATCTTGTTTTTCTGTGGCCTCCTGGTTGCCCTTGTGAGATGGGCTTTCTGGGCCTGGAGTCTTTTTATCAAGATGTCAGAATGGGGAGGCTGGTTCAAGGTTCTGCTGCGGTGGGGCCTAAATAAATTTCTTGTTGTTTTCTCCTTAGAGAATCTCTCATACCTTGCGATTTCGGACCATTCAAACATATACATGATTATATTTGAGATCATAAATTCGGCCTTCCTACTACACTTGCCCAGGGTCACATACTAAGTATCTGATGTGGGAATGGAACTCAGGTCTACCTGACTGTAACAACAATGTTACTTGCACCTGCTGTGGAGGAAGGCCAGTAACACCAGCACACAGGAGGGCTGCTAGCACAGGTTCTTTGATCTGCTTTTCTAAGGAAAGCAACTTTAAGGGGTTTGCAATTTCACTTTAATTAAACATACATATACCATTCATTTAGTTCAGGGGGAAAAGTCAGCACCCTGAACTTTAGAGAAAACGCAAACAGAAATTACAAGCAGAAATTATATAAGCAGAGCAAATAACGCAAATCAGCAGACAGGGCTTCTAACCCTCTGTCCATAGCAATATATACATAGTTACCAGAGAGAGAAGCACCAACATCTGGGTTTTCAAAGCCAGGGGCTCCTTAACGGCAACGCAAAGTCTTGTCTAGCAAAATCATAGGAATGCTCTTCAAATGAGTAAGCCACCAAAACAAAATGTAACCTCAGAGAATATATGTATATATATACATACATACATATATACGTACATATATATATATACTTCTGCAGGGTCAGAGGGTATCACAACCATGTGATTCAAACTCGTGTAACTCAGGATTTCTTGTGACTTAAGCAGGTCATCAAAGACTCTTGATTAAATAAAAACTCTTGATTCAAACAAAAGCAAATCTCAATCAAAGGCACTTGATTACCTTAGTGCTGAGAACTAGAACTCCAAAAGAAAAAAGAACAAAACAAAAAGTCCCACTTTGCTTGCTATTACGCTGACTTTGCATCACCTATGTTATTGATATTACTATTTTCCCCTGAAAGTCTTCCTCACTTAATGCCATTGCTACATGAATTATTCCTCCATTCTATGTTTCCATACATTTCTACCTTTAGCTTGAATTTTTCCGTTCCCCATGTATTGTTCTGTTGTCTTGTAATTTTTCTCAAATTGCATGTGCCTTATAGGATTATATCTTTCAAAGCTGGAAAGAAAGACTTGAGATCATCCATTCTAGCCCCCTCAGTTTACAGATGCAGAAACTGAGACCCAGAGAGGAAAAGGGACTTACCCAACATCACTCAGACCTTTTAAGTCAAGATTTGAAACCATATCCTCTAATAACTTTCTTTAATTATTCTAAATCAATGCCTTTTGTCTTTATATCACCTTCACTCTTATTTCTTAATTTCAAATTTCTATTATCAATTCCTAATTCTCTCATTCCTTTTTCTCTCCCCCATCCCTTGAGAAAATATGAAATATAATACCCATTATACATGAACTCATGCAAACATCTCCACAATAGCCACATTGTGGGGAGAAAAAAGCAAAAGAAAAAAAAACAAATAAAAATTATGCTTAATCTGAATTCAGAGTCCATAAGTTCTCTCTCTGGAGGTGGATTTACTTTTTCATCATGATCCTTTGGAATTGTTGTGGATTATTGTATTAATCAGAGTAGCTAAGTGCTTCACAGTTTATTATTGTTACACCATTGCTCTTACCATATACAATGTTCTCCTGGTTCTGCTCACTTCACTTTGCATCAGTTCATAGAAGTCTTCCCAAGTTTTTTTTTCCTAAAAGCATCCCATGCCCTTGATCAATCGTTATAGCACAATAGTATTCCATCGCAATTATATACCTTAACTTGTTCAGCCATTGCTCAATTGCTTCTGATTTTTCTCAACCACAAAAAGAACTGCTATAATTTTTTTGTACATAAAGCTCCTTTTCCTTTTCCTTTAATCTCTTTATGGTACAGACATCACCTTTATTTCTGAAAGCATCTGTCTCCACTCACTTACCCATTAAGCTTTCTCTAGTAACACAGTCTGAAAATAGGGGGTGGGGCAGAAAAAGCAACAAGTATATTGACCATGTCTAGCACATAGTAACAACTTAATAAATATGTGTGGCTTCTCCCTTTTCTCCTTCTCCCCCTTCCCTCCTCTCTCTCTTTCACTTTTTATTTGCTGAGGGATTTTAAGAGGTGCCTATGAAGACAGAATTGCACATATGGGAGAAAATTTATTCAAAGACTCAGCTATAAAGCCACCTCCTAAGTCAGACCTTCCTCAGTATTCACAGGCTCTTCTACACTTGTACTTTGTATGTATTTTGTATTGATTTCTCTGTGTACATCTTGTCCCTCTCCCCTCCCCTCAGTAGAATGTAATATCCTGTTTATGGTCTTGATATCCCCAGTGCCTAGCACAGTATTTTGTACACAGTAGACACTTAATAAATGCTTATTATATGGAATTAAATGAAAAAATATGACTCTCATTTACAGGTGTGTTAATTATAACAATAGATTACGATTTTATTGTTATTTCTAATAGACTCTCTTGTGGTTGTTCGATCATTTTAGTTGTGTCCAACCCTTCATGACCCCATTTGGTTTTTTCTTGGCAAAGGTACTAGAATGGTTCCTTCTCGAATTCATTTTACATATGAGGAAACTGAGGCAAAGAGGGTTAAATGATTTGCCCAGGGCCACACAGCTAGTAAGTGTCTAAGGCCAGATTTTAACTCAGGTCTTCCTGACACTATGCCCAGTTCTCTGTCCACCACACCACATAATCTTGGGATTTATTCTAGAGAGAAATGAAATTATTTTTCCCCCCAATGTGCTAGCTACCTTTATATGTCCGAAAACAAACTAAGGGATAGCATGTACCATAGTACAGTGGAAAGAGTATTGAACTCACAGTCACATGGACTTGAATTTAAATCCTAGTTTCACTACTTAATATTTGTGCAACTTTGGGCAGGGTTAAATGAAACCTCTCAGTTTTCTTGTCTATAAAATGGGGACATAAATAACATCTACCTCAGAGAGTGGTGAGGACCAAACAAGATTATATATGTATAGGTATATAAATGCTTAATGTGCTATGTAATGCTAATTGTTATTGTTATTGTGATTATGATTATCTTTAAAATGGGAGAGCAAGACTGGATGACCTCTGAGGTCCTTTCCAGCTCTAGGCCAATGAAATGATTCAATTAAAAAAAAACTTACCCATGTCTTACCACTAATACCATACAGATAGAACAGGGTGGGGTGAGGGATTCAAAGAAGAAGGAGAAGGAGATGGAGAAGAAGGAGAAGGAGATGGAGAAAGAGAAGGAGAAGGAGGAGGAAGAAGAGGAGGAGGAACAGGAGGAGGAGGAGGAAGAAGAGGAGGAGGAGGAGGACAAGAAGAAGAAGAAGAAGAAGAAGAAGAAGAAGAAGAAGAAGAAGAAGAATGGAATTATATGTTTTACATCATTTGCTCCTCAAGTCTAAGTAGGTACATAAAATCCAATGGTTTAATTGGATGGAGAGAAGACTTTGGGAAGTCAAACCAAGCCTCCTATTATGTCTGGCTGGAGGTTTTGTTGGGTTCCCATTGATACTATGAATATCTGACAATCTTAGGCAGTGATGCTAAAGAGGGTAAAGGTCACAAAATGGCAAAAGACAGATGATTGTGTCCAAATTCCTCCTAATGAAGCAGAATTCATCAATTCCCTCCTGCTGTCACCCTGTTCTGAAATATAATCCATCACCAGGGTGATAGATGCCTTTGAACTTGGGAACCTGGCTATTGAGCTAGCAGCTAGAATTGAATACCACTGTCATTACTCCCTGCAAAGCTTTCCTTCTGGGCTGAAATGGCGATGGCTCGGAAAATGGATGTCATGGCACACATTAGTGTAGAACATGGACGGCTGGGATTCTCAAGACCCTCGGTGACCTCAGACACACAGCTGAGACAACCCAGGGCATGGTCACCAGTGCTATCAGCATTCTCTGGGCCTTAACTCCAGCTGTTTTCTGAAAGTAGAAACTCCCTTGGGTCCCCTTAGAATATTCAGTCATTTTAGTTGAGAAAAGGAGAATCAAGTCAGAGAGAGTGAGAAACAGGCTTCTTTCTGCAAGTCATAGCAAGACAGCAGAACAGTTAAGATGTGGCTTTAAGGCTGATCTGCAGTTCAGAACTGTATACTCTATCTTATAAATCCAGGAAGCCTTGCCACAGACTCCACATGTAGTCTATGGCCTTATGCACTGGCAGTCTTCTTGAAAATGTCCCAAGTAAATTGAATTTTGGTCATTTGAAATAGGACAGAGCAGCTTTATCACCACATCTGAGTAATTACTGATGGGCAAGTGGCATTTAACTTGAGCTCTCAGTTTCTCTCAAGCAGCAGCTAATTATCTGTAAACAAACACTTAAAATGCTCCTCTGGAAATGACAGATAAAAAAGTCCTGCTATAAAAGAATGAATTGTTTCATAATCCAAATAATCACCCCAAATTTATCAGTTGCATATAATTGGATTTTTAATATACTATTTGTTTCGTACATGAATTCAAGCATTCCATTATTCATTATTAATTTTTTTGGCAGGGATATAAGGTCCCAGAGAAGAAATTTGGGGAAAGATTTTCTGGAAGCACCAGGAAGATAGGGACCATATCACAATTATCTTTGTATTTCTCTGAGCACAGGGCATACTTTTTTGTTGTTGAATGAGCGAATGAATGAATGAAGTGCTAGAAGCCAAAGACCTATTTCAGTTTAATCCAAGGAAGGTCAGGTTGCCTGGAATCACCATGGTGGTCTTTTTTTTTTTTGATACACAGAATTCTGGAAACATAGTCTTATCCAGCAAAAGATAATCATGAAGATATTGGAAATACAGGCCTCTCCAGCTAGTACGTGGAATCAACGGTTCTAACAACAGAATTTCAAGCAGTATAGTGATGAGAGTACTTTCGACAGGGCTGAATGTTTTGTCCTGGTAGCAGAACTCACAACTGAGTATTTGCTGAACAGAGCAGTGAACAACTGGTTCCTCTAGCAGAACCCATCACAATGGTCGCATGAAACAGAAATGGGATCAAAATATTCTGGAGGTCATATACTAGGTGGGACTGTCTCCATGCCTCAAACTCCTTTGTTTCTAATAATGCTTTGACATCACCTATCGAAAATGCCATGAGAAGAGAGTACCAAAGAAAAGTTATATTTGCTATTCTGGTTGGTGGTGAACTTAGTGAGATTTATAAATACCCTCTAGGACTATTGTTATTTTAATGGTCTGTATTGATGTGTCAATGTTTCCTTCCTTTTAGGATTTGAAATCCACAGAGGAAATCTTATTGACCTAACAATTAAGCATTAAAGAGAAGGCTGAACACTAGAGGACAAAGCAGCTTCTTCAGCTATTTTCCTATCCTCCATCTATGATGCCGCACCAGGTTAGAAAGGGGTCATGGAGTACCAAACAAGAACATTGGACCCAAGGTCAGGAAGAAAAGGGTCTAAATCCTACCTCATATACTTATTAGCTAGCTGCCTTGGAAAAATCACTTAACCTCTCTCAGCCTCAGTTTCTTCATCTGTAAAACCACCTTGGGTCAATGTAAAATAGTGGCAAAAAAAGTTGATCTCAAGAGTTAGGAATAGCTGGGAGCAAGTCCTTCCTCTGACGTATACTGGTTGTATGATTGTGGACAAATCTCAGTGCTTCCAAACAACTCTGTAAGACAATAGTATATACAATAGACCTGTGCCAGTCTTCCAAGAATGGATCTCCCCAAGAGGAATTTCCCTGATATTGATGAGATCACAAATTTGGACCAAAAAAATTTAAATAAATTAAATGCTATCTATTTCACAGGTTTGTTGTGAATATAAAAAAATAATATGCAGTATGCACAGTGCTAGCAGAACTTGTATAATTCAAAGATGTAACTAGCGATTTTGTGACTTGAGACAAGTGGGAAATGTTGGAGGCCACTATGGAGAAAGGTTGAGATGCAATGGAAAAACTCACCAGGGATATGGCGTGGAGTGTGTTGGTAAGCAAAATGGGCTCTTAGCACTTAATTCAACAAGTTCCCTTGAAAAGTTTGATTTGTTTCCTTTGAGTAATTCAGTGTATTTCCTTGAGCCTTACTAGGTGCTAAGCCCCAGGCCCAAATCCCTATTAGGTGTAAAACCTATGTGGGTGTGGATTGGTAACTAAGGTGGGGCCCAAGACGGGCTTAACTCAGGGGAGGGCCTAGTTTACAAATGAGTTTGAGTGATAGGTTTGGGACATCACAGGCTCTTAGACCACGTGGGTTTAAGTCACCTCTTTGTGACGATTTTAGGTCATGTGGGTGAGTTGCATATGTGACTCACCCCTGCCACTGAAAAAGATATAAAACCAGGGGTTGGCCTTCTCTTCTTTGGAGCTCTTACCCACA
>CM053625.1:104276253-104290637 GCA_028646595.1 Phalanger gymnotis
TGGGCTGAACCTAGATGTTGGTAACTATGAATCTGTATTTGGTCTGTCTGTTGACGTTTGTAATTTGTTTGTCATTTGCTCTGAAGTTCAAGGTGCTGGCTTTTTCCCCCCGAACTAAGCGAATGATATTTGTATGCTGAATTAAAGTAAGCTTGTCAACCCCTTCAACCTTGCTTTCCTTAGTTAAGCAGATCAAAAGAACCTGTGCTTTTGCAGCGTGTTGGCAGCCTTCTGGGCGCTGGTAGTGTTCTTGTCGTTGGGCTTTCACCCCCACAACAGCTGCTAGCTGGATTGTTGAAACATCAGTGGAAAAAGAAAGCATGCTATCTGGTAACTTCAAATTTTCATTAACTATTCTTCCTAATTGTGTTTTCAACTTAATTGCTTCTAGAATGCTGAAGGGCCTAATGGAATGTCAATGCCCTCTAAATCTTGGAATCCTGCGGTCACGCCCTAGGATCTGCTTCATTGGTAAAGTTCTGTTATAGTTCATATTGACAATGAAAAATGGATAAGTTTGATGTTAAGGCATACCTTAAAGGGATAATTCTTTTTTGTTTGTTTTCATTTTTTTTAAACTGTCTATGTCTTCATGGAGTTTATTTAATTTTTCCTTTATGAATTTAGGTGCTAAGACATTTGAAGAATATAAATTTAATATTGATATTGTTTCGTTGATTATGATTCCTGTGAACATAATGTAGTTTCCTTGTTTTTTTTTTCCTTTTTATTTTGTGAATCTTTGTTTTTGCTTTGTCTGTTAGCTTGCTTGTAACTCTTACTTTTTTTTTGGATTCATCAGATGCATAGTACATTCCCCCCTCCCCTTCATTTTCATAATGCATATCTTTGTTTTTTAAATGCATTTCTTGCAATTGTTAATTGTTTATATTTCTTGGGTACCAAACTGTCATTGGAAAAATTTGATGTAAAGTTTTTCCCCCCATTTCCCTTCCATTTTTCTATTTTCCATTTTTTCCCAGTTCTTCTCTTCTTATCCTAGGTACATCAATTTTGTTTGCGCAGAAGCTTGGAGTTTCACATAATCCAAGTTATCTACTTTATCTCCTGTAATTGTCTCTATCCTTTGTTTAATTAGGACTTCCTAATATCTCCTAACTATAACTATGAGAAGTATGTGATCAGCTTCTCTTTTAAGTTTTTTAATAGTATGATCTTTAACATTAAGATTACTGATATACTTAGAATGTATTGCGGAATATGCATAAGTTATTGATAGAAGCCTAATTACTATCAAGCTACTTTTCAGTTTTTACAACATAAGAAGATCTTTCCTAAGTACTTTATGTTTTGGGGTTTATTTAAGCCTGTGTTATTGAGTTCCATAGAGTTCTTGGAGGCAGGAAGACCTGAGTTCACATTCCATTTCAGTCCTTTACCAGCTAAGTGACCATGGAAAAGTTACTTAACCTTTATTTTCTTCAGTTTTCATAACTGTAAAGGGGAAGTAAAAATAGCACACACCTCCCAGGGTTGTTGTGAGGCTCAAATGAGACAATATTCATTAAAAGGGCTCAGCACAGGGTGTCGTCCATAATAGGGACTCATTTATGTACCTCCCTAAAATGACAGATAGTTCTGATGATTGCTGCTATATAAAATAGCTTGAGATCTAAAAGTGCTATTTCCCCCTTCATCCTTACCACTTTTCATGATATCCCTTGATATTCTAAATCTTCTATTTTTCTAAGTGAATATTGTTGTTTTTTATCAAGTTCTACAAAGTAAATATTTGATTATCTGATTATGTCACATTAAAATTTTAATTGAACTTTAGTAATATTGTCATTTTACTCTAGTGGTACAACCCAGTCCTGAGCACTGAATATTCCTCCAGCTACTTAAGTTGTTTATTTCTTTAAGGAATGCATTACAATTGAATCTATATATGTGTTTTGTGTACTTTGGTAGACTGATCCCCAAATATTTTATGCATTTTATACTTATTTGTAATGAGATTTTCCTTTCTTTTATTGCCTCTTGGATTTTATTATTATTACATAGAAATGTTGTTGATTGTTGAGGGTTTATTTATTCATTCTTTTGATTTTGTTTCATTGTTTCTTGATGTCTCTGGGGTCATTAACTTCCACTTGCTCAATTCTAATTTTTAAGTAATTATTTTCTTCAGTGGGCTTTCATAACTCCTTTTCTATTTGACCAATTCTACTTTTTAAGGAGTTATATTCTTCAGTGAATTTTTGTACATCTTTTTTCCTTTTTTTATGCTTCCTTTAACAAGTTATTGACTTTTTTCATGATTCTCTTGCGTTACTCTCGGTTTTTTTTTTCCAATTTTTCCTTTACCTCTCTTACTTGATTTTTAAAATCCTTTTTGAGCTCTTCTAAGATGTCTTTTTGGGCCCGAAACAAATTCACATTCTTCTTTGAGGCTTTGCATTTAGCAATTTTGACATTGTTGTCCTTTTCTGAGTTTGTGTTTTGATCTTCTCTGTCTCCAAAGTAATTTCTATGGTCAGATTCTTTTTTTTGTTTTTTGCTCATTATTCCAGCCTATTTCTTGACTTTTAACTTCATGTCAAAGTTGGGCTCTGCTCCTGAGTAGAGGGGCACTGTCCTAAGCTTCATGTTTTTCTTTTGCTGTTTTCAGAGCTAATTTTGGAGACTTGTAGATCTTTGTTTCTTCCAAGGTAGTATGATCTAAGGAGAGGTGTGATCACTGCTCTCCTGACCTGTGCTTTGATCTATGAGTGACCACAAGCACTATTTTCTTTCATGGAACTGTAACCAGTGACCCCACATCCCTAGGGTTGTAAAGTCTAGTATGCTAGTGCTTCTCCTTGCCCTGGGACTGTGACCTGAACCTGCAATTTGGATCTCTGTATGATCAATGTAACAGAGTCCTGCACCCAGTGCCATAAAAATGTCCCCTATGCTCTCCTTCTGGACTGTTGTCTGGCCCTTTTCTTGTCTGTGGGCTGAGAGCTCTGGAAGTTGCACCTCTGATTCAGTCACCCCCAAGTCCTGCTCTGACTTTTCAGGGCATGCTACTGGCTTGCCTGTGTACCATCTGTGGTAGACCTCACTCCACTCTCATTCCTGTTGACCTTCTAAGTTGTGTTGGGCTGGAAAATTGTTTTACCCTGTCCTTTTGTTAGTTCTGCCTCTCCAGAATTCATTTTGAGGTGTTATTTTAAAGTTGTTTGGAGGGGAATTTGGGAGAGCTCAGGCAAGTGCCTGCCTTTGCTCTGCCATCTTCCCTTGTGTACTTTTAAAAAGAAATCTCTTACTAGACTCTCATTGTTATAATTTAGTTGTTGGCCTTGTCCTTGGGTACTATATTTATTTATCTTTCATGTATTTCTGGTGTCTGAGGTGTTTACAAAGCAAATTGTTTCTTCAGGGCTCATTTTTTTCCAGGAATGGCCTGTTTTTATTGAACCTCCATCTTTTTTTCATTAATGGTTTGGCTCAGTTTTGCAGAGTATGTCACCTCAGGTTGCATCTTAAAATCTTTGGCTATTTGGAACACATTATTCCATCCCTTCCTGCAGTTTTGGGTAAGTATAGAATAGTTTCATATTATTTGAATTTCATTTCCTTTATATTTGAAGATCTTTCTACTGGACACTTGGAGAATATGTTGTCATTAGAATTATTAAATTTAGCCTCCACATGCCTTGGAGTTTGCTGAATTCATTTTTATTTTTCCTGGAGTCGAATTGTGGATTCTTTTGACTAGCATTTTGTTTCCTTTATTCAGAAATTCTGGGCATTTTTCTCGGGTTATTTCTTGCATTATGACTTTCAACTTTTGTTTTCGTTGTTGTTGTTATTCATCCTGTTCTTCTAGGAGATTTATAATCATGCCCTGTCTTTTAGATCAATATGCTTTGTTTATATGAGATCATGTATTTTTAAAAAATTTTATTGGTTTTTCTGGTTTTCATTTCTAGATTGTCCTTCATTCCTGTGCATTTGCATATCCACTCAGTTGTTCTTTTGTTTCTTTGGTGACATTTGCTGTCATGGATTCAATTTTTCTATTCTGTTCAGTATATCTGGTATTTAGGCTGTAAATTCTGCTTTCACAATTCTTATTTCTCTTTTACACCATTTAGGAACATCCTACTGTGGTTCCATGCTCTCTGGGAATCCACAGAGTCCTCTGCTTAGAGGTCATTTGGATTGGAATATTTATTCATAAATGTCTGGACTCACATTGCTGCTGTGGAAGCCATATTCCCTTTTGTTGTTGGTATCTTCCCTATTGATTTTCTGCTTATACTCAAGATCTTTGACTGAGTCTTCTTCCTCCTTAGATCTTTGGTGATTTTAGTCTTTTTTCCTTACATTCCCCTATTGCTTACATTCTCTTTCCCCTTTGATAGCAGCCTTTTTGCTAGAGGTAGACTTTGCCCAAACTTCTCCCATGCCAGGTAAGTCTCTTTTGATCAGCTTCAATCTCTGCCCCATGAGTCTTCTGGGGTGACAGAACTGATCCCAGCTGTATGCTAGTCTCTTTCCATTTTAACCTGCATGTCCTTCCCAGGTTCTCTCTTTCCCTTAGTTCTCTGCCTGAATTATGTTGTAGCATAAAGTGCTACTACGCTGCTGTGGCAGGACAAGATTATGACGTTGGGGGCTTTTTTTGGTGACTCTGAAAGGATTAAGGAGGGGTAATACCTGCATTGTTTTGCAGGCACATGGGTCAGCTCATGAAGCCCTGCCCAAGCATGGTGGGTGGTAAGGGAGAGGTGCCTGAGTGATCATTAGGAGATAGAGATCAGCCTTTTATGCTGTTAGTTCATTAGATTGTGCTACTCTAGGCAACTGAATTTCTTTATTTCTTGCCCCTCCTCCTTATCTCATATGACTTAGATGTCTTCTGTCATTCTCCCCTTCACCTTCATCACACATGAAGAAGGCCTGTCTCCTTGTCAAGACTAACCACTCTACTTGTATAAGGTATCCTATTCCATTCCTTCTCCGTTAGCAGATTGCATCCTCTAAAATCCCATTCTTTCACTTATCTTCAATCTCTTCCTGTCTGCTGGCTGCTTCCCTACTGTCTACAAATATATTCATGTCTCTCTCATCCTCAGAAAAGCCTCACTTGATCCATCATCCATGTTAACTGCTATCCCATATTTCTCCTGTCTTTTGGGGCTAATTTCCTTGAGGAGGCCTCCTCTTGCTCCCCTTTCACTCTCTTCCTAACTCCCTTTAGTCTGGCTTCTGATCTCATTCAACTGAAATTGTGCTCTCCAAAGTCGTCAGGGTTCTCTTCATTACCAAATCCAATGGCTTCTCAATCCACATCCTCCTTGGCCTCTCTGCAGCCTTTCCCAATGTTGATCACCCTCTTCTCTCTGGTAGTCTCTTTTTTTAGGTTTTCATGATGATCCTTTCCTTGTTTTCCTCTAGTTATCCGACTGCTCTTTCTTAGCCTCCTCTGCTTGACCTTCATCCCTGTCGCTCTCACTAGCAATGGATGTCATACAGCTCTATGTCCTGGGCTCTCTTATTTTCTCTACATGTAGAGAAAAATCAAACAGTGATTTGGTGATCTCACTAGCTCCCATGAATTTGATTGTCATCTTTATGTTGATGATTTTCAGGTGTACTTATCGAGCTTTAATCTCTCTGCTGACTTCCAGTCTCATATCTCAAACTACCTTTTAGATATCTCCAACTCATATCCTATAAATATCTAAAACTCAACATGCCCTAAAGTGAACTAATTATCTTTTCCCAAAACCTTCACTCCTTCCAAACTTCCGTATTGCTGTTGAGGGCACAACCATCCTCCTAGTTCCCCAGACTTGTAACCCAGCTGTCATCCTTGACTTCTTCCTATCTCTCATTCTCCATATCCAATCTATTGCCAAGGCCTGTGGTTTTCAGATTTGTAACATTTTTCAAATATGTCCTCTTCTTTCCTTTGACCCTGTCATTGCCTTGATGCAAACTCTCATCACCTCATACCTGGACTATTGCGATGCCTACTTGTGGGTCTTCCTGCAACAAATTTCTCCTCTTTCAATTCCCTATTCCCCATTCTGCTTAGCCACCAAAGTGACATTCGTAAAGCATAGGTCTGTGTAATGGCACCCCCATACTCAATTAGCTCTAGTTACTCCCTATTACCTCAAGGATCGGATATAAACTCCTCTGATTTTCATAGCCTTCCACAACTTAGGCCTCTGTCCTCACTTTTTCCAGTCTTCTTATATCTTCCCCTACCATGTGCTCTGCAATCTAGTGACACTGGCCCCCTCTCCATTCCTCAATAAGATATATATCTCAGTTCCAGGAATTTTCTGGGGTTGTCCCCTCTGCCAAGCATGTTCTACTTCTTCATCTCCAATACCTGGATTCCCTAGCATTCTTCATGTCCCAGCTAAAATCCTACCTTTTACAGAAATCCTTTCCCAATGCTTCTTAATTCCAATACCTTTCCTATATTTGATATTTCCTACTTATCAGGTATGTAGCTTGTTTGTACATATTGTTGCAAACTACCTCCCTCTGACATAATTTCTATTTTGGAGAGGTTTTGAGGATCTGAGAAAATGTAAAGTCCTCCATCTTGATCATATTCAAGGGCCAATTCTGCATTGTAAAAACTGTCTGCTTCTATGGTCCAATTGCAAATTTCAACAGAGCTCCACTCTCACAGCTTCTATATTCCCCTACAGTCCATGAGAGTTTGTAGGCAGAATGACGGCAGGGTAGCTCCCTCCGTGGGGCCAAAAGTAATTATCATGTACCTATGTTCAGGATGGAAAAACACATGGCTTAACTCACTGCTGGTGGCACTTACTACATAAATACATGGCTGAAGCCTCTTAATTAAATTGTGCTGAGGTGATCAATAGTCACTGCTGAAGGAAAAAGCATCCATGCATGAAGAGTTAGCACATTTTACTTTCCATTAACAACCTGCTTGGCCTTCCGTTTTCTGATGGTGGCCCCAGGCTGACTTTTGTGCATGTTATATGGAAGTTATAGATCAGGAATGAAAAGAAAGTGATACTTAGGTTTTTATGTCTCCCATCCACAAAATCAGCTCTGCCTGGCCCCTTCCTCAAACAAAAGAGGAACTTAGTTTCTTGTGAAGTAGATTTAGGATCAACACAGACCTTTTGCTCTATCTGTCTCCCTTGTTCCTCTGTTTTCCCCTTCCCAATCTCTTCTCTACCTATCTAAACCATGTCCATTTTTTTTTTCATCAGTACCAAGTCACTTTATTTGGATGTAAATGGTGGTAGTTTTTTGGTACAGATTATGAAAAGGTCAGATAACCAAAATATGCATGCACTGAAAGACAGTAGGAGTCATGCCCACAGTTCCCAGGTGTGGGGGAAGCCAGGTGTGGCTTAGCTCTCGTTGTCACTGTCTCCAAGGGTGTGCTTGTCAAAAAGATATTCCGCCATGCCAGAATCGGGGCCCCCATTTTGTGCAGGTTGGTTATGTGATCACCCAGTTGTTTGATGGCCTTTACCTTAAACCGTGTCCATTTTTTAAGATTTAGATTGTGCCATATACAAGTGTCTAGAATATGAATCACAGAATCCACAGCTTTATTATATCTTGTATCACGTCATTCTCTAATTGTTTCATGGCTTTGTGTCACAGTCATTCTCTGCGCTCAAGGAAATCACTGTCTAGTTGGAAAGATGTTTCTCCCATTTCTTGGTATCTTCTACCATTTCCAGAACAACACAGAGAAGATATTGAACAAATACTTCTTCACTTCTCCTTTCCAACCTTTATAGAGGATAGTATAAGCCCCAGTATCCAGTCTTCTAACCCTATATTTTAGTATAGGTAAGTGAATACTGGAGGCGAATTGAGAGCACCTATTTTTTCCTCCATGTTTAGAATTGCATTCTTTAAATACATTCATGGTATTGACTACCTTAAAGTGTTTTGGGACAATGGCTACTAGGTAAGGTCAATCAATCAGGCAGTAAACATTTATTAAATATTTTCCATTTGACAGTGCCTGTACTAGGAACTTCTCCTCTGATACTTAAAAAAGCCATCTACCAAAAGCCACTAAAAATATCTATCTATCTATCTATCTATCTATCTATCTATCTATCTATCTATCTATCTCTATGTATATGTATATGTATACGTATATGTATACGTATACGTATATGTATATGTATATGTATATGTATTTTACCCAGCAATACCACTACTAGAAATATATTCCAAAGAAGTCAAAGAGAGATATATTCAAAAATATTTATAGCAGCACTTCTCATTGTAGTAAAGAACTGGAAAAAACCTAGTGCCCTTCAGTTGGGGAATGGATGAACAAATTGTGATGTATAGATGCAATAGAATATTATTGCTCCATAAAAATGACAAATATGAAGGATTCAGAAAAACTTGGGAAGTCTTATATTAACTGATGTACTGTGAAGTGAGCACAACCAAAACAATTTACATATTGACCACAATGATGCAAATGAAAAGAACTTTGAAAGACTTCTGGGCTCTGATCAATGAAATGAAAAACCATGATCTTAAAAGACTAATGATTAAGCTTGCTTCCCACCTCTTGGCAGAGGGGTAATGGACTAGAGGCACAGAATGAGGCATTAATTTTTAGACATGGCCAATGCATTGATTTGTTTGGGTTGACTATACTGATTTGTTATGAGAAAAGGTAGTTATATAAGGGAGAGATAGTGGGTAGTTATAGAAATGCAAAAATAAGGAAGAAGAGAACATTAATAAAATATTTTTAAATACACAGAAGAAAAAAAGTTTAAAAGAGGACACAAATGGGACAATTTTGTTACTATATTGTTAAATTTAATTTACACTTAAAAACTGTACGTAGCAGAAGATCATAGTTTCACAAAAGATTGTCCTTTTTCTTCTGCTTTGGTTATAAAAATGCTTGTTGATAGTTAAGTTCATAATAAGATTCTAAAAGAAAAAAAGCTATTTACACTTCTTGCCTCCACTTTCTTTTTTTTTGTTTGGGTTTTTTGTTTTGTTTTGTTTTGTTTGTTTTTTGGCAGGGCAATTGTGGTTAAGTGATTTGGCCAATCCACTTCCTCTTAATGACTTCTTAACCTTTGCAATTTGACTTTCAAACTAATTTTCCTTTTTTACAAAAAAAAAAATAGTGTCTTATTTTCCCCCAATTACATGTAGAAACAATTTTCAACATTTGTTTTTAAAATTGAGTTCCAAATTCTCTCCCTCCCTCCCGACCTCTCTCACTGAGAAGGCAAGCCATTCGATATGTTACACATGTGAGTCATGCTAAACGTATTTCAGTATTAGTCATGTTGTAAAAGCAACAACACAAAAAGCAAATGTAGACCGAAATAAAAACCCAAGAAAAATAAAGAAAATATAAAAAAATACTTTGATATGTATTCAGACTTTATCAGTTCTTTCTCTGGGGATGGATAGCATTTTTCATCATAAGTCCTTTGGAATTATCTTGGATCATTGTATTGCTAAGAATAGCTAAGTCATTCACAGTTGATCATCTTACAATATTGCTGTTACTATGTACAATGTTCTGGTTCTATTAATTTCATTTTGCATCAGTTCATGTAAGTCTTTCCAGGTTTTTCTGAGAGCATCTAGCTCATCATTTCTTATGGCACAATAGTATTCCATTACAACTATATGCCACAAATCCTTCAGCCATTTCCCCAATTGATGGGCATCCCTTCAGTTTCCCATTCTTTGCCACCAGAAAAAGAGCTGCTAGAGATACATGGGCATAGTTCTAAATTGCTCTATAAAAAGGTTGAATCAGTTCACAACTCCACCAACAATGCATTAATGTCTCAATTTTCTCACATACTCTCCAATATTTATCATTTTCCTTTTCTATCCTACTAGCCATTCTAATAGATATGAGGTAGTGCCCAGAATAGTTTTAATTTGCATTTCTCCAATCAATTTCAAACTCATTTTCAACTGAAACTATTCCCTCTAAAGTTACCAATAATCTCTTAATTTCTGAACTCAATGGTCTTTTCACAGTGCTCATGTTTCTTGAGTTCTTTGTAGCATATGGTACTCACTCTTGAATACTCTTTTCTCCCTGGATTTTCCTGACCTTTACATCTTTAATTTCTTTTCCTACTTGTCTGACATTAGTTTTCTATCTCCTTACAGGATCTGTGTCCTATTTTCTAATTGTGGGTATACCCAAATATGCTGCCCAGGGCTATTCCTCTTCTCTTCCTACATACTTTTTCTTGATAACCTCATCAACCTCTAGATTATCTCTATGCAGATGACTTTCTAATCTATTATTCTAATCTTAGTCTCTCCCGCTTTTTAGTCTCATATCACCAACTGTCCACTGGACATCTCAGACTCGACAGGTCCAAAACAAAACTCACTTTTTTTTTTGCCGGAACTCATTTGGAACCTCATTATTTCTTTTGATAGCACTATTATTCTTCCAGGCAGCAAGATTCACAACTTTTGGAGTTATCCTCGGTTCTTCACTGTCCCTTATGCAATGTCTCCAATAAGCTGCCAAATGTCAAAAGAATATAAGCTTCTGAAAATGAAGGACCATTTTATTTTTGTTTTTTTTATACGTAATACCAACCACAGTGCCTGGCAAATTGGAGATGCTTAATAATTTCTCACCGATTAGTTGACTTAGTCTCTCACCTCTTCCTCCTTTTCTCAAATTATAGAACCACCAGCCTGGTTCAGGGCCTCATCACCTCTTACTTGGCCTAGTACAATTGCCTCATAATTGGTCTCCCTGGCTCAAGTCTCTTTCCTCTCTAATCCACCCTCTATATATTCTTAAAGTGATATTCCTAAAACATACATCTGACCACATTGTTTCCCTGTCCAATAACTCTAGTGGCTGCCTGGTGTCTGGCTTTAGGATCAGATACAAACACCTGTTTGGCATTTAAAGTCCTTCACCGCCTGCCTCCAATTTACCTTTCTTGGGTTATTGCACACTACCCGCATTTGAATATTTTATACTACAGCCCAACTGGCCTTCTTGCCTTTCCTCATTTCGGATATCCCATCACCTTTTGTGTCTCCTATGCCTGGAATGGACGTTATTTCTGCTTCTATAATTCCTAACTTCCTTCAACGTTCAGCTCACATCACCTCCATAAGTCATTTCCTAATTCACGTAGCTACTAGCATCTCTTTCCACCCTGAAATTACAGTGTATTTACTTGAATATGTTCTGTATATAATTACATGTGTTTATATTGTTTCCCCTGATAGAATATATGCTCTATAGTTTTTGTATTCCCAGGACATTATACAGAGCACATAAAATGTGCTTTAAAAATGCTAACCCAAGACCCCATCCAAGGGTGCCTGGAAAGCTTGGAAGTCAGAGCTAGAACAAGGAGGATTCTCTTTTTCCTCCTACCTCCTTTCTTGCCCCTCCCCTCATGGCTGCCCTAGAGTCCACCTTGAACAATTCTGCTAATGCTCTTTTCCTGGCTAGACACTCTACCTCCCATCCCCACTATCATCAAAGAGAACCCAGAATCCCTATTCTATACTAACCCATAGGCCCATAGTACCCTTTCTCATTGGTACTGGACTATCCCCCTTTAGGCTTCTTACCTTTTGGGGCAGGCATCCTAATGCCTCCTAAGGATATCCAGGCCTTACCAACCATCCCTAAAGCACATTCTTAGGACCTTTGGGCCTTTCCATTTACCTGGTAGTGGAATGTCCCCAATTAGAGTATTAGGTCCTTGAGAACAGGGATTGTCTTTGTTGTTTGTCTTGGCACATGAGTAAGCAATTAAAAGTTTTTTTTTTTTCATTTAGTTTATTCACATAGATTGGTTGATTGACTAGTGCTTCATCATGGTTTGAAGCCTCTGGAAGAAGGTGTCCCTGATTTCTCTAAGGGCCTATGACTAGCATTATTTTTTGCCTGAAAAAAAGTAGAGGATAAATAGAGAAGATCATCATCCCCAGTGATTAAAGGAGCCCAAATATTGGTGTATTAATACTTATGGGATTAGTGGGTTGGGCTGCCCATCTAACTGCATATTGCCATTTGGGCAATATTCATTTCTTATCTACTTATTTTTTGTTTTTCCAGTGTAAATGGCTAGTCCAATCTCTTTTGAATGGCTACAGAGTATGATGGATGGAGTATAAAAATCTTTGGGGTGGAAGTTAGGAGAAACATGGGATTAAGTCCATCCTCTGGCTTGAATCATAGCCATAATTTGTGGGACAATGTGCATATCCTTTAAACTCTCTAAGCTCCAGTTTTATCATATATAGAATGGATATGACAATACCCTCTTTCATGGGGTATTGTCAGGATCAAATGAGCTAATGTATGTAAAGCACTGTGTAAATTTTAACGTGTTTCATAAATGTCGGTTTTTAGTATGAATGAAGGGATTGAATGAGAAAGCATTTACTAACCACTTATATGGGCCAAAAGCCTTGTAGTAAGGACTCCAGTTACAAACATAAAGGAGAAAGAATCCCTGTCCTCAAAGTGCTTAATTCTAAATGGGAGAGGCAACAACTATAGGGGAGTTGTGGTCAAGGAGAGATATGGAAGACATAGAAAGTTATGAGGAACAGTGACATGCAGCAGGGGGGGCAGGGTATAGAGGAACATATTTTTTCAAGTAGCATTGACAGTATTGATTTTATTGTTGTTCCAGAACTGCAAAAACAAACAAACAAACAAACAAACAAAAAACCCCAGAGGGTTATGTGGGCAACAGGCAAGAAGATGGGCAAGGTGTAAAGAGAAGCATGGCAGAGGGTGGGGAGTGGGAGTGGGCAGCTATATTTGAGAAACTTATCAATCAAGACAGCCTAGCTCAGGATGGGAATTCCAGAACCTGAGGGTTAAAGTCCTCCCAGGGCGTCATCACTGGTCAGATGGTAAAGTGGCATGCAAGATGAAAGGTGAGAAGCTGACCAGGGCTTTCAGTGAGAAGGCCTTGTCATGTTCTAGGACAGGGGCAGGGAACCTGCCTTAAATCTCCTTAATAAAAGGATTTGTTTTGGAAGCTAGGATTCAGTCAAAGGGCCGGACTTGAGGATCTAGAAGGCCACATGTGGCCTCCAGGTCACAGGTTCCCCACCTCTGTTATAGGGCTTAATGAACTCACAATATGCCATTCCCAAACAAGAACATTTGGAAAACCTTATCATCAATATGGTTTCATTCTTGGACTGTATACACTAGAAGTATGAAACCTCAACCAACCGACCAATCAATCAATATTTTATTGTTCTTCCATCATTTCAGTAATATTTGACTCTTTGTGACCCCTGTTTGGGGTTTTGTGGCAAAGATAATGGATGGTTTTCCGTTTCCTTTTCTAGGTCATTTTACAGATGAGGAAACTGAGGCAAACAGGGTGAAGTGACTTGCCCCAAATAGCATAGCTAGTAAGTATCTGAGGCCAGATTTGAATAGAGGAAGATGATTTTTCCTGACTCCGGGACCAGAACTCTATCCACTGAGCCACCTAACTGGCCTTAATAAATATTTTTAAGGGGCAGAGCCAAGATGGTGGGTGGAAAGCAGGTATTAGTGTGAGCTCCCCACCAAGTCCCTCCAAAAACCTATAAAAAAATGGCTTTGAACCAATTCTAGAACTGCAGAATCCACAGGGTAGCATAGGGAAGCAGGGCTCTAGCCCAGAACAGCCTGGATAGTCTCTGGGTAAGGTCTATCCCGCACGGAGCTGGGAGCGGAGGGGAGTGGAGCTGAGCAGAGTGGAGCCCAGCGTGGGCGACACGGACCAACCAGACCAGGAGCCAGGTGGAACGTGCCCTAATGCCCCAAATCAGTGAGCTGCTGCAGTTACCAGACTTCTCAACCCACAAACACCAAAGACAATAAGAGTAGGTTAGTAGGAGAAGCTGCTGGGGACAGGGAGTTTGCGGTTTGGCCACCGCCCCTGGGGCAGCAGAGGCGGGACATCTACAGAACTACAACTGCAGTTGCTTCTGGCCCCAGGCCCACCTGGTGGGAGGAATTAAGTGGCTGATCAGAACAGGAGTGAAGAGCCTGCTGAAGATCTAAGTCCAGTCTGGGTTGGGGGTTCTTGGGGAAAGAGAAGTGCTGGTGAGGCAGAGCTGGTGCATCCCCCCAAGCACGGAACATAGAACTCTTTAGTCTACAAGCAGTCATACCCCACTGAAAAACTCAAGGGTCAAGTAAGTTGTCTGGGAACATGGCCAGGCAGTGAAAACACACCCAGATTCAGCCTCAGACTCTGGAATCCTTCTTTGGTGACAAAGAAGACCAAAACATACAGTCAGAAGAAGTCAACAAAGTCAAAGAGCCTACATCAAAAGCCTCCAAGAAAAACATGAACTGGTCTCAGGCCATGGAAGAGATCAAAAAGGATTTGGAAAAG
>CM053625.1:104291137-104306565 GCA_028646595.1 Phalanger gymnotis
GGAGAGAATTTGGAACTCAAAGTTTTGAAAAATAGATGTTCAAAAACAAAAACAAAAAGGTTTTGTGGGCAACTAGGAAATAAGATACACAGGCAATGGGGCATAGAAATTTATCTTGCCCTACAAGAAAGGAAGGGAAAACGGGATAGGAGGGTAGTGGGGTGACAGATGGGAGGGCAGACTGGGGAACAGGGCAACCAGAATATATGCCATCTTGCAGTGGGGGGGGGGGTAGAAATGGGGAGAAAATTTGTAATTCAAACTCCTGTGAAAATCAATGCTGAAAACTAAATGTATTAAATAAAATTTATAAAAAAAAAAAACTTAAACACTAAACATAAAAAAGTCTCAAAATGCCTGGCTGCCTTCATTTTGAAGCAAAAAAAAAATATTTTTAAAACACCTACTGCGTGCCGAGCACTTTGCTAAACAGTAGGGATACAAAAAGAAACAAAAGATAATCTCTGCCCTCAAGAAGCTCACAATTTAATGGATTATACTGCCTGATGGCCTTTAATTTGGGCAACACTCTGAGTTCAGCCTGAATCAGATTAAAATGTAATTCAGAAATACTTAGCAAAATAAATAAAAATCTAGTAGAACATAAATGATACTAATATATGATTTTCTAAGTCAATTTTTTAGCATATACAGTCTAGTGGCTCCATGGTTTTATTTGAGTTTGACACCAACCACTTGTGGGCGAGATGAGAGGTATGCATACAAAGGCAAATTGGTAAAGGAGAAAGTAAGATCAAGTACTATACAATATAGGCTATAAAGGGCTATATGAGAACAGAGAAGGGGGAGATTAGTGGTTGTCAATAATCTCTATTTTTATTTCCCCCAGATAGGATATACAAGTGCTATCCTTAGACGCAAGGTTAGAAAGGGCTTTACAGAAGAGGCAGAATTTAGGGTCATGGAGATGGAATTGTTATGAAGGAATTTAAAAGTATGTACTATGTGCTAGTCATTATGCTAAGTGATGGGGATACAAAAAAGAAAAGCAAAGATAGACCCTGACCTCTCGGATTTTCATGACGTTCATCTTTGGTACTCAAAGAGGACCAAAATGACATCACTATGTTGGGGTCAATGTGCAGTGTGTTCCATGGTGGCTGATCAGTCTAATACAAGCTCAGGAGGTTCTACCACAGGTTGGGCATAAATAGTCCATATGAACATTTGGAATGGAGATATCACTAATGTTGTGAATCCCACATTTTTTTAGCTACTGTAATTCTGCTTTGCTCAGAAAGCACAGCACCTTTTTTGAGGTGGGTATGCAATGCTGAGTGGTCCTGTGCCAGTGTCTTCAATGTCTCACAATTGACTCTAAAGTTCTTCAGAGAGACCTTGAGAGTGTCCGTGTACTGCTTCTTCTGACTTCTGTGTGAGCACTTGCCCTGTATGAGTTCTCCATAAAATAGTCTTTTAGGTAAACATGGTTTGGAGTTCAGATTGTGTAGCCAGCCTGTTGGAGTCGCATTCTCTGTAGTAGCGTTTGAATGCTTGGCGGTTCCTCTTGAGAGAGGACCTCAATGTCTGGCATCTTATCTCACCAGATCATCTTCAGAATCTTCCTAAGATGATTCAAAGGGAAGTAGTTCAGTTTCTTGACATGGTCCTGGTACAGTGTCTAGGTTTCACAGGAATACAACAATGAAGTCAGCACAACAGTTCTGTCGAACTGTTGGTATGCAGCCTAATATCAATTCTCTTCCATACTTTTTTTGGGAGCCTCCAGAATGGTGAGTTAGCTCTGATAATGTATGTGTCAACCTCATCATCTATGTGGACATCCCTGGGAAGTATTCTGCCAAGGTAAGTGAACTTATCCATAGCATTCAAAATTTCTCCATTTGCCATAATCGATGGTTCTATGTATGGATGGTGTGGTGCTGGCTGGTGGAGAACGTCTGTTTTCTTGGTGTTAATCGTCAGGCCAAAATTAGCACAAGCAGTGAGAATCAATCCATGTTCTGTTGCATCTCAACCTCCGAAGCTGCAACTGAGTGCAGAATCATCTGGGAACAAAAAGTCAAGCACCAATTCTCCCTCCACTTTAGTCTTACATTCTAATAGGGAGAGGAAACGACACACAAAGGGAATGGAGCTCTAAGGGTTAGACTGATCAATTACATTGGCATACCCTAACCAGGAATAATGGCACAATTTATCATAGTTCGTGGTTCCAGAACTGGGGGAGAGAGGGAAAAGAAGGGGTATCTTGGAGGAGGCAAGACTATGAGGAGACAATAGAGAGTTGAGAATAAAGTAAAGCAGGAGAGGAGAGGCCCCAGGGTAGAATTTTCTCTAGGGTGGGCAGGAAGCTGAAGAGGTGTAATGGTAATTTAGATTTGAAGATCTTTCCTACCCATTAATAGGTCCACGTGACCTGCTTATATCACAGGAAGCCTAAGTCACATGTGGTGGGAAGAGCTTGCTGAACAAAAGGAATTGGAAGGGTGGAGCAGGAAATTCTCAGAGGTGTTAGAGCTGGGGAGAGAGAGCAGACATGTCCTAGCTGTGCTGTGAGTGATTGTTGGTGGCAAGGCCCCAGCAGGGGGCAGGAAGGTTATGGGATAGCTTGGCTCCCTGCTGTGATGCCATGTTTTAGGTTCTTTGCTGTTATTATAAAGTGGAATTATTGGTTCTGGAATTTGTTTGCTCCTTAGATGGGTCAGAATTATCAATTTTGGGACCTGGTTCTCTAGTGTCTGAATAAATGGTTTACTTCTTCCACCTTCTATATGGAGAGTCTCTTATATTTTGCAATACAAAACTATATAGGCATATTGACAATTATCATCTGTATTGTGATTATTGCCTTGCTAATACAAAATGTTATAAGAGAACTGAAAGTCATCTACTCTACTAGTGTCAAACTCAAAAAGGGGGTCACTAAACTATACATATAGATCCCTGACAGTGCATACTGACTTAGAAAACCACATATTAACATTATCTGTGTTTTATTATATTTTTATTTATTTTGTTGGATATTTCCCAATTGTATTTTAATCTGGTTTGAGTCCCACTTGGGAGTGTCGTGAGCCCATGGGTCCTTGAGGCTGCATGTTTGAACCTGGGCAAGTCACTTAACCCTGTTTGCCTCAGTTTCCTCATCTGTAAAATGAGCTGGAGAAGGAAATGGCAAATCATTCTAGTATCTTTGCCAAGAAAACCCCAAAAAGGCTCATGAAGAGTTGAACACAACTGAAAAACATATACCAAAACTGAGGCTCAGATCACACAGCTGATAAATGGCAGAGCTGATGGATTTGAATCAGGGTCCTCTAACTTCAAATCCTGTGCTTTTCTTTCCCTTCCCTTCCCTTCCCTTCCCTTCCCTTCCCTTCCCTTCCCTTCCCTTCCCTTCCCTTCCCTTCCCTTCCCTTCCCTTCCCTTCCCTTCCCTTCTCTTTCCTTCTCTTTCCTTTTTTTACTGTACTTCTTCAACTGAGCCTTGAAGGATGGAAAGATTTGGATCCATGAAAGTGAGGTATGGGAAAGGGAAACGTTTCAGACATGGGGAGTAGCATTAACAATGATAGCTGTAACTTTGAGATTTTCATAGGCCAGTGAGTAAACAGGTCCAGCTAGCCCAGAAGGTGCATGTTGAAGAGAAGAGGGACACAAGGTTTGGTGTGAACTAAAATTAAACTTAAACATCATCTCTGTCCACTGGAAATTCATAGTATAATTAAAAAAAACACCTGAGATAAAGGAAGAGATTTTTCACAAATGCAACAACAACTCCTAGCATTATTTAGCATGTTAACATTTGCAAAGTGTTTATACACACGCACATATGTATATATGCATATCTATATGGATACACACAATTACATTACATTACATTAACCCATTTGGTCCATTTAACACAGTGAGGTAGTTGCAGACAAGTTTAGCATCTCTTGCTGACACAAATGTCAAGAATCAGGGCTTTTAACATACTCTTAGTTTTAGCTATCCCATTGTAACTATCTTTTTGAATCTAAGAAAAGACAGATGTATCACCGTGATTAATGGAAACTTTTTCCTGGTGATTTCATTGGTATTGGGAAATCTGGCACCTGTTCTAAAGCTAATGATCTTATTGAATTGGTTGGGGCACCAAGAGGTTGAGTCACTTGTCCACATAGCCAGTTTGAGGAAGAGATGAAATTTGAACCTCATTTACCTAGACATAATTTATTAATGTTAAAAACAAAGGATTCAGGCATGACATACACCAGTATGGAGGCAGCTAGGTGGCTCAATGAATACAGCAGTGGGCCCAGAGTAAGAAAGACCTAAGTTCAAATCCAGCCTCAGGGAATTACTGGCTGTATGACCCTGGACAAGTCACTTAATTTCTATTTGCCACAATCTACTAGAAAAGGAAATGGCAAACCACTCTAGTATCTTTGCCAAGAAAACCTCATGGACAGCGTTGTTGTGATATGGTCCATAGCCCATGAAGAGTCAGACTTGACAACAACAAATGTACCAGTATACAACAAACCCTCACTCTTGGGGGCTTTTGTTTGTTTTTGGTGTTGCTGTTGTTGTCGTTTGTTGTCTAGGGTGTGAAAAGAAGTGAGAGTTATTGAAGAAAGATATGAAAAGAGTAGAACAAAAAATACGAAAGGAGCTTGGAGCAAGAGGTATAAAACTTTGCCTATGAAAATAAGAGATGAGGTTGTGGAGGAGATGGCTGGAAGTCATCTAGTCTAATTTTCCCATTTTGCAGACGAGCAACTGAAGCCCAGACCACACAGCTAGCGGCAGAGCTGAGAGATTTGAACCCTGTCCTCTGATGCCAAATCTTTTCACTGTATGTCTTGAGCTGAGCCTCAAAGGTTGGAAGGATCTGAGGTAGTGTTGGTGTGGTCCAGTTGGGGGTGAGGGTGCACAGGACACATAAGGTCCATCTGGGAGGTGGTGAGCTCTTCTATGTCTCTCTTTTTATTTACACATCCAAATTGGATGAAGTCCAAGTGTAAGAAAAGTCCACTGGTGATTTGAGAAGGCATTTCCCTTCTATGACATCCAATACTGGCTTTATCAAACCTGATTCCCCTCTTACTACATAGATGGCCAGTTCATCCAGCTCCTTTCGTATGGAAACTCAATGTCATGCTGAGCTTCCATGTGGAGATGAAAATTAGGGGATAAACATACAGGTTTAATAATATTCTGTCATTTTGACAGTCTCTGCTGCTTTCTTGTTATATTTTAATCCATTTTCATGCTTTCTACATTAAGAACTTCTGACAAAGTTTTACCAGAATGATAACATCTTTATGTAATGACCTTCTGCTATGTCTATGATTCTAAACACAAATTTATTTGCTTTTATCACTTTGGACTAAAGAGGAAGAAAATGAACCATTATGAAAAAGGGCTTTTTCTCCCTTTTAATTCTCCTCAGGAAGCAGCAGTTCCTTCCCTTTCATCTTTTTATTCTGAACTACAGGTGCATCCCCATTATCTGTTCCATGGATGCCTTTGAGGTTAATATTTCAGCCCAGTCATTCCTTCAGTTGAGAAAGATGAATTAAATTAGTACTAGCAAGAAGAGAGAATTAAATAAAATGTAAAATAATGCCAACTTCCTCCATTTTTTTCTTTCCACAAGGATGCATTCATGTGCTGTTTTAATACCCAGGCCTTTTTTTCCCCTAATGCAATCTATTAGGCTTCTTAAATTATTTTCTTTAACTGATAAATAGAAATTCAGTGCCATTCAAATTATGAAATTTAAACAATGAGTATTTTTCTTCCTCTTTTTCTTTTCTAAGAAAGGGAACACAGGAGGCCTGCAAAGGTTCTTTTTGTGTTGGGTCCAGTTCATTACTGTGACTCAGGACAGGGTGACTCACAGCAACAATTACCTACAGCCCAGTGATCTGATCAGCTCCATTCAGAATTTCATTCCTGTGAGATCTCAGTGCAAAGTTCCAAGGTGGGAAGAGGAGGTTGGGTCTTGGTAGAGAAGTGCCTGTGATTGACTTGTGAGCATAGAGGGAACATGCTCTGGTGAATAGAGTACATAACTAGGACTTCAGGATGCCTGTCTTAATTCTTGCCCAATATCTTGCAGCAAGTGAATGACAGTCAATTTCTATGGGCCTCACTTTCTATATCCATGAAGTTAATTGACAATACTTAATCTCTTTTGTGGAGGTCATGAGGCTCAGACAAGAAAAGGAGGAAAGCCCATAAAAGTTTTCCATATTCCAGTAGGAGAGGGGAATATAGTTTAATTACTAGTATTAATAGATCCTCTTGATTGAGAAAGCCTTGCAGTGTTCCAGGGTTTGATGCAGATGGTCCAATATAGGAGCATGCAGATATCTTACCGCACATAGGGAATACCCCTTCCATTCGGACTCTCTGCCGGACATCCTCCATGATCTTGCTAAACAGTACTGGGGAGTGGACATCTTCTTCATGCCTGATTTCATATTGACAATAAGAGGATCGTTGAATTAAGCTGTAACTGTTGCACTTATCAAGCAATTTTCCATAAACTCAGCATGTGCATGGGAGACATTTTTTTGAGAAGAGACTTTAATGCTGTATTTTTCTTTAATGAGTAAAATGACTTTTAGTAATTAACAAGCAATAAGTGTAGTAGGCTCCTGTAGTGTCTGTGCCTTTCAATTCTATGAATTTGAAAATGTAATAATTTGCTGAAAATCACCTGTGAGAGACTGTCTCATATTCCTTTTTCATAATTTCATTAAAATATCATAAACATATATCTAGATTATTCTCACAAAGATTATCTAGATAAGAAGTGGCATGTGGATTTCTTCTTGTTGACTGGTTTTTTTTTCAAATAATATTATCGGTGATCTTGACATTTGTCCCTGTTTAAAACGTCATGAGAATCAATTCCTGAGTACCTTTAAAATTCTCTCTTACGCAGATTCATTTTGTTTGTATTTAGTCAGGTTTGGCCATTCTCCCTGACTTCATCTTCTTGAATAATATCTCAATGTCCTCAGATGACAGACAAGGTTGGTTGAGCCCAAATATGGTACCTTTATTTTCATTGACAATGAGAATTGGTCACTATAGAAATGCTGATGTATCTGATCCATTTTATCTCTTCTTGTTGTTTTTTCAAGTTTCATTTATAAATGCTTTTTGGATTATCTAATTATTAGTTGGGTTTCATGTCAAGCTTTTTCTAAGCTTTTTTTTTGTTTGTTTTGAGATTTTTAAGAATTATTTTGTGAGGTAATAATGCCTGTAATCTTCTGGTTAGGTGTTGTACTTGGGTGGCATGCTAAGGAGATTAAGTACTTGCAGTTTCTTGGCTTTGTCGTCCTCCTTGTCATAGTAGGTATTTTACATTGTTCCAGAGTCATTATCAGAGTCAATGTCTCTACTTTTATCTGTTTCTCATCAACAGCCTGTTTAAATAGCTTGGACTGGAACTGTTATGAGTAGTACTCCATAAGAGTACTACTATCAGGCCTTAGTGAGGTTTGGAGGTGACTCTGTGTTCTTTGAGTTATGACAGTGGAGAATGAGCTCTTGCATGTTCTACAAAGCTGTAGAAGCCTTTCGTACCACTCTAGCAGCTTAACAATATTGGCTTTCTAAGGAACAGCCTAGCTAAATATGGAGCTACTCAGTGGCAGAAGGTTAGCAAGTAAATTAATTAATGAATTCTTTGGTCATGGTGAACCATGAAGCAAATTAAAACCTAAAGTAGTCTTCAATAATGTTTGACCCTCAGCTTTACCTATAGTGATAGTGCAAGAATGGAGAAAGTAGGCAGGGGTTGTTAAGATTCACAGTTTTTAAATGATGCCAAACATTAATTAGTTGTTGGTACTATAAATGTGAAATCTTTCTCTAATGACAAGTTGGTGCACTACTAGAGGAATTAAACCATATTCACCACTGTCATCTGTGGGGGAAAGAAGTCAGAGGGAAAAGGGTCCTTTGTAGTGGTTGATCTTCTGGCCAGAATATGTTCAAGGGGGAAGACAAAAGGGCAGGGATGCCCTTCCATAAAGGTAATTAAGATCACGTGTCAATAGATGTTACGAAGAATGAAGAATTAGAGAAATTCTCTGTGGTTGATTTATTTTGCTAGACTATAGATACAGATGAGATAGAGATGGGGATGATGTAGATATACAAAGGAGCGCTTTTATTCAGAGGAATGGGATAGGTTAGTGGGCAGTGAGAGATGTAAAAACAAAAAAGAGAATAAGTGAAATATTTTTAATGTATGGGAAAAGTAATGAAAGGAAGTACAGAAGAAAGCACAACCAAATAGAGTACTTTCATTGCCTTGTTAAATTTAACATATATATTTCTTTTAAATTGAACAATATTACTATAGCTCAATTTCTTATAAAATCTTCCTTGTCACCTTCATATTGAAATGTTTGTGTTTATTGATAATTATTAAATGAATAATAAAAAGAAAGACATTTAAAAGTTAAAAAAGAAACTGAAAAATTTGGCAACTGTCTGCTGATCAGGTCAACATATACCATGATGATGTTGATACAAAGGTGGGAACATGAGAGAATGGTAAAAAAAAAAAAAAAAGGTTGGGAAATATGGTCCAGGATGAAGAAATGGAAGACATTTCTAAGTGATCTGAAAGCCTCACTCTTTTATCACGAGTACTTACTTTAAGAAGAAAGACAGGAAGTGTTAGGATGAGCAGCAAACATCACCTAAAACAAAACTAGTGATACCTTCTCAGATAGAAAGTAACTGATTACCAATGTGAGAATCACATTCAAAACAAGTTTTGAGGCATCAGTTAATTAGACCCAAGGTCAAAGTCAGTATCAATTTAGAAGAAAGGATAAAGTTGAGAAGATGCTGGAAGAAATTACAAACTATCCATTAATCAACAAGATCCGTAATTACTTTAAAAGAGATTAGCCTAGCAATCCATATAAGAAAACATACACATATGCACACAAATGAGTAGAAAATACATATTGGCCAGATTATGTCACACAGCCCACTGAATTCATCATTCAGTGTATATCCATAATAGACGCTGTAGGTGGATAATGAGCTGTGTCCAGAATTGAGTAGAAGTAGGAGACTGGAATGGATTGAATTTGAGAAACTGCATAGTTTTCAATGATCCCATGCTGCTCAATTAAAGCATAGGTTCAAAAAAAGCTCATTTTCATTTACCAGTATTTTCCCATTGATGTTATGTGGCTATGAATAATGTAATACCACTATCTCAAGGAAATAAAAATGGAGCTGACCCAAAGGCCAATTGAAAGACACATGGTGAGTATGTAGGCTGTAGCAAACAATCAGAGACTCTGATAAGTGCATTTGCATCTTATTTTGTCCAGAAATGGACCACCACACCACTTTCTAGTCATCTCCAAATAAAAAAGGGAGAGCTAGAGTTGGAAAGGAAGTAGAAGATGAGGTCTGCTATATGCGTTTCTTCCCTTGTTAGAATATAAGCTCCTTGAGATCAATAACTGCTTGTTTGTATTGGTATCTCCATCTTGTAATACAGTGCCTGGTATAAAGTAAACATTTAATAAATGCTTTTCTATTCATTTATTCAACAATAGATTGCACATGAGAAGTAGCTTTGTGCAAAAGTGCTATTTATTTTATATAAAGTCTATAGTAATATTATCATTAGTTACTACTACCATTATTACTATTATACCAGGGTAGACTCTCTCAAGATAATATTCAGTCATTGGTTTATATACATACAAAAGTATGTATGTAAATACATATATACATGCATACATGTATCAATATGTGTATTAGTTGGCTTCTTTTATAATGCCATGTACTTTATACATTTAAAAATATTATTCTGAGAATGGATCCATAGTACATTCACTAGACTGCTAAAGGGGTCTCTGACACAAAAGAATTTTCAGAATCCTCCTGAATTTGTTGAAAGGCCCATGAACCAACTAGGTTACAGACTGAGGAACTCTGGTGCACTTTGAGAAAGCCATATTCTTCTTCTCAGGATATGCATATAGGGAGGAGCCAAAAGATTCGCAGGAACTGTAGAATAAGTCATCTTGTACCAATATCAGGAAAAGAGGAAATTGTTTGGAATTGGAATTGGAATGGGATTCTTCCCTTTATTTTTAACTTGACAGTATTATCAATGGGAATTTTCATGGTTGTTTTTAGATGATGTTTTTGGTGTGTGTTAGCCAAGTAAGTCTATCTCAGGCAGAAGTATAAAAGTAAAAATACTTGAGGGGAAGGGAAGCACCTGACCTGTTAAATGTAAGTTTTTTTTCATTATTTTAATTAGATTTTCCCCCTGTAGGCAAGTAGAAGGACATTGCTCGCAGGAGTCTTTTTGTTGTGTTTAAAAAAAAAAAAGAGAACTCCTTTATGCAATCAGTCTAATAGTCTAATAATTAACGAGTGCTTTTTCTAGCTAAGAGAACTCATTACTGCTGCATTTGTGCTGATTGATCCGTGCTCATGAGGCTATTTTCAAATCTAAAAAGCATTTCAGGAACCACTTAAAAGATTTGCAAAATAAGGAAGGGGTGAACGACCATTGATCAGTCTGTAATGTACACAGCAGCCTTGCTATCAGCAGCTCTGTCCCCGGCTCTCAAAATGAAGACACAAACACCCCATTAACTAAAACTTCCTTTGGAACCATTACCCATAAGGCTGTGGAGGGGATTGTAGAAACTGTCACCTTCTGCAGATTTAACTTCTGGAGGGGATAAAATATATAGTGAAGGTTACCAGGTTCCAGCATTTGACATCCTGTCCTTTCTGACAGTGAACCTTCCAAAAGTCCCTGCCTGGATCATTTGATTGCTCTATGAGCCTTCTCCCTTTATTCTCTCTTTCCATTTCTTCCAGACCTCCAGTTCTTCCACTTTTCAGTTCGTCTTGCACCTGCTACGAGACTAATCATTCTAAAGTACCTCAACATTTGTTGCTGAAAAAAAAATGTTGATGAGTCTACTTTTACGTTGCAGGATAAAGACCAAAGTCCCCATCCTGGTACTCAAGGTCCTTCACACTCTTTTAACCATTCCAGTCTTGCTTCACACAGCTCCTTTTCATGTACCCTGCTAAGCTAGGGTACTCGTCATCCTGCCCAAGTCACGCTCTGTAGTTTGAGAACTGCTCACAATATTTCCTCTCTCTCCCCCACCTCCATCTTTGATTATTAGTATGCTTGCTTCAAAGCAGTTAGGTGGTACGATGGATAGAGTGCTGGGCCTGGAGTTAATTTGCAATTCATTAACTTCTTGGGTCATAGTAGGCAAGGTATTCCCCTTCTCTGGACTTCAATCATCTAATTCAGAACCTCCATTTTACAGATGAAGAAACGAATCCTGCTCTATAAATCTATGATTCTTTTCTCTCTTTTCTTCTTTTCTCCTTATTCTTTTCTTCTACCTTTCTTCTCTTCTCTCTTTCTACTTTCTTACTTTTGATCTTCTCTTTTTCTTTCCCTTCCTCACCTCTTCTCTGTTTCCAAAAGGAAAGTCCTTTTTTTCTCCTCTTCCTCCTTTCTTTTTTTTCTTCCTTATTCCTCTTCTAGTTAACCAATCAATACCTATTAAGTGTCAATGACCTATCCAGTTTCATATTCTACCACAAACATTCCCAAAGAGAATAGATGTTGTAACCATTCACATCCCTGAGAGGGATCAGATGATTTATGCTGCACTTATCTTTCATATACCTAGTTGTTTGCATGTTGTATCACCCATGAGACTTTGTGCTCTTTGGGACCAAAGACTGTTTTTTACCTTTTCTTGTATTCCGGCATTTAGCACAGTGTCTGGCTAATAGCAGGTGATCTAGTAGTGATCTGGCTAATAGCAGGTGATCTAATAAAAGCTTGTTGATTTGATGACTTAAATCTCAGCTTAGACAGAAGACCCAAGCTTCTTAGAGCACCGAGAGGATAGGAACAGGACTGCTTGCCTTGCTTTTTATACTACCCAGCACATTCGGATTCAATGTTATTTGTATAGTTGTAGTAAAGCATGAGATCCCAGTGGAATTGTCGTGATCCTGAATAATCTGGATCCTCCTTTTTCCTTCCATGTCTACTTCCCTCCAGCTATTTTATTCCGCCTTTGGTCCTCAAGTCTGTAAACCCAGACACAGTAGTATACCTATCACAACTCTTTATTGTGTTTTTCCCTTTATTTTAATTTGCTAAGGTTTTTTTTTTAAATCCCTTGTTTTCCTGCTATGACTCTGCCTAATGAAGTATTTTATAGGAGTCTCTCTTCTTAAAAAAAAAACGAAGCTGAGTGTTTATTAAATGAATTTTTGCTTTAATGTATTTCCTTCATATTTCATGCTGTGGTCACAACTGTTTCTGCAAATGACTTTTTCCGAGGTGGCTGATTTATTTTTAATTGCCTCGGTGCCTGGGTTTGCTTCCACACTACACTTGTTATTACTATTTGTTTAGTACTTAAGGCCCTAAAATAGAACAGGTCCAGCTTTCTCCCCTTGACAAGGAGCAGCTGTAACCCATAAGTGTAAGTATCTGTGGGGAACAAGAGGAGCAAAGCAGGAATTATTTTCCTCTAGATTCCAGAAAAATAAATAATCTGCCCCAGAAATTCTTACCTGTCTGTGCACTTAGTCAGCATTGTACACAAAGAAGTCATTTAACCTCTCTGGGCCTCAGTGTCCTCACCTGTAAAAGGAAAGGGGTTTGCTAGTTGACCTCTCAGGTCCCTTGTGGCTCTAAATATAGACTCTGATGTCTGTACATATTACTTTGTTCATTCAGTAAATGGACATTTCACAAGTTCCCTACTCGCCAGAAGGAGACAGAATGATAAAGAGGATGTAGTCTATGGCCTCATGTAGCTTACTCTCTTCCAATGAGTCCTGCAAGCCTTTGGCAAATGATAATGCGGTAAACCCATGGGTTTTATATTAGTATGATTAACTTCATGCTAGGAACTTAAAGCAGCCTTGGGACTAAACACCAGAGATTTATGAGCACATGTGTATTTAATAAGAAGAATAGCAAACATTTATATAGGGCCCACTCTATGCCAGGGGCTGTCGTAAGCACTTTACAATTATTATCTCATGGGATCCTCACAACAACTCTGCAAGGTGGTTACTGTTATTACTCCATTTTTCAAAGGAGTAAACTAGGACTTGCCTCGGGTCACACGGCTAGTATGTCTGAGGTCAAATTTAAACTCTAGTCTTCCTGACTCCTGGCCCAGTGCTCTGTGCACTATGGCCTGGTCTAGCTATTTTTAGCCAGGCTCTCCTCTGCTAAGGACATCTACAAATGAGGGAATAAGGGAATCAAAGACAAAGAGTCAGGAGAGAATGCCGAGGCCCTTCAGCACAAACCCCTCATTTTATAGATGAGGAAGTTGAGACCCAGAGAAATTGAATGAATTGCCCGAGTACAGCGAGTATTTGACTTAGAAGTAGATTTTGAATTCAGGTCCTTGCCTACAGAACTAGCCGTTTTTTTCTTGATATTCTTTTCATTTTCCTTCATTGTTGCAGCCCTTCCAGTTTCAGCGGCATAACCACTCCTTTCATTAACACACTCTGTGGGTCCATCAACTAGAAGGCAACTAGTATTTATTAAGTGCCTTCTATGTGCCAGGCACTCTGCTAAGTGCTGGGGATACAAAGAAAGGCAAAAACATATTCCCTGCCCTCAAACCCTCTGGAGGTGAGACTCTGCATGCTTGGTTAATTTGGTCCTTGACTGGCAAACCCATAGACTGTTGTGGGGTTCATGCTCAAATCCCCCAATTTGGCAGGGTCTTCCACTCTACAGCCCTAGTCATTAGATTCCATTAGATTCCCCCATTATGATAAAGCATCAGAGCAGAAGAAGGACTTTTGACTTACGATATATTGATATCTATGCTAAGCCAGTGGTTCTATTTACAAAAGTAATTTTCAAAGCCTGAAATAATGAGAAAGCAGGTGTTCATAACTGATTTGAAGCCTTGTTTTAAGATTTATAGATGGTGGTACTCTTTACCCCAGATTATATTTAACTTAAAATTTAGTTAAGGTTGCCCCTGATCCTATTTCATTATGTAATTTTCTTCTTCCCCATCCTACGTTCAAAAATAATAATAGCAAAATGTCCTTGTTTCAGACTTTAAAAATGGCTAAGTAAGAAAAGTTCACTTCTTTGAATTAATGGAATATGTAAGAGACTGTCTTGTTCATGGTAAAAGTTTCCTTTATCACATACATTTTAGTAGATTGTCTTAATGAAGGTCCTTGAAGGACCTGTCTCAGTGAAAAAGAATGATTCATAGCTGATATATTTGTGGCAGTAAAATATATAAAGAGGCATTTCTTTTTTTTTTTTACTTTTGAACATCTGTTTTTTTAAAACCTTGAGTTCCAAATTCTCTCCCCTCTTCCCTTCCCATCCACCCTCCCTAAGAAGTCAAGCAATTCAACATGGGCCACATGTGTATCGTTATGTATAACCCTTCCACAATACTCATGTTGTGAAAGACTAACTATGTTTTGCTTCTTCCTAACCTATCCCCCTTTATTGAAATTTCTCCCTTGACCCTGTCCCTTTTCGAAAGTGTTTGTTTTTGATTATCTTCATCCCCATCTGCCCTCCTTTCTATCATCCCCCCCTTTTTTGTCTTCTTCCTCCTTCTTTCCTGTGGGTAAGCTACACAACTGAGTATGTATGGTAATCCCTCTTCAGGTCAAATCTGATGAGGGCAAGATTCACTCATTCCCCCTCACCTGCCTTCTCTTCTCTTCCTACAGAACTGCTTTTTCTTGCCACTTTTATGCGAGATAATGTACCCCATTCTATCTCTTCCTATCTCCCTCTCTCAATATATTCCTCTCTCATCCCTTATTCATCTTCAGCTCATCCTATGACCACTCTCTCTCTCTCTCTGTGTGTGTATATATATATATATATACACACACACATATATATATACACACACACTTACATATATATACATATACATGTATATATATACACACATAAACATATATACATACACGTACACATACATAAACATATACATATATACACATACATATACACACACGCATATTGCCTTCAACTACCCAAATATTGAGGTCTCACGAATCATACACATCATCTTTCCATGTAGGAATGTAAACAAAACAGTTCAACTTCAGTAAGTCCTTTGCAATTTCTTTTTCTTGTTCTTTTTCTTGATTACCTTTTTATGCTTCTCTTGATTCCTGTGTTTGAAAGTCAAATTTCCTATTCAGCTCTGGTCTTTTCACTGAGAAAGCTTGAAAATCCTCTATTTTATTGAAAATCCATATTTTGCCTTGCAGCATGATACTCAGTTTTGCTGGGTAGGTGATTCTTGGTTTTAATCCTAGCTCCATTGACCTCCGGAATATCGAATTCCAAGCCCTTCGGTCTCTTAGTGTAGA
>CM053625.1:104307065-104345945 GCA_028646595.1 Phalanger gymnotis
CCAAAAAGCCAATGAGGAGAAGAATGCCTTGAAAGGTAGAATTAGCCAAATGGAAAAGGAGGTCCAAAAGACCACTGAAGAAAATACTACTTAAAAATTAGATTGGAGCAAGTGGAAGCTCGTGACCTTATGAGAAATCAAGATATTATAAAACAGAACCAAAGGAATGAAAAAATGGAAGACAATGTGAAATATCTCATTGGAAAAACCAATGACCTGGACTCTCATTTCTGTTTTGTTTACATTCCTACATGGAAAGATGATGTGTATAATTCATGAGACCTCAGTATTAGGGTAGCTGAAGGGCATATAGGCAGAGGGCACAAGGTGAGTTGAATATGAAGGAACGATATCTAAAAAAAACTCAAATTAAGGGATGAGAGAGGAATATTTTGAGAGAGGGAGAAAGGGAGAGTTAGAATGGGATAAATTATCTCACATAAAAGTGGCAAGAAAAAGAAGTTCAGTAGGAAGGGAAGAGGGGGCAGGTGAGGGGGAATGAGTGAATCTTGCTCTCATCAGATTTGACCTGAGGAGGGAATAACATACACACTCAGTTGGGTATCTTACCCCACAGGAAAGAAGGAGGAAGGAGATAAAAAGGGGGGCACGATAGAAGGGAGGGCAGATAGGAGGAGGAGGTAATCAAAGGCAAACACTTTTGAAAAGGGACAGGGTCAAGGGAGAAAATTGGATAAAGGGAATAGGATAAGAAGGAGCAAAATATAGTTAGTCTTTCACAACATGAGTATCATGGAAGGGTTTTGAGTTGTTTGCCTTCTTAGGGAGGGTGGGTGGGGAGGAAAGAGGGGAGAGAATTCAGAACTCGAAGTTTTAAAAGCAGATCTTCAAAAAAATGTTTTTACATGCAACTAGGAAATAAAATACAGGCAATGGGGCATAGAAATCTATTTTACCCTACAAGAAGGTAAGGGAAAAGGGGATGAGGGGGAGTGGAGTGACAGAAGGGAGGGCTGACCGAGGAATGGGGCAATCAGAATATATGCCATCTTGGAGTTGGGGGGAGGGTAGAAATGGGGGGAAAATTTGTAATTCAAACTCTTGTGGAAATCAATGCTGAAAACTAAAAATATTAAATAAACAAATAATATTTTTTTAAAAAGAAAAAAAGAAAAGTCGGACACAACTGAATGACTGAATCACAAAAACTTATGTAGTTCAACCCTCTCATTTTACAGAGGAGGGATTTGAAACCCACAGAGTGATCCGAGGAGGAGAATTAACTTGTCCAAGGTCATACAGAGAGTAAACAGCAGAGCCAGGATCTGAACATAGGACCTCTGGCTCTAAAGCCAGCATTCTTTTCACTATACCACACTTTTATTTTTACATTGTAGCATCTGAATATTTTTTCCTTAATAGTATTTTATTGTTTTCCAATTACATGTAAATACAGTTTTCAACATTTATTTTTGTAAATGGGTCCCTGTACCATGCTTTCTCCATCATCCTGGATACTTTGCCTCTCTAATATAATAATGGCTTGAGCAAAAATTTTTGGTCGTCAAATCACACTGTAAACTCATATCGAGCTTGCAATCCACTCAAACGCCCAAATACTGCTGTCTGCTTTAATTGTCAAGAAACTGCCTCTAATCCATATTTGTGAGGCTCTTTTTTCTTCTTTCTGCTGTTGTTGTTCAGTCATGTCTGACTCTTTGTAACAACATTTGAATTTTCTCAGCAAAGATACTGGAGTGCTTTGCCATTTCCTTCTCTAGCTCATCTTACAGATGAGGAAATTGAGGTAAATGGGATTAAGTAACTTGCCCAGAGTCACAGAGCCAGTAAGTACCTGAGTTCATATTTGAATTTGGGTCTTCCTGACTCTAGGAATAGCAGTCTATCCACTGTACCGCCTAGCTGCCCTCCCCTTTGAATTTTTTTTTATATTCTTTTAAATTACGAGGCATTTGGTGGCACAGGAGATAGAGAGCTATGTCTGGAGTCAGGAAGATCTGAGTTCAAATCTGGCCTCACACACTTACTAGCAATGTGACCTCGAGCAAGTCATTAAGCTCTGTTTGCCTTAGTTTCCTCAACTTTATAATGAGAATAATAATAGTGCCTATCTGGCAGGATTTTTATGAGATCAAATGAGGTAATATTTGCAAAAAGCATTTAGCCCAGGACCCAGCACATAGTAGACAATTAATAATGCCTATTCCCCTCCTATCCCCTTATGAATTTAATAATTATCAATAAATACAGACATTTAAGAATAGAACGAATAAAAAAGTACACAGCGCCATGAATGTGGCTGATTTTTAAACTCACATGTAGGTTCTCTCTCCCTATAGTTGTTAAATTTAATTATATTAATTTTATCCACAGTTCTAGCCTGACTCTCCCATTCAACATGCTGCCATCTATAAACATGATGAACGTGTCACCTAAACCTTCATCCAAGTGACTGATAAATTCTCTTCAGCAAAGTTGTGTGACCTTGGCATGACTTATTTCAGCTCCCAGAAGGTCACAAGCCAGGATGTTGGGAATGTTCAAAGCTTAAAGATAACAAAATTCAACTCAACAAATATTTATTGAGTTCTCACTCTATGCAAGGCCCCATGCTATGGGATACATAATCACATAGGATTTAGAACCAGAAGGGATATGAGAAACCCTCTAAGTCAATCTTCCTCCTCTAGAGACATGAGAAAACTGAGGTTCAGAGAGTATAAGTAATGGGTCCAAAGTCATGGGCTAGTAAGCAGCAAAGGCAGAATTCTAACTCTAGGCACTTTTAACTCCACATATACTATTCTTTCCAGGCTGCCACCGTGTTTCTTTACCATGTTACCCCATTTTAAAGTGCCTTCCTAGAGAGGGGCTGTCCCCTACTCTGCCACCCAATTCTGAGTTTCAGATCAAGAGATGACAAATGTTTCTATAGAAACCAAAAGAAATAGAGCAGGTCTTTCCAAAGTCTCCGAGTTCTTGCTCTATCAACAACAACAACAAACAAAAGGCATTTTCAACTCCTAGGGATTGTAAATGCCGCATTGTCATTTCCAGCCAGGACGCTGTTTCACCAATTTACAACACATTTTTAAGGCTTAGCTTCAAATGAGAAGCTTATCATCACTAACTTACAAATAACAAAAGAAACTCAATAATTTATTCCAGTCTAATATGACTCTAATTTCCTTGAAGATGTTACAAAAATTACTGAAATAAATCCCCAAATACTTTGCAAGAACATCCAGAAACAAAACAAAACATCAAAGAGGCCTCATTGTCTCATTATTTTCACATAAGTCACCATGAAATATTGGCTTTTCCATATATTTGGCTGAGTTCGGCTACACAAAAGGGAATGCAGTCCTCAAAAATATGAAGATGTGCAGGAAACAGTTTCCCAATGGTGTGACCTTGCACATCCACACTGCCTGAAGCCAAAATGCCGCTTTCCTACTCAAGTCGCCTAGGGATCTTGAGTCCCCCTATGGGAATGCTTCTTTTTGGTTGGAGTTTGAGCTTGTCCCTCCCCACCTCCCCCACCCCCAGCTGGTGAGCTTCTTGCTCAGGACAAGGCGATTGATTTCATAAGCTTCTCTGCAAGAAAACTGAATTGGTCTCTCCAGACTCATGCTGAAATAAAGACCGTGCCCAATACTCTAAAAACAGCGGTCTTCCTCCAACACATCCCGACTTCCAACATGCTGAAGATTAAATAACCAGGCACAAGTCAATACATGCATTGATATGTGCTTCATTCAAGAGATATGTAATTCACAGCTAGCCTGGAAAAGTTAGCATTTGGGAGCTACAATGAAGGAGGAATTTCAAGGAAGTATTATAAAAATACCTTCCCAATTAACTGCAGGTTTCCTTAATATTTAGCTAATCAGCTGAAATAGTCAATGATCTCTTTTCACTGAATGTTAGTGGAGGAAAAAAGGGATCAGTACTATGGTGCAGTTGATTGAATTCTGGACTTCAAGGCAGGCAACAAATTCAAGTCAGTAAAACTTTGTAAACCAGTTTTCTCATCTGTAAAATGGGGATAACAATATTTATTCTATAGTACCTACATCATGGGTTGTTTTGAAGCTCAAATGATATAATGCACATTAAGTGCTATCTAAATGTCAGGTATTATCATGATAATGTTGGAATTTGAGAAGTGGAAAGGATCATGCAGCCCAAACCCCTGTATCAAGAAAGGACAGATCCTAAACCACTGAATACTTAAATTTCTTCATCCTGGAGTTATTCTTTAATGTTTCAAAGAGCCCATGTTCTCCTTTCATCAATAAGGATACTCGTTCCACTGATAAAGATCACAAGATATCCAAGCTTTTTCTCATACTGTGTTATTCTGGCCCATGTCACTGATTAAATCCTCCACAGAGGGTCAATCCAACATAATAAAGTCCTTTTTTTCTAGATTTCTCAACACTCCTTGGATACCAGAGCAGCATTTATCTATCTTAAGTTAATAGAACCACAGAATGTCAGAGTTGAAGATGAAGATGAAGATGAAGATGAAGAAGTTATCAGAGCGGAAATATGAAATGTACCCCAAAGGTCTGGTACAGGCCAGAACTTTTTATCACATCTCCAACAAGTGATGATGCTTGCTTCCACTTGAAGAGAAATAATGATAGCAAAACCAACCTCACTGAATTTAAAGGGATTGCCTACACATAAAAATTCTGGGCACCATTAGAGCGTCCGTTCTGTAGGACAGATATCCACCACCACAGTCACAACTACCATCGTTATCAATGGCGCTTGAAGGTTTGCCAGGAGGTTTCCTCGTAACGTTCCAATACAGCAGGTAGTACAAGTATTATTAGCCTCATTTTATATATGAGAAAACTGAGGCTCTGAGTGATCAAGCAACTTGCCATATAAATTAGTCTGTTCCTGAAACCGTATTCAAACCCAGGCCTAGCTTTGTATCCAGGGCACCATGCTGCCTGATAATAGGCACTGGCCAGAGAATTAAGAGACCTAAGAACTATGGATATCAGAACCAGTCCTGCCATTAACCAGTGCATGACCATGGGTAAGCCCCTTCCCTTCCTTAGGCCTCAGTTTCCTCATTTATAAGGAGGCGATCTTTAAGGTCCCTCCCAGGTCCAATATTTTATGATTCTAACATTCTAGACCCATATGAGCCAGTCATGGGGAATTAATGCAAACTAATCTCTCTACCTTTGCCAGAGATTGAGAGAAAAGGATTGATCCCCGTTCTCTGGACTGAGCCACCTGAGGCATCCTCTTGGGACAGTGTTCAATTAGTGATTTCTCCACCATATCCAGGATTGACAACCCTGACCGTTGTGGCAATATGTCTTACGCTAGTCTAAATCCATCATGCTGCTGTCTATGCTTATTTCCTTTTCTTATACCTTTAATAGAGAGAGAACAGTTAGTCACTATTAGCTGCATATGAATTCAAGAGGGTCTCTGCTTTACAGTCGTTGTGCTTCCAAAAAGTATTTGCAAATCTATTTTTGCGAATTTTATTCTTCTTTTAAATGTTCCTTGGGAACTCACGATTTAAGCAAATCTCATGGTCAATTATTTTGCAAAGTAATATACAACCTGGAAGCTCTCCTTGTAGATGAACAATGTCAAGAACACAAGAGGAGGGCCCCAAGCATGCTGGGACGATGCCCACCAGAGGATTTAGGGGAGGACATGGACATGATTAGCAGAATATAAAAAGGTGGTTGGGTGGTGATTAGTACCATTAGAGGCTGAACCAACACGAAGGAGATCATAGACAGACCAAAGTTTAACTGAAGAAGAAAAATGATTCAGTAAAGCATATTGCCCCAAACTAATTTATATAATTCTGAATTTTCAGGCGCCAGGTCATTTTAAAGTGAGGTAATGAATCATATGACCTGTCCATATCCTAATTAATGAGATATTTGTGAAAGCCCTTTCATTTGCCCCAAGCTTTGCCATTTGCAAACCACTTTCATGCCTATTACCTTTTTTCACGGTGACCCTGTGAGATTGACAGAATAGGAACTACATAAAATAAAACCCAAGGAGGCGGCGACTTGCCCAAGGTAACACAGAGAGCAAGTGCAAAGCTTTCCTCCCTCCCTTTTCTTCTCTTGTCCAAACTAAGTAATGTAATTTTCAAAGTTCACGATGTCCATCCTCATTCTTCACCCTCCCTCGCCTTACATAGCCAATCCATTGTTGAACCTGGACTCTCTTACATTCACCCTCTCCCAACCACTCCAAGGATCCCACTCCCAGGCCTTCATTGGTCACTTCATTGGTCATTGGACTATCCCAATAGCCTCCTAATGGGCTTCACTACCTCAAATCCCTCTCCTTTCGAGTCCATCCTCTATAGAGCTGAAAAAGTGATATTCCCAAAGCCCAGGTCTGACCATACTCTTGCCCTGCTCCAAAAGTCCAGTAGGCTCTTATTAGCATTGGGATCCAATCCAGACTCTATTTGGTATTTAAAGCCCTTCAACTCTGGCTCCAATCTACCTTTTCAGACTTATGACACTGTCCTTTCCTTCTCACACTCTTAGATCAAATCAAACTGGCCTTTTTTTTGCTGCTTCTAACCTATGCCATTCCCTCTCCTATCTCCCTCGGTACCTGTCCCTCATGACTCAAATGTTATCTCTACTCACCTCCACCTCTTAGAAACCCTAGTTTCTTCCAGAGCTCAGTTCAAATGGTACCACCTATTTAATAAGCCTTTCCTGATGCCCAGATGCTAGTCCTCCACCCCACTTCCAAATACCTTGCACTTACTTTGGACTATTTTGGACATACTTATAGATACATGTTATTTCCTCTGATAGAACACAAAGGCAAGGAATTTTGTAACCTCTGTACCCAGCAAGGTGCCTGGCATGCAGTAGGCACTTAAAAATGCTCCTTGATTTATTGATGATTGATTTTCTCACATACTAAATGTCTTTAGTGTTTAGCCTAGATAAATTCTGACCGCCCTTCCAATTCTCAATCGATTGTGACTCATTTCCAGTTATAATTTTAAAGAACTTTCCTAGGAAAACTATGTTTATTATTATTGTTATTAATTATTACTATTATCTGTAACAATTTGTGTGACTGTAGCAATTTATTTTAAGGTGTTTGAAAACATGTTACAAACAACTCACTGATTCTCACTTCAGCCCCAAGAGATGGGATGGTGACAGGCATAGCTATCCTTTGATTTCTAGAAGAGAGTAAAGTGTCTAAGGAGAATAGATTTAGCAACAGAGAAGGTAAGCAGCTTATCCAAAGTCACAGAGCAGTTAGTTAACAGGAGAATCGAGATCTTGAAATCTAAAGTTTCAAAGTCCATATTTTCCTTACAATTAGGAACTGAGCCTTAAATTTACCAGTCCAAATTCCTAGTAAAATGATTTTTATTAAATCATCACTAAGAAAAATTCCAAAAACAAGTATGTGAATAAAAGCTTGCTAAACTGAATAGTGATCTCAGTAGGTTATACTCAACGAACAAATGAATAAAAATAATCACTTGCTATGTAACAAGCTCTGCTAAGTACTGGAGACACAAATACAAAAAAAAATAGTTGCTGACTCCAAAGATCTCATATTCTAATGAGGAAAAACCAGATATAAAGGAGACTGGTGGTCAGAGAAGGAAGTGTCTAGAAAGTCACAGGGATGATGAATTGATACATGGACAGTTTATTTAGTGCCTTGGTTTCCAGTGGCTTCCATATCTGCAATGGACTCTTTCCACCCTACATCTCTGTCTGTTGAAATTCCACCCTTCCTTCAAGATGAATTCAAGGGCTACTTCCTTGATGAAGCCTTCCCTGGCTCTTCCTCTCCAGAAAGGCAGCCAGGTGTCACAGTTAATAATGTTGGGCCTGGATTCAGAAAGACTTGAGTTCAAATCTAACCTTAGACAACTTAGCTGCGTGCCACTTAACTTCTATCTGCCTCAGTTTCCTTAACTGTAAGATGGAGATAATCATAACACCTACCTCCCAGGGTTGTTGTAAGGATCAAATGAAATAATATCTGTAAAGCACCCAGAATAGTACTTAAAATGATTTCTCCCTCTTCAAAAAGCATTTCTCAGAGCCTTTGCCTGAACCTCTCTTTTACACTTCCTTCCTTCTCCCCTATATTCTAGGGTTGTTCGTTTTCTTGTCGGTCCTCCAGGCTAGATGGCAAGTTTCCTGATCCCAGTGTTGGATCCATCTTTATAGACCTATCATGGAGCCCGGAGCTTTGCACACAGCAAGCACTTTAAAAAATGCATATTAAACTTACTACTTCGTTGAACTATTATTGTGAAGTCTTATTGTGTCATCAAAGTTCTCTGGGCTGGACCATCAGTTCATCTAAATCAAAGAAGCAACATGAAGTTGAAATGCCACACCCCCAAACAAAATTTGCCCTCCAGCTCTTTACCTACAGAAATACCTTTGTCATACACCTTGGGGTTAGAGAAAGATCCATCCCTCTCTTTTAAGAACCTCTAAACCCCTACAGGGACCTCCTGAACAGGAGCCTTGCTTCATTAGCCTGTTAAGTCTTCAAGAAATCCCCAATCCTTGAATGTTACTTTGCAACCCAGAGTTTTACAATCAGAATTTAAGGTTTGGAAAGGACAGCGGAGGCCATCTTGTCCAGTCGATACCTGAGAAAGAATCCCTGCTACAACATACCTGAAGTCATCTAACCTTTCCTTAAAGAGGTCAGGTGAAGGGGAAACCCTCACTTCTTCAAGCATCTGATTCTGCTTTTGACTAGCTCTTACTTTTAGGAAGTTCCCTTATATCAATCAATAAGCATTTACTGACTACTACTGCGTGCCAGGCACTATGCTGGGCTCTGGAGAAACAAACAAGCAAACAAAACGAAATAGACCTTGCCCTCAAGGAGTTTATATTCTATGGGTTATAAAATTTAAATCTTTTGCTTTGAGACTTTCACCCATATATCCTGGTTGTGACCATGGGCTTAAAGGAGAAAAACCTTAAGTGAAAGGCAGAGACCTATCACCACAAAGACATATGTGTCTCCTTTCAAGTGGCTTCTTGATCTTTTTTGTCCCTTTAGCTCATGCAGTGGCAAATACCAAAGCCTGCAGAGTCACAATGTTGTTGTTGTTTAATGGAATTCCATTTTCTTGGCTTTTGGAAAACATGAGCCATTAGTACCAGTCACTGCCAGGCCAACAAAAACAAAAGCAAACACACAAACAAACTGAAGAGAAAAAAAAGAGTAACACTAAAGGAGTCACTGCAGTCAAAGGAAATCTTTGAGTTATTGTGGAAAAGTGAATTTGAAATAATAAGCAATTCTTAAAGAAAAAACATTGGCTTCAGAACAATGTTTGTCATCAACAAAGCTATTGCAGACCTTTTTTTTATATCCCCAAATTAAGTTGACACATTAATTTAACATTAAAACAGGGATTTAATGAAGTCTGAAGAATGAATTACCATCAGTGCTTTGAATGAGTTATCTGAAATGCCATTTTATTATGTAAAACTATGTAAAATAAATTGTGTTCAAGCAACGGTTCCAAAAACATTTTACCATGATCCTGATGTTCACCAAGAAAATGATAGAAAAGATTGGGGGTGCCCAGTCCCACCCTTCGCATGGGGAAAATTAAGAAGTAATGGTCTTTAATTCAGAACCAGCTAATTTGACATGCAGATAATTATCTGATTACACTGCAGCCGGATCTGCAGTGGTTACAGCTGGAATTAACTAATAGAAAACAATGAATCCAAATTATATGGGATCTAGGAAAGGAGTGAAAAAGACTGTGGTCAGGTTTCCCTTGTTTTGAAGCTAAAGTTTGGCAAATCCATTTTCTTTCTTTTAGAAGCTGAACAGAATCATAAACTAATTCTATCATCTTTCCCTCACTAGTTCTCTTTTTATTAACAGTGGTTGCTCCATCGTTTTCTGAAGACCTCTGAGAGCAAGTTTTCAGAGGCAGTTTCTTGCAATACCCTTAAAAACATTGTTTTCCATGAAATATTTGAGCATCCAAATACTGATTTTCCTACATACTTAGTTATCAACATGGGGCATGTAGCCACATTTTTGTAGTAACAAGGATGCCTGCATTTGGATAAGAGTCCCTTGGAAGGCATTCTTTGGAACTTTAAGCTACTCTTCTGTTCCAAAACCAGTAATGGCTCCCCATTGTCTTTAAAATCCATATTCCTCAGCCAATCATTCCAGGTACTCCCTGAAAAGCTTGGAAAGAGCTATGGGCAAGAAGTACATTTGCTTAGTGATAATCATGCACATGAAGTGATTAAAGAGGTTGGGTAAGAGATAAATCGGGATCTCCTAGGGTAGGAGCTGTTTAATATTTCATGAGGAAAATTGACTCTCAGATTTCTGTGGATTGGGTCAATCGATAGGACTGACAGAGATTTTATTTCTTCAATTTATGTTTCAAAGACTCCATTAATGAGATCACTAATTGTTTTCAATGAATACCAAATGCTCAGTGATTTAAAGATGGCACCTCATTCCCCAGTTTTTTCCTTCAGGACAGAGGACAAATACAATTCTAAAGGTGGACCAGGAGTTAATCTGAAGCAGTGTGACACACTACAAAAAAGCAATGGTTTTAGTGTCTGAAGACCTGGGTTTGAATTGGACACTGTTGCTTACTAATTCCGACCCTGGGCAAATCCTTCTACTTTTTGAATCTCAGTATTCTCCTCAATAAAACAAACAGATGGGACTAGAGGGTCTCCAGATCTTCTGAAGCTATGATTGGGAACCTCCTAACACTTCCCCCATAAGCTGCAGTTGAGTCCCAGAAGTCTTCCCTGTCCATGTTAGGGGAGAATAGAATGGAACTAGAGCTTACTCTCTATAAAGCCTTAAGTGCTTCCAACCTCCTTTCTCTGTACCCCTTATCCCACTCCCCCAAGGGGATTGAGCTCTCACATTATCCAAGCCCCAGTCTTGTCAAGGAGGAAAGCTCGAGGAAATAATTCACAGTATGGAATTGGTGATTTAATAATGTTCCCCATTAGAGATATTTGCATCTTAATAAGGATCAGAGAGAAAGTGATACTACCTGAAAACAAACAAATAAACAAGCCAACAAATAAAAATAAATACATAAACAAATGAGTAAACAAATGGATAGATAGATTGATGGATTGATAGAGGATAGACAGGAGGAGGGATAGATAAATAGGTGAATAGGTAGATAGATAGGCAGACAGATAGATAGATAGATAGATAGATAGATAGATAGATAGATAGATAATTCCAAGTACTTTGAAAGCTTGGATTGAGCATGAGGCCATAATAGAAACTCTCCTTGGACATTATTCAGATGACTGCCTATTCTATCGGTAAGGCCAGTCTTGGGCAGAGTACTTTCTCCTAACATCTCTTCAACACAGGACATCAGAGAACTAAAGGCAAAGCAGGAAGGGGAGTGGCAGGATGAAGAAGAGAAGAAATTCAGCTAGTCTCATAGCCCTCTTTTTTGTAAGACCAGGTCTTAATTTCTCGATCTCTAAAATAAGAGAACTTGAGATTCAGTAAGACAGAAAGATTATTGAACCTAGGGCCTAGCCTTGCCTCTGACATTTTCTAGTGGAGTGACTTCAGACAAGTCATTTTCTTTCCCTTGGCTTTGTAGGATTTAAAGATGGAAGGTGCTTTAAAGATTAACTTATCCAACTCTTTCATTTCACAAATAAGCAAAGATATTAAGAGATCTGCCCAAAGAATAAGTAACAAGTCTGGAATTTTTTACTACAAACTTAGTACTCATTCCACTATATATATTGACTCAATTTGGCTATGATCTCTGAGGTCCCTTTTGAATCTTTACAACTTTGTCATCCCAAAGGAAAGCCCATTGCTGACCTCACACAGTTGAGCTATGAGCCATGTGTGTGGGGGTGGGTTAGGAAGAGAGGGGGAGGGGAGCGGGAATCAGTTGAAAATCTAAGCATTTCTATTAGAGAATTAAAAGTGTGCCCTGTAAAACTAAGGTCATTCTCCTGAAAATATTACATGTATACTGGGTTGGGTTTTTTTTTTGGTCAATTAAATCCTATTTTGCCACAGATGCAGTGACTTTGATGATGATTTTTCTTTGTTTCTGATTTTTCTTCAAATGTGAGTGACTCCTAACATACTAGATCTGAATTCTTCTGCGTAGGAATTGGATCAGAACTGGACCTATAATTTCATTGATATAGAGAATTCCGGGATGAGATAATCCCTTCTACTAGACCAGCATTGTGGACAGAGTTCCCAGCCTGGAGTCAGAAAAACTCATCTTCCTGAGTTCAAATCCAGCCTCAGACACTTGCTAGCTGTGTGACCCTGGGCAAATCACTTAACCCTGTTTGCCTCAGTTTCTTCATCTGTCAAGTGAGCAGGAGAAGGAAATGGCAAATTATTCCAGTATCCTTGCCAAGAAAACTCCAAATGGAGTCACGAAGTTAGACAAGACTGAAAAATGACTGAACAACAAGAACAACAACAGAAAGTGCAGGTCAGCGGTTTCTCTGCAATGCATAGGCTTAGAGAAGTGCTTAGAGCACTGAGAGGTTCAGCGACTACACCCGAGTCACAAACCCCAGATGTGTCAGGGAGGGACTTGAATCCTCATCTTTCTGAATCCAAGACCAATCCAGAAAACATAGTTCATATATATGTAGTCTATTAGAGTTTACAGAATGCTTTCCTTGTAACACCTCAGTAAAGTAGGTAAACACTGGATGTGAAGTCAGGGAGCCTGGATTCAAGTGTTTGCTGTGATACTTTTGAGTTCTTTGACCCTAGACGAGTCTAACTCTATGAGCTTCATTTCCCTCATTGGCAAAATGAGAATAACAAAAATATTTGTACTGACTTACAAAATGGATGTATTGTGAGGATTAATAATAATAACTATTGTTATCCTGATTTATCAAAAGAGTAAACTGAGGCCAAAAAAAGTGAACTGCCTGAAGCATACTCCCAAGAGGAAGATAACTGGAACTCAGATCTAGATCTTTCCATTAGAATGACTTTTAAGTATTCAATAAATACATACTGAGTGAAATCCACTAGAGAAATCCTTAAAGGAGCTCTATAATTAATGCTTTGTAATGTGAATTTTCTCCTAATTCTTATTTTGTTTGTCCTATATTAGACTTTGTTAAAATATAATCCACCTATATTTATTTTTTAATTTTTTTTGTTATTCTGAACTTGACAGACATTAACATTCATAAATATTTCCACATGTAAAGAACAGGAAAGAAAGGATTACATATCATATATTGAATTTCAAAGAGTATTGCTTGTTATTTTAAGTAAGTACTAAGGAGACAAGCCAAGATGGTTGAGTAGAGGGAAGAAGCATAGCCTAATTCCACTGAACATATCTCCTTCATGAAAAGCTAGAAAATTCACGAGATTTAGTCGTCACCAGGAAATTCAAGAAAAAAATCATGAAAAGTCATTTTTTTCCAGCCCAGGTAGGCATATGGTGACAGAGAGAGAGGTCTGAGGACACCAGAGGCAGGATCCAGTCTTGAGCACTGTTCAAAGTCTTCCCGCTGAATGAGGGACTGCCAATGGCTATGCGTGAGGACAAGAAAAGGCCCCACGTTAGGCACAGAACAGCTTGACCTTATTCAGGGAACAAGCATTCTGGTGATGATTTCTCTTTATTTCTTATTTCTCTTTAAAGATGAGTAACTCCTAACAAGATAGATCTTAGTTATTCTACATCTTTGCCTTTCTCTCAAGGATTATTATTTGGGACAGCATAGGGACTGGATAGGAACTGGACCTGTAATTCAGTTACATAGGGAACTCCCAGATGAGATAACTCCTTTTATCCATGCTGGTCAGCACCTTCTTTCCAACTGGTATGTCTGTTAATCATTATCCAGTACTACCACAGATCCAGGCAAAGCAATGAGAGGCTCTGTGCCTAGAGTTTGTGGTCTAGGGAAGAAAGTGGCAGGGGGCACCAGGCTGTGTACTGAGTCAAGAACAAGTACAGAAGCAAGTAGCAGCTGTGTGGCCCTGACAGTGGGAGTGGAGCAGGGTCTTAGATCCTGTCTGCAGGCCAGCCTGAAACCCACAACAGAATAACAAGGGCAGGAAGCCCAGACTAAAGGAGGCTGTTGTTCTGTCACTGAAAACCTGCAGAGCTTTGCAGCTGACCAAAAGTGGCTGAGTCCAGCAGCAGTCTACTGGATCTCCAGTTAGGAGCAAGCCCACAGTTGTGTTGCTTAGATTCAAACCTATGCCAGGACCTTGCAAAGCTCAGTGCAGACATCACTGTAAGCATTATAAAAATTTTCAGGTCCCCATACTGAGATGTCCCTAAGATTCTGGAAAAAGATATAGCAGTAGTAGGACCGAAGAGGACATAAAAGAGACAAAGCATGCAAAGGATGCAAAGCCTAGTCCTAACGCAAAGTTCAAAATCAGAAAGCAAGACCGAAAGAATGAGCAAAGAAAAAAGAATCCCACAATAGTACCATAAAGAGCAATTAAGGTGACAGAGAAGCTCAAGAAATAAACCCAGGAGAATGACTCCAAAACACTTCTACAAGCAAAGACTTTGCTTTTGTGCAAGTTAAACTCCAATTCCTAGAAGATATAAAGCAATAGATTTGGTTTTTTAAGTGCTTAAAATGATTTTATAAATGAGTGTGCTAGAAGAAATCATTGAAAAAGAAATGTGATCACTAGTAGAAAAAGATGGAAGAGAAATAAGGGATATAGAAGGAAGAATTTGGAAAGAGAATTAAGAGACTGGCACAAGAAGTAAAGAACTTTACTGATTGACTCCTTGAAAATTAGAATGAACCAAATAAGCATTAATGACTCAATGAGACAACAAGACATATTGAAACAAAGGATTAAGAAAAATTGAAGAAAGAAGAAGGAAACAGATTAAGAAGAGATCATTTAAGAATCATTAGACTACCTGAAAGCCATGAACAAATAAGAGTGTAAACATCATATTTCAAGAAATCATAAAACTCCTCATATCTATTAGAACCAAAGTACAAAATGAAAATAAAAAGAATCCATCATTCATCTCCCGAAAGAAACCCCAAAATAAAAATACTCAGGAACATTATAGCCAAAATATAAAGCTTCCTAGTCAAAGAAAAAAATCCTTCAAGCAGTCAGAAAGGAAGAATTCAAGTATCAGTGACCCACAGTCTATATCACATGAGATTTAGCAACCACTGTTACAAAAGAGTATGGAGCTCACGGTATAATATTCCAGAAGGCAAGAAATATAGGCTTATCACTAAGAACAATTCACCAAGAAAAACTGAATATGATCGTACATGGGAAAAATGACCTTTAATGAAAGAAGACTTCCAACCATTATTGATGACAAAGACCAAAGTGGTATAAGAACTTTAAAATAAAAACAAAGGAGTCAAGATCAAACTTAAGAAAGTAAATATGAGCGAGTAATTATAAGGGATTAAGCAAGGATGAATTGTTTACATTATAATATGGAGAGATGATACATATGTCCCTTCAGAACCCTATTATCCATCATCGAGGGTGGTAGAGAGGGAGTGTAATGACACAGGGGGTCTGGGAGTGATTTTTTTAATGTTTGGATTATCTAAAAGAAGAAAGGAAAGGGAGGAGGAAAGGTATATGCTAAAGAGAGGAAAAGAAAAGGAAGATTAGAGGAAATTATTTCATATTATTTGGGGTACAAATAGGAGACTACACCAAAAAGGAAGAAGGAGCATAGGGAGTAGATGAGACTTAAATCTTACTTTCATCTGACCTGGACATTCAGATGAACTCCATAATGGGTCTGGAGTCAGGAAGACATGAATTCAAATATGGCCTCAGACACTAGCTCTGTGACCCTGTGCAAGTCACTTAACCTCTATTTGTGTCAGTTTCCTCATTTGTAAAATAAGGTTAATAATAGTACCTATTCCCAGGGTTGTTCTGAGGATCAAATGTGATGATCATTACAAAGCATTTAATGCAATGACTGGCACATAGTAGGCACGACATAAATGTTAGCTATTATTAACATTATTATTATAATTATTATCTTGTCAAATGAAGGTAGAACTGTTGGGAGCAGAAATTTCACTCAACAGGGAAACAGGAAGAAAAGGGAACAAGGGAGAGGGGGAGGATAAGAGAAAAGGTAGAATAAAGGAGGGATTGTTAGTCCTGAACAAAATAAACTCCAGCTATGAAGGGAAGATTGTGAAGTGGGACTTGAAAGGAAAGAAAAAGGATGTAAGTCTGTGTTTGGGCTCTGGGTGAGGTACAGAGAACAAGGCCAGAGAAGCAGAGAAGATTGAAGCTAACCTGGAGCATTGATGTTATCATTACTTCTCTCTCACCACCCTCCTCTTCTTCTTTATAAAAGGGGGTGGTAAATTCTTTCTAATCAGCAATGAGCAACTACACCCCCAGAGGACTCATGATGAAACATGCCACTCCCCTCCTGGCTGAGAGGTGATGAACTCAGGATAGCAATTGAGACTTTTTTTTGAACACAGACAATGAAGGAATTTGTTTCATTTAACAAACATATGTATTATAAGGGTTTTGTTTTTCTTTCTTTTTCAATGAAGGGAAGGTAAGAGGGAGAAAAAGCAGATTTTTGCCCCTTGGAAAAAATAAATTAAAATCTTAAAAAGTTGGTGTATATTGAATACAATTAAGATTAGTAGGATACAGTTTACTAGAGGAAAAATCTTTGCATCAAGTTTTTCTGATGTTCTAATATATGGAACTGATTCAAATTTCTAAGAAGAGCCACTTCTGAGTTGATTAATGGGTCAAAAAAAACATGAACGGGAAGTTTGCAAAGGAAGAAATCCAAGCTGTCAATAGTCATGTGGAAAATGTTCCAAATTACTGAAACTTTTGGATAAATGCAAGTTAAAGAAATTCAGAGGTTACACTTCACATAGATTAGCAAAGTTGATGAAAAAAAGGAAAATGATAAATATTAGAGCGGCTGTGGGAAAACTCATGGTAGAACTGTGAACTGGCTCAATTTGGAATTATGCCCCCAAAGTTATTAAACTGTACATGTCTTTTTTTGGAGGGTAGAGATGAGGCAATCAGGGATAAGTGACTTGCCCAAGGTCACATAGCTGGTAAGTGTCAAATGTCTGAGGCCAGATTTGAACTCCAGTCCTCCTGACTCTAGGGACACTGCTCTATTCACTGTGCCACCTAGCTGTGGATATCTTTTGACACAATGACATCGTTACTAGGCCAATACTCCAAAGAAATCAAAGAAAGAGGAAAAGGATGACTCATATCTACAAAAATATTTATAGCAGCTCTCTTTGTAGTGGCAAAGAAGTGAAAACCAATGGAGAGTATGTGAATGGCTAAACAAATTGAGTTCTGTTACCATAATGGAACATTATTGTCCCATAAGAAATTTTAAAAAGAGATGTGTTCAGAAAAATCTAGAAAAAGCTGTATGAAATGATGCAGAATGAAGTGAACAGAACCAAGAGAACAATTTATACAATAATAACATTGTAAAGACAAACAATTTTAAACGATTTGAGAACTCCGATCAATGTAATGACCATGATGCTGGAAGACTGATGATGAAGAATGCTACCCACCTCTTAATGATAGACTCAAATTAGAGAATGATACGTACATTTTTACATGGCCAGTGAATGAATTTATTTTCTCGCCTATGCATATTTTATATTTTTATTTATTACTAATGATTTGGAGTGTGCTTTCATGTAGTTCATGGCAATTTTCTTTGCTTCTCTGAAAAACTACTTTTGAGCATTTATTTATTGGGGAATGTCTCTTGTTTTTATACATTTGAATCAGTTCCCTGTACATCTTGGAGATCAAACCTTTACCACAGAAATGCATAATAAGATTTTCCCCCCAGTTAACTGTTTTCCTTAAAATTCTGGCATTATTGATTTAAATTATCCATCTTATTTCCTGTAATCCTCTCTATCTTTTATTTGATTAAGGCTTCTTCCTCTAACAACATCTGAGACAGGTATCTCCTGTTTTCCTCTGATTCAGTTATGATGTGACCTTTCATATCTAGATTATGTATCTATTGAGAACTAATTGTGGTAAATGGTGTGAGAAGGTGGTTTAAACCTAATTTTGGCCAGATTACTCTCCAGTTTTCACAATAATGTTTGTTGAATAATGAATCCATGCCCAAGCAGTTGGAGTCTCTGAGTTTCTCAAATGCTATGCTACTATATTGTTTACTTTTTGTCTTGTATTCCTAATCTGTCTTTTTCTCTCCACAGCTTCCTATCTCTTCTTTATCAGTAGGTGTAAGGAGATGATGAGCTGTACCAGAGTGGCAGAAAAACAAAAGGGCAGAAGGGAACATATTCAAGAAAAGTTATAAAGGTAAAATTAATAAGCTTTAGCAACATATGGAGAGGGAGAGTGAAGAGTAAAAGATGACACCTAGAGGACTAGAAAGATGGTGGTGCTCTCAACAGTAATGGGAAGTTTAGAAGAGGAAACTTGAGGGAGCGGAAAAAGACAATGAATTCAGTTTTAGACATGTTGAGTTCAAAATGTCTTCAAGACGTCATTTTGAGACGTCTAAAAAGTAGTTGAAAATGCAAGACTGGAGGCCAGCAGATTGGTTAGGGATGGATAAATAAATTTCAGAATCATCAGCATAGAAGCATAGAGATGATCATTGAAACCATGGTAACTGATGAGATCACCAAGTAAAACGAGAGAGAGAGAGAGAGAGAGAGAGAGAGAGAGAGAGAGAGAGAGAGAGAGAGAGAGGAAATGATAATGAGGAGGAGGAGGAAGAAGAGGAGGATGACACCCAAGACAGAGCCTTGTGGGACACCTATAGTTAATGGCCTTTACTTGGATGAAGATCCAGCAAAGAAGACTGAGAAGCAATAAAATAGGTAGAAGAACCAGGAGAAAGTAGTATCCCAAAAACCTATAGAGAAGAGAGTTTCAAGGAGAAGAGAATGATAAGAAAAGGTTTTTATATTCTAGCACTTTAAATTTTTATTAATAGAAATGGTTCCTACATTTTTCCCAAAAATATTTTCTGTGCTTATTAATAATTATCATGTGATTTTTAAACTGTTTTCAAAATATTAAACCAATCTCACATTCCTGAAAAAATCCAATCTGGGCATAGTATATGATCTATGTTGCCGCTACCTTTTTGCTAATATTTTATTCAGTATTTTCCAGTAACACTTGTTAGGAGTACTAGTTTCATTTGCTTTCTCCATTTTGTCTCTCTCTCATAGGTATTAAGACCATATTTGTATAACAGAAGAAATTTAGCAAGATCCCTTCCTTTTTATTTTTGAAAATGGCTCATGTAACATCGCAATTGTGTTTTTTGAATGTTTGATAAAATTCACCTGCAGATACAAGTGATCTTGGGGTTTTTATTTGTGAGTACATTCATAGTTTATTCAGTTTCTTTTTCTGAAATTATACTATTGAAATTCTCTATTTCTTGCTCTGTTAACCTGAGCATTTTATAGTTTTGCAAATATTCATTCATTTCATTTAAGGTATCAATTTTGTTGTCATAAAATCTAGCAAAATGTTTTCCAATAAATTCCTTTTTCCTCTACTTGTTATGAATTCTCCCTTTTCACTTTTTGCATTTGCTGTTTGATTTTCCTCTTTTTTAAAAAAGAGCATTCAGTGGTTTATCTAATTCATTTAAGTCTGGTATATTGCCTCATTGGTGTAATTTTCTTTGATGAAATTATCCTCATGATTTATTTTTTGATTTTCCACTTCTTTAAGATTTTTTAACCTCCAAGTTTCTTCAAAGGCTAATCACTGATGATATTAATTTTGTTGCATCATGGTCAGTGAGGATTGTGTTTAACATTTCTGCTTTTCTACATTTATGAGTTTTTTGTACGCTAAAAAATGACCAATTTTCATAAAGATGCCATGGAAAGTTGAGAAGTATGAATTCTCTTTTCTATTCTGATTCAGGAATCACCATACACACATATGTTTGTAGATATATATGTGTGTATACATACACATACACATGTATGCTACATATATGTATCTATGTAACTTTTCTAAGGTTCTATTCAGGTCCTTGTTTTATTTCCTTTTTATCTTTTTTAAGATTTTTCTAGTTCTGAGAGGGGTACACTAATATGCCTAACTATTAATTTTTCTATTTTCCCTGTAATCCTACTAACTTCTCTTTAAGTATTTAGATAATAAATTACTTGGTGTACATATATTAAGTATTAATATTACTTAATTATCTATGATGCCTTTAAGCACAATATAAGTTCTCTGTTTATATTTGTAACCCTGTTTTTTTTAAAACAAAATTGTTTCTTTGTGATCATGATTGTCAATCTTGCTTTTAAAGGTCATCTAAAGCATAACAAATTCTACCCAGACCTTCATTTAAACTCTAGCAAATCTTTATGTTTAAAGGTATTTATTATAAAGAAAAATTTTTTTTATTTCATTCTGCTTTATAACTCATTCTGCTATAGACTTCTCTTTTAGGGATGAGTTAATTACACTCACAATCATAGTAAGAATTGTTAATTGTGCAATTCTCTCTAACATAGTCTCATTTTTTTCTCTTTCTTTGCCTCTGCTGTCTTCTTAACAAAGAAGAAAATAGTGAAAGAGGAATATTGTGATTAACACTATTGATCTATAATTGAAACAATCTGCTTCCATTTTAATATCCCTGCCTCTTCCCCTTACCCAGACTCTGAGCACTCTGGTTCTTGTACTTTCTTTCCTTTTTTCTCTTCTTTATTCTTTCTTTCCTCTACTTATTCCCCCTTTATGATCCATCCTCTGAAGCTGAAGTATGTTTGCCTATGACTGTTTCTTTCCTGACTGTATCTTCCCTGTCAAACTCCAATCCCCACCTATTTCCCTGCAGGGTATAGGTATTATCATAGCAAACTCTATGTGTTCAACCCTCCTTTGTCAAATTCAGACAAGAGTGAGATTCATGTGCTTCCTCCTCCTTCCAACATTTTCCTCATTTATATACTTTTCTTGTATACTTCAATTATGAAACATAGTAAGTTCTACCCCCTTTGCCTCATTTTCTCCCTACTGAATTATTTTTCCCCTTTCATTTCTTTTTTTAAGACCATAAAAAAGAACAAAAGCATTCCCAGTCCATCTGTTTGTTTTGTTTAATTAATTCTCTGAACATTGAAGACATTAGGATTTTAAGGCAAAATTTGTCTTTTCTCAGCTTATGTAACTGCTTCATAATTTTTACCACCTTTCAATTGTTCAAATGAATACACCTTTTTGGGATTCTTTTGACTCATGTATTTTCACTTCAGAGTTTCTATTCATCTCTCAACTTTTCTTCAGGATCATTTGAAAGTCTATTCCATTACAGATCGATTTTTCCCCTCCTGTGAGATTACATTCAGTTTGGCTGGTAAATTTACTCTTAGTTCCTGGCATTTTTCTTTTGCCTTTTGGAATATGTTATTCCAAGACTTTCTCTCCTTTAATTTAGTTGCTGCCAAGTTTTGTGTGATCTTGACAGTGATTCTTTGGGACTTAAATCCTTTCATTTGAGATGGTCACATTAATTTTTCCTTAACCTGCATACTCTGGGTTTTAGCTATAACATTTCTAGAAGTTTTCATTTGGAAATTTCTTTCAGCAAGTAGCCAGATGATTTTTTTTTCTCTTTTTCACTTTGCTATCTGGCTTTAATAAATCTGAGAAATTTTTATCTATGATTTTTTAAAAAAAATTATATCAATCCTTTTTTTGGTCATAGTTTTCAAAGAATCTGATTATTACTAAATTTAACTTTCCTTGAACTTCTATTTTTTTAAGCATGTGATTTTGCTCTAATATTTCTTCTTGTCTCATAGTGCCGTTGAGTTCTATTTGGTCTATTTTAATTTTTATAGAGCCCACAACTTAGTGAAGGTTTTTTGCCTTTGGTTCTAGTATATTCTTCTTCCGTTGTTTTTTTTTTCCTCAGAGAATTTATTACTTTCAATTCTTGCTCCATACTTTATTTATCCTGGGTGGTCTTGTAGTTGTTATGGCCAAACCACTTATATTTTCAGAAGCTTTGCTTGTACTTGTTGCAGTGTTATTCTTTTCTTCTGGGTTTGCTTCTTGGGTGTCTTATTATCCAAAATATTTCTTTTTAGTTTTCAGTGTCTTCTTTTATTTAATCATATATCCAGGATCAGGTCTTATTTTTGGATTTTGTATGAAAGCTATGCTCTATCCCCTTTCTTGGGCTCCTGTGAATAGCTTCCACCTCCCCTGATGTATCTATTCTCAGAGGGCTAGGAAATCTCAGGATCTCAGGTCAGAGCCCTGCAGTTCAATGTCACTTCTATAAGGTATTGCTATAGGCTGCTACCCTGGTATGAGCATTTTTACTTTGGGGCTACATCCTCCCTGGGTCTCACCAGTCAAGGCACTGCTTTGAGCTTCCTGATATTTTCCTGGTGACAGCGTTGCTGCAGATCTGCTCCCCTGAGCGCTAATGGCTGTCCTGACAACACCCTCTCCTAGCTCTTACACATTCTGGTTATCTACATATAGACCTTGGCTGGAAAAAAAAGGACCTTATTGTTGTTTCTCTTTATATTTCTTAATCATTATTCAATTTGGAGCACTTTTTAGAAAATTCTCATTAGGGAGAGCTGGGTTTCTCTGCTACCTTTCTTACTTCCATCCTAACTCAAAGTCTTAACCTACTTACATAGTAATAACATTGTGTTATTGTTGTCTTTCAGTCATTCAGTTGTATCCCAATCTATGTGGCTCCACAGACATTTTTGTCCATAGGGTTTTCTTAGCAAAGATACTGGAGTGGTTGCCATTTCCTTCTCCAATGTGTCCCCATTTTACACATGAGAAACTGAGGCAAATGGGTTAAGTGACTTGCCCAGAGTCACATAGTTAGCATTTGAACTCAGATCTTCCAGACTCTAGGCCTAGTGCTCTCTCCACTGTACCACCTATATTAATAATATTATATAAAGTTATGTAGCATGTATAATATAATGTAATGTAATATAATGCAGTGTAATATAGTATAATATATGATATTATATATTAATAACTCTCCCTAAATAAACTTTTGTTGCTAACCTCCATTCAGCATAGTATCAAGAAAACAGAAAAGATAAGAATAAGCAAAAGGTGATTAGAGAATGTGTATGTTTCTAAGAGTAAAATCCTGTCTTTATGAAAGTGCAGAAATTCCTGGGACAACACAGAGAAAAGATAAGAGTCTCTCTATTCATCATTGTAGCCACAAAAATGACCTTGAGCTGCTTAGTGATCCACATGGCATGTGTTTACAAATTAGGGAATTCCAGGTGCCAAAAATCATTAATCTCTTTTACTACAGCCTTCAGTATATATAATATTAACAAAAATGTTTCAATGACTGGTAAATCATCTTTAATTCCTTTGGAACTCATTGGTATGATGTTAACCATGATGAATTCTTTTGGTATTTAAAGAACTAGATTGTCAATTAGCCTTTATGAAATACATCACAGCCATCAGTCTGGTATCAGATCTTCTTTGCTGAAGAAGCCAGTTATTAAAACATATAATAATTTGCTTTTATTATAATCTATCTAAAAGCCAAGGCTACTCTCCAAAATAATTTAAAGTTTTAAGTTGCAATCTAAGAGACCTTTTCTTCAAAATCACTGCATAATGTAGTGGCCGTTCTTGGTTAATTATTTTGCAGAGTGTGAATTTCACTTTATCTTTCCTTGCAAGGAATCTGTTATACAGGTACTTTCTAACTGCACCTTTAAGGATCTAATTAGTTAAGCCATTCTGGGAGGGGGAGAGAGAACATTAGTTAAGTGTCCTGGAGAGCACTTCCATGGGCTCTGGAACTAACAGTTTCATGACTGACCTTGGCAGAAAAGAAAGCAAATGATGATGGTCTGTGGCTTCCACTGTCTACTCGTAGCACTCACCAGGAACCTCCATTGGGGGAGGGGGCTTTGCATTGGCTATAAATTTAAAATGTCTCTTCCACACTCTGTCTCCTCCTTTCCATGCTCCTTGTCCTAATAATCAGGAGGGCATAAAGAAGAACTATGTTCAGGGTTTGTCTTTTTTTAAATTTCTATCTGGACCTGTGATTTCATTAATATAGGGACTCCCAGTGAGGGAGCTCCATCTCCCAATGCAGATAGGCAGCTGTTCTGTAACTCATATTGTTAGGGAGTTACCTGGGAGTTAACTGAGCAGTTAACTTATTTTCCCAAGGTCACAAAACTAGTATATATCCAAAGTGGAAATTGAACATAGGTCTTCCTAACTCTGAGGCTAGATCTTTATCCATTATGCCATGCTGAATGTATTGACTTCAATAAATGTTTGGGTGATTGATGCTACCATCATATCTGCACATACCTAGCCCCAGGCAGCCATCTGACAAATACATATGACCTTGGACATTAAGGGAAAACCAAATGAGAAAGAGAATATGGATGAAGGCTCAGTGTAGACAGCTTAACACTCGTTCTTAGGAAAATGATTTGAAGCACCTATGTCCTACATGCATCATATGTGAAATTTAGCACGTACATGAACCCTTCCAATAAGCTCATACAGTTTGACTGTTCTGAGGAAGAAGAAATATCAAAATATGTCAATATCTACTGGCCCTGGAAGATAAAATTTCAAGGCTGATTTACACCATCTCCATGGACTATTTGCAGTGATTGGGCACCCACAGTGTCCTAGGCACAGTACCAAGTAAAACCTTATCATGCATCCTCCAGGCTCAGACACACTGGCTAAAATGCCAATGGGTAAAATAAAAGGGCTTGTCAGAGGAAATATATAAATAAGTTCATCAGGGATGGGGGATGTTGGTAAATTATTTCTTAGTCAGTTTGTTTACATGGCCACAAGCCATTCTTCTGGACATTCTATAAACATCTTTAAAAGGACTAAAGTGGAAGTATATTACAAGAACTTAATAGGTGTAAGAAACTGCAACATTCCTCAGGGAGCCCCCACAGCCTATCACTTTGGAAAGATGAACTCTGCTTGGTTGACTGGCATCCCCTTTTGCGAGATTAGTTTGAGTTGGCCACGGGATATTTATTGACCAGACCTTTCATTATAAAGCAGCCAAGTACCAGTTACCTGAAATATATGCAAGTTTTTAAAGTCTACATTCAAGGTTTAAAACCTTTTTGCTTATGAAAAATGTCCTACCCAGCCTCTTCCTGTCTCATTTGGGAGATTAAATGGTAGCTATATAGTTGAACTGCAATTCGCTTGGCTCTAAAGAAGCCATTATCATTGAAATTCAAGACCCTTGATCTAAGGTGTCTCAGAGAACTATAGGATGCTATATACTATGCATTAGAGTGCATGGTACAGTGTAAAATTAGTCTTTGTAAAGAGTTACAGGATGAAGCCTTGTTCCAAACAAAATATGGTAGTAATAACAATAGATCTCAATGGGCTATATGTTATCCAGAAATTCTGAAACTGGGGTTACCCCAATCAAGGTAACAGCCAGAGAGCCCAGACAATGGCAAAAGTAATATTTTTTTCTAATTTTCTATTTCAAATCTCCTCTTTAAAATGGTAGAATCTGAAGAAGATTCTTTTCCTTTAGAGTTTACAATCCCAGGAATGCAACTGGAACAGAGATTCAAATGACTTTACTCAATTATAACACAGGGAACAGGAGAATACAAGTCAAAGAAATGGGCCCCAAGGGAAAAGATCAGAAAGGGAAACTCATGCCTGAGAAGACTTGCATTCATAATGACCAGAAGGATAGAGCTCCTTCAAGCAGAGAAATGACAAAATGCAGATACTAGAAGATAGAGGAATAATAGAGATTCACAGATATAGACTTCTTTGCAGTTTTCAAAGCATTTTATATCTGTTATCTCATTTGATTCACAAAACATCTCTTTGAGGTAGGTATTGTAGGTATTATGCCAGTTTTTTACAGACAAGAAACCCACAGCTCATCGCATTGATGTGGCTTACCCAAAGTCACACAAAGAGTAAATGCCAGGACCATGATTCAAACCTATAAATGCAGAAGTCTTTCCACTAGTCCACAGCTGCTTGCTCTCAAAAAAGAGGAGAAAAACCCCCAGAAAGTTTCCCAAATATAATTAGAGTACCTAGAGCTGTTCAGCAAATCCACCTCAGCTTCTAACTAAAATGTGGTCCTTGCATTTCCAGTATCACCTTTAGACTATGTGAAGGTTAAATGTATACCTATTTATTGTGTAATCTAGAATGGCAGAGTTGGATGGAACTTCATAGGTCATCAGTCAGTCAATTAGCATATTGTTTATTTTACAATCATTATGTCTCCCACCCTGTGTTACAAATGATGTGATACAAGAGCAATGTAAGAGGGGGTTCCTATCTCCAAAGAGCTTCCAATTTCCTTGGAAAGTAGGATCAACACACAATTGGATCAACTGGAGAAGTATGAAGTACCAAATTACAGAGTCCAGACTCTAAGGACCATTGAGGTCAGATAAGGGACTCAGATGATTAGCAAAAAACTTTCTAGAGGAAGTGGAGCTTGAGCTGAGAGTTAAAGCTGGAAGAAACCTATGAGACCACCTTCTAGCTTCCTCATTTTACAGATAAGAAAACTGAGGCTCAGAGAGTTTACAAAGATAATAAATGATAAAGCCAGGATCCAAATACAGCACTTATGCTACTGCAGTTTCCTTTTCCCTGCAAGGAGATTTGTGAGCTAAGCTGATAATTCATTAATTTCCTGTCTCTCTGCATGGGCAAGGTAAGGTCCTCTGGTTAGCCAAAGGCATGGGCATATCGAATATACATGGTAAAAGATGCTGCAGAAAAATGTCTGAAATGAACCAGGGACCGGGTATGCAAAGCAGCATCCCAGTCCGAACTCAGTGAAAAGGAAACGTGCCCTATTTGCAGGGTTGCCGTGGTTACAATGAAGGACACAGAGTGACAAGTGAATGACAAGCTAATCTTGGCCAAAATAAAATATGAACGGAGGGTAACGGCAATCCCTAGACTCACATTCCCACAGAGAGATCGGGCGTTAAGGGGGAAGAAGAATCCTTTTATCCAAAATGACTTTCCTTATTAAGCAAAATGCCATCTGAAAATATACACTGTAGCACTGAAGGGCTGAGATAAAACAAATCCTGTTTCTTTGCACTTTCCTATCTGTTACACTTTAAATACGTGCAAGAATTCCTGAGGACTACAACAATTAGAAGGGAGAAGGGGGGAATATGTTTTGTAGATCAAATACGTGAGATGTCAGGGGCTCCATTTTAAAGATGTCTAGAAGACACTGATGATTAATTTGAGCTGAGAATGGAAAAGCAAAGCAAGTACACCTGCTAAAACAACATGTAGGATTTTCTGATCACCTATGCATCTTTAAAGTTCACAGTTATATGTGAACAGCCAGAAATTAGATTGTATAACTGTTCCCACTGAAGCCATATAATCATAGGTGCCCAGCTAGGAGCTAACATGGGAAATTTTAATCTCCCCAAAGAATTAGCAGCCAGCCTGGAAGATAGATGCAACCTGATTGCAAAATTGATTAAGAAATTGTATAGCACAAACATATCATCAACATTGTTTACCTTAACGCTTGGCTTATCACACTAAATAGAGGGAGATTGAAGCGAGGTGCTGAAAAGGGGCCGTGAGCCTTGAAATGGATAATCAATGCTACTTCTTTGGGCAGGTTAAGTTTGGATTCAACATTCTGCCAATTTAGGCACCTCATGTGTTCTGTTGCAGACCTAGGTCCCAATTAGTGTAAATAATCTGTCCGCCCCCACAGTGGTCATACTTATTCTGATTTGCACTATTTGAATTTATAATTAATATAAAGTAGTAGTAATTGTTTCAGACCCAATGGAAATATGCAATGTGAATTCGAATAAGGACCACCTCAGTGAATTCATTATTCACACTAATGAAAACCTAGTTGTGCTTTCACATGGCCCTATTCAAGTCTTTGACAGAAACTCACAGTAAACATTAATATCATTAAAAAGAAATAGATTTGTTTCTAAAACAAGGTAAAGGTCCAATTGCTTGACCTATAGTTAATTGATTTTCCTGTTTAAGAGCAGTTCAAATATTTTTATTTGTTGACCAGTTGTTTTCAGTCATATCTGACTCTTCATCATCTCATTTGTGTTTTTCTTGGCAAAACACTAAAGTGGTTTTTCCATTCCCTTCTCCAGTTCATTTTACAGATGAGGAAACTGAGGCAAACAGGGTTAAATTACTTATCTAGAGTCACACAGCTAGTAAGTATCTGAGGCCAGATTTGAACACAAGTCTTCTGGACTCCAGGCCTGGCCCTCCATCGTTTGCACCACCTAGTTGATTTTCCCATCTTAGGGAAGTTCCAATATTTTCATACTTTAGGTAAAAAATATTCACTTTAAACCAATAGGGTTAGAAGTAAGCATTTAAGATTCAGCGAAGCTACTAGAAATTTATGTTTTAAGATCTTCATTCATTCACTTGACAATATTTGGTGATTGCTGTCTGTGAAATGATGTTCTAAAACATTTTTGAGGTATAACCGCTTCAATGTATAAATTTAGAAAACATTTACTAAGTCTCTACAGTAACGATATACAAAAATCAGTTCTGAGGAACTTTCTCCAGAAAGAAGTCTGTAGACAAATGGGTTTGAAAAACAGTCTTGGTTGCTAGGATTCATTTGCAAATCTATGATGAGAAGTAACAGGAAAAAGGCCTTTATTTTGAATAATTAGAAAAGAGGAGCAGTGGCTAGGTGGTGCAGTGGATAGAGCTCTCCCACCCCTACCCTGACCTGGAATCAGAAGGACCTGAGTTCAAATTTGACCTCAGACACTTACTAGCTGTGTTACCATGGGGCAAGTCACTTAACCCCAGTTGCCTCCCTGCCCCATCCAAAAATGAGGAAAGTAAAAAGTTGCTAAGAGAATCCCATTTGATCGTGCCCATATACACTGACTCACAGATGACGGAGGGAATTGTAGAATCATCTAAGAGAAATGTAACCTGTCTCCTGAGCTAATCTTGAATGATCTGTACCTGTATGTGTCTATCCTAGATAAAGAAACAGAAGGGAAAAACATTTAGAAAATGCAAAATGCTTAAGTTTATATTTCTCTCCAAAGGCAAAATGCCTTTGTAGATATAGAATTGGCTTCAAAGCTAGGAAGACCAGGGATCAAATCCCATTTACCATACACACTGGCAGTGTGGCCCTGGGTATGTCACTTAATATCTAAGTGTCCTGGGAAATTCACCAAGACCTTAAATTATGGAGAAAGTGATGAAATGCATTGGAGAGAAGGGAAGGAATTTCCTCACCTGGGATTCCTCTACATCAAGGAAATCACAGGTCTCTCTCCTCTATTTTTGCCTTATACCTAATTTTTAAGTGAAAATATTAAAGATCTTTGTTCCCTATAGCTCAAATGCTGCCCCCTCCAAGAAGCCTTCCTTGATCCTGGTTAATAATTACCTTTTCTCACTTGGATGTCTCATGACAAATACACCAGAAAGTTCTTAAGCCACGTCACTAAGAGAAGCAGCAAAGGTGTAGCAGCTAAGAACGGGACCTCAAAGACAGAAAGATCTGGACTTGAGTCTCACCTCTGACACCCAACAGCTGTATAATCCCAGGCAAAGCACCTCCTCTCTTAGTGCCTGCCTCAGGAAATTTTCTAAGAAGCTAAATTGCAAAGTAGGTATTAGTCTAGCTAAGCAAAGGAAATCATAGGTCTAGAGGAAAAAAAGCAGTGTTATCTGAATTTGCATCATATACTCTTACTAGAGGCATAAAGGCAGATATCTGAACTGCATATTCACTGGGCACAGTAGCCTGCATACAGTATTAAGCTTGTTGATTTAAACAGTTTGTTTATTAAATTAATTTAAGTGTGTAAAATTCAAATGTGCTTGTCAGATGCAAAGACAATCTTAGCATAGGCTGTAATCAGCAAAAGATGCTCTTAAGCAAATTAAAAAAAATAATTCTGGAAGAGAAGTATAAAGTAAAGTACAATTGATGAATTCATGTACGTCCTACTGACTTTTAGTTAAATGGAGCATTAGCTCTCACATGACTACAATGACATTTCACATTTGGCTTTATAAGGCATTCTGCTCACAGCTATCCTTTGAGGCACATACTATAAGCTTTATTATCCCCTTTTACAAATGAGGAAACAGAGGCAAAGGAAATTAAATATCTTTTTGCTATGAATTTCTCATCCTCAACAAAGACATCTCATAGGATCATGACATGTTATAGCTGGAAGGGCCACAGAGAACATTTATTGGGGGAGGTGGCTCTTTTGAGGCATTGACCACTACCATTACCCCTCTCTGGAGAGGGGCTGGTAAAGTCTACAGATCCCTTCTCAGAATAATGATATTAAAGAATAAAATAAAATGTACACTATTACAAAAGAAATGAATGGTGTTGAAATAACAGTTATATAAAATTTTTTTTTTTTAGTTCACAGACTCCAGGTTAAAAACTTCTAAAGTCCGACCCACCCATTTTACAGAAGAGGAGACTGAGTTTTGGGCTAAGCGGCCTGCCCCATTTCATTCAATGTTGCTCTGGACGGTCCATCGATGTAGTTGTATTAACTCTTTCTTACCCATCATTCTGGGAGCCACTCTTCCATCTCTTCCCGATCCTCTTAGTTACCCGCCACCCCCCCATCCACCCCACCCCCCTTAAAAAAGCTCAGTGTACTGTTTTCTAGATCTCTCTGTTTGCTTAGTCACTCTCCCTGAAATCCATTCCTGGCAGTTTCTCAAGACAGCTCCTGAAACATCTGCCCCTCCCGGCCATACTACAGGATTTCCCTCTTCCCACGTGTTGCTCATCCCTCCCCACCTCTTTCGATTCCCCAGGCTCGCATTGTTGCTCACCTTCATTCAGCAAGTGCTCGATCAGCCGGCCCTTTCTGTGGATCTCAGGAACTTGCCAACAAATAATGGTGAGAGCCTATGTGGAGAAGGCATTAGGAGGGCGTCATGAGTGTGAATTATTGGTGTCAGCAGGAGAGAACACTGCCCTGAAAAATGAGTGGGCTGATAAGCAGGAATTCTTCTATTTTCTGACATTGCTAGAGAACTGTGAGGTGAGCTTCTTGCAAATGCCTGGACCCCAAAGATAATTTTGCTGATTATGCATGGCCCTAACTGTTGCTTATTTTGACTTTCTGTGATGCTGAACAATGTCTGATTTCAGACACAACAGGTTCCTTAAATTAATACTGCCCCCCACCACCACCTTCAAGCACATCCAACCTAGGTGAATAAACTTTGAGAGATTCACATGAACCGGTACAGGGAACATACCATGCATTGTTATCTATGTCACTGTACCCACATTATCTTTAAGGAAATGCAATAGGAAGAAAGGGGAATGGTATAGTGTTTCCTGAAACCCTTGGAATCCCAAAATGGTCAGATGGTCCGGGTATCCAGCCCATCATTGAGAAAATTAATGAAATGCACCTCTGTCACCGAAGGGTTGACCTACTGAAATAATTGAAAGGAGATTTACCTGAAAAGTACAAGGGACTGGGAAGGCAGGAGAGAGAACAAAGTTAGAAGATAAATAGTACTGGCAGCAGCAACCTTTAATGACCTCAGCACAGCAATCTGGAGATGACAAGAAATTCACAGTGAAAAAGGTTAGTGATTTATAGAGCATATGTCAGGGTGGCCCAGGCCCACGGTGGGGATGTGAATCATAAGCAAAGGCAGATTATCTGTCAAGACAGGTAGCCATCTTCAAAAAACAAATGTTGTCAGAGAGTGATTGGCAGAAGGTGAGACCATCTTAGTCATTCATCCTTCCCAGCATCTGCAGGATCCATGAAATAGTCAATCATAACATCTTCATTAGATCCCTAATGAGCTTCGGGGGTCAGGCAGGTCATGAGAATAGCAGGGTTATATGAGCCAAGGGAAAGGCACCTGTCAAATCAAGTTTTTACTACCAAAAAAATGCCCTAAACAAGGATAGAACAAATACAGTCAAGTATTTCTTTGCCGTTCAGGTGAACATTTCAGCATATTCCTTTGTGCAGAACTTTTCCTCTCACCTACTAGATTCCAGGCCTTATGAGGGCAGGGATTTTGTTTAATTATGCTATAGTATAATATTAATATGGGGCACCTAGGGGGTGTAGTGGATAGAATGCCAGTCCTGGAGGGCAAAAGACTCATCTTTCTGAGTTCAAATCTGGCCTCAGACATGGGCAAGTGACCACGGGCAAGTCACTTAATCCCATGTGCCTTGGTTTCCTCATCTGTAAAATAAGCTGGAGAAGAAAATAGCAAACCAATCCAGTATCTTTGCCAAGAAAACCCCCAATAGGGTCATGAAGAATTGGTCACAACTCAACAACAACAATAGTATGGTATAGTATAGATTATAGTGACTATTTTACATAGTCTCTCTCCCCAACTAGATTGGAAACTCTGTAAGGGAAGGTATGTCTATACTGTTATATTATGTTATGCTATGCTATGTTATTTACTATAATATATGTAATATTATAATAATATATGTTATATTAAATTTTATCACATCATGTCATAATTATGTTATCATATGATAGTATTCATATTCCCTACTAGACTATAAACTCTATGTGGGCAGAGATTCTGTTCAGTTCAGTTATATTATGCTATATGTACTCATGTCTCTTCCTCTACACTTCCCCACTACCCAGCACTATTAGACTACAACTTCCTTGAGGGCAGAGAATGTTTCAACTGAACTTTGCAGGTTCTCACATAATGCTCTCTCTGTACGTTGTAGTGAGCACCATCCTTCCCTTCTACAAATCCAACACTTACAGCCAAATCTACTCTCTGTTGTACCTCTCCCCCACCTTTCTTTCTGTCTATCTCTGTCTCTCTCTGTCTCTCTGTCTCTCTGTCTCTCTCTCTGTCTCTCTTTGTCTCTCTGTCTCCATCTCTGTCTCTGTGTTTTTCTTTCCCTCTCCTACCTCCAACACATGGTTAAAGATGTTCTGAACGAATAGAACACCCTTCTCCTGTTTGCTTGTTTGCCACCTCCTTCATGAAGTCTTCTATAATATGCCCTAATCGGAAACAATCATCTCTCTCAGTCCTCACATAATACATTAATTTACACCTAATGTACTTACTATCCAATCTAATCCAATTCAAATTAATCCAATAAGCACTTATTATTGTAATAATGTTATTACATATTAGTTATTTTTTAGGTCTCATATTTCCTTTCTAAACTGTAAGATCCATTATGACAGGGAATGTGCTTTATTTAAACTTTACATTTTCTCTTAACACCCAGAATACTTTGTACATAATATGTGAATTTAATAAATTGTTGCTGAATGAATGTCAAATGATCAGTGGGCTGGAGCAATGAACTGGCAAACAGGAAAAGGGTTCTAGTTCTGACTGCCAGTGACAGGAGGCACCACTTTGGACAAGTCTCTCCCTTCCCTCCTTGGGTCTCAGTTTCTCCAATGGAATATTGATTGGACTAGAACAAAAGTTCTTAACCTGAGGTCTCTGGACTTAAAAAAAACAGCCCATTTTGATAACTGTATTTTAGCAAAATTTGTTCCTTTATAATCTTACGTATTTTATTTTAAACATTTAAAAACATTAGTCTGAGAAGGTATTTATGTGCTTCACCAGACTGCCAAAAAGGTCTATGATACAAAAATGTTAAGAACTCTGGCCTAGATAATCTCTGAGGTCCCTGCCAGCTCTGAGAGTCCATGCATCTATGATGATATATAGTCTCTAGCCTTTGCACTGCAGACTACTAATGGAGGAGCACAATTCCAACAACAGGACCTCTGGAGACCCAGGCCTCCATTTCCACTGCTTTAAAAACACTGAGGAAATCTTGAAGTTTCTCTGAACTTTGGTCTTTGGGCCAGTGAAATGGGGAGTAGGCTGTACACAGATCTTACTGAAAATTGCATGCTTACTTGAGTGTTTCTCAGTGTTGCTAACAGACAATGGGTTTTATGAGGACAAAAAGAAAGAAAAGACAAACCAGAGGGGAGCTACTCAAGTGAAATATAAGTTTCTTGAAGGCAGAAGACTGTCTTGACTTTGTCTTTATGTCCCCAGAGCCTAGCACAATAAGTGGACCATGATAAAGGTTTAACTAGTGTTCTTGTGGCTTGACTGATAAGTTGTTTGACTAGAGTGGTGATTTCCGTGGAAAGTATTTGATCTTAAGAGATATTAAGATCTAAGCAGGTTCCTTAGAATAAGGAATTGAAAGAGCTGGAGATCTCTGAGTTACCTGAATAAGAAATCCCTCTAAAACCTCCCTGACAATTGGCCATCCTCTTTAAAAACTAATAATAATAACATTTTCCCCCAATTACATATAAAGGCAATTTTTAACATTCTTTTTAAAGAAATTTAGAGTTTCAAATTTTCTCCTTCCCTTCCTCACACTACCTCCCTCTCTAAGAAGGCAAGCAATTTGATACAGGCTATATATATATATATATATATATATATATATATATATATATGTATATATATATGTGCAATAATATATATATGTATATATGTATATATATGTGCAATCATGCAAAACATATTTCTATATTAGTCATATTGTGAAAGAAGAAACAGAGCAAAAGAAAAAAAACCCTAGAGAAAGTGGAAAATAATATGCTTTGACCTGTATTCAGACTCCATTGGTTCTTTCTTTGGAAGTGGATAGCATTTTTCATCATGAGTACTCTGTATTGTCTTGGATCATTGTATTGCCGAGAATAGCTAAGACATTCACGGTTGATCATTGTACAATGTTTCTGTTACCATGTACAGTGTTCTGGTTCTGCTCACTTCGCTTCGCGTCAGTTCATGTAAGTCTTTTCAGGTTTTTTCTGACATCAGCCAGCTTGTCATTTCTTATAGCACAATAGTATTCCATTACAATCCTATAAGACAGCTTGTTCAGCCATTCCCCAATTGATGGACATCCTCTCAATTTCTAGTTCTTTGCCACCACAAAAAGATCTGCTATAAATATTTTTGTACAAATAGGTCCTTTCCCTCCTTCCCTCCTTTTTTTTTTTACCAGTGGCAATCCTCTTGAGAATTCTAAGTCCAATGATGAACAATTACAGAGGCCTGATGTTGAAACTTGCTACCCAGCTCTTGATAGAGAAGCGATAGACTTAAGATGCAGAACGAGGCAGACATTTTGAGATAGACAATGTGGGAATTTGGTTTGCATGACTATCTATCTATCTATCTATCTATCTATCTATCTATCTATCTATATTTGTTTCAAGGTCTTTGTTTTTCATGGGAAAATAATGGAAGGAAGGAAGGAAGGAAGGAAGGAAGGAAGGAAGGAAGGAAGGAAGGAAGGAAGGAAGGAAGGAAGGAAGGAAGGACGGAAGGAAGGAAGGAAGGAAGGTCAGTTAGAAAGAAGTCCAAACAAGCAGGAGAGCTTGGAAAGCTATAAGATCTTAATACAGACTTTAAAAGAAAAGCAAGCTATAGGTTTATGTACAATCTTTTTTCTGTTCTGCTGTATATATGCGAACGACCATTCACTTCAGTCTTTATTAATTTCAGAAAAACAAAATTGACAATGAACAAAAAAAGTGATTACCCTGTCTTTCTAAGAGAATGTCTGTTACAGGGAATTCGCTGTCTCCTGTACCAGCCCACTCTACTTTCCACCACGCTTAAGTTTTTAGGAAATTGTTTAAGTCAACCAAAATCTTCTTATCACCTCCTCCCCTTTGTAGCTGGCTTTGCCTTCTGTGGGCCCAGTAGAACAAGGTTAATCTCTCTTTCATGGTGTGCCAGTAAGGCAAAATGGGCTTAGTTTAACGGGTGCCCTTGAAGAGTTTGGCTTTTGTTTACGGTGAAAGTACTTTCACCTGTTAAATGCTAAGCCCCAGGCCCAAAGCCCTATCAGGTGTGAAACCTGTGTGGGCATAGATTAAGGACTTAAAAGGGGCCAATTCGGGAACCAGTGGGTCTCTGGACTCTAGTCTCTTGTCGTTGAGGCAGGACTTGAGAACGCCAGAGGCTTGGCTGTGAGGAGAGGAGAGAAAACTACAGCTGGAAAAAAATCCAAAGCAGAGCCGAGCCCTGTGTGGACCCAGGAGTTTGAGCGAGGTCTGGAGGCCAGTGAATATGATTTATACCATCTTATTTTTCTGTGGCCTCCTGGCTACTCTTGTGAGTCGGGCCTACTGGGCCTGGAGGCTTGTGTTCACAATACTGGAATGGGGAGGTTGGTTCGCTAATTTGTTGCTCTGGGCCCTGAATAAATTTGTTAATGCCTTCTGCTTGGAGAATTCTGTATACCCAACGATTTCGAACCATTCAGATATTTATATGATCCTTTTTGAGATCATAAATTCGGCCTTCCTACTACACATGGGGTAGTTCTTCAAATCATCTTCCTGCTTCTCTCTCTCCCCCAGGCTAAAAACTTCCATTTCCTCAACCAATCTTTATACATCATAGTCAACAGCCCCCCTCACTACCCCGGTTGCCACTTTCTGGGCACACTCCTATTTGTCAATGCCCTTTCTAGAATATGGTGCCCAGAATTGGTTACCCTCAAAATTTTATCTCCTACCCTGCTTCAAATAAGAAAAAGGAAAAAGGAAGGGAAAATGTGAGTAAATTGATAGGTTGGTGTTGGTGCTGCTCTTTCAGACTCTTCACTGAAATAAGTATGAAAAGTGTTTGACAGCAGAGATTGTTTAATTTTTTTATCCCCATCACCTAGCACAGGGCCTGTCACATAGTGGATGCTTAATAAGTTCTAGTTAATTGATTTATATGCCACTGCCTCATTCTGCATTACATACAAACAGGCGCGCGCGCGCACACACACACACACACGCAAAATCATTTCAGGAACCACTGACATTTTTGCAGTTGAAAGGAGAGGAAGTGCTACACAGATTCTGCCACCAGGCTAGAAAGAAAAGAGTCTTTAGTCTATAAGAATCAGTGTGGTCTCCAGATTTTCAATCGGAATTAAGGTGTGATCACCTGTGAGGGGGCGAGAGGGGTTCACTGACTGTCTGTTCCCTGAATCACTGTTAGTTCTGTTGTCCATATGACACCAAAGTCATTTGTCACAGCCTAATAGCAGGGTTAGAACTGCTCAAAATGGATGATTTACCAAGAGCAGGCCTCCATCTTCAGTCATTCGCCTGCCTCCTTTCCAATACAGCCAGGAGTAGGAGCATAGATTCCAAATTACTCCAGGCCTATTAAGCTGCAGAATCTTTGCCGACTATGGAACAGAGGGTGGATTTCCAGACTATGCTTGATTAGAGGTCAGAAGATGCTGATTTCTCAAACAGGCCCTTATGCACAAAAGCCTCCAGTAGCATGTAAGGCAATTAAAGAAAGCTCCAGGGAATTGCATAGCAGCAGGGGTGGAAGGCTTTGGCATGTCTTCTCCATGACCTACAGTCCTAGGTCCTCTATGTCCCTCCACAATTAAAATGACACACGATAAATCTTGTAGTTACCTGCAGCTGCTGATTTGTAGTGAACACATGCTATAGAGGGAAATTCTGATCCAAATCCCTCAATCGCTGGTAGAGGAGGAAGATGAAAAGGCAGAGGAGAGGGAGCAGAAGAAGATGAGGAAGGAGGGGGAAGAGGAGAAGGAAGATGATGAGAGTGAGGAAGGAGAAGGATCAAGAAGAGAAGGAGAAAGAGGAGAAGAAGGATGATGACAAGGTGAGGAAGGAGCAGGGGGAAGAGGAGAAGGAGAAGTAGAAAGTGCCACCAAATTTCAAACAAAACCAATGTACACTACTGTTGTACCTTGCTTTAAGCAGAAGTGGTATTCTGGTACAAATTGAATTATTTAATATGAATTAATGGAGATGATTATTTTAAAGGAATGATCAAATGAATTCTTTCATAAAGAGAAAAAATATAATTACCCTTATTTGTCCCTTTGGATTTTTATATATCAGGTTTTTTATAGAGCGGTTGTGTTGATCCTTTCTTAGGGGATGGACCGGGAATTTTGATTCAATTCAACAATTATTTCTTAAGCACCTATTATGTGGAAGACACTGTGCCAGATGATGGAGATACAAAAGAAAAAAAAATCAGCCACTGTTCTCAAGGATTCTCAACAGAATGCTTCTGGAAATGACATTAAATTCCAAGGACAATTTCATCTGGGTTATAAACATTAGCAGTGTTCATAACAATAGACGCCAAAACAAGGTAGCAGCCAATAGTGAGGTCAGTATATGAGAAGAAACACAGAATAAAGTAGAAAGTGAGGTAAAAAAAACTCTGGATAGAAGTGCTTGATGACAGGATGTCAGAGCTAGAAGATACCTTAGAAATCATTTAGTCTGAGCCCTTCATTCTAGAGATAAAGTGTTAACTGGTAAAAACAGATTTTTCAGGAAAATCTCTAGTGCCCCAGTATGCATGTATACCAATACTAACAAGCCCAGAGACTGGGTATTACTCACCCTCCCTGCCCACCCCTGGCCTCTTGCTGGATTGGCACAATTAAATTCCCCATGTCCCTGCCCCTCATTCTTCATTTCTTATTAGGCAGTTTATAAAAGTACCATCATATCCTTGGTCCTAGCTATGCTACTTATTAACTTCCTCCATTGACAATAGCACCGTCTTCTATTGAGGCCTTCTAGCTCTTTATAAAAATTGGAGTTCTGAAGGGCTCCAGGCCTTTGATCAGAGTAAGAAAGCCACAGCACAGTTCTCTATTCCTCTGTGCGCTGCCCATGGTGGGGAATGATGGGGATGGGACCCAAGACTATTTCTTTTTTTTTT
>CM053625.1:104346445-104397876 GCA_028646595.1 Phalanger gymnotis
CCACTTTGTGGGTTCTGCAGCTCTAAAATTGGTTCAGAGCCATTGTTTTATAGGTTTTTGGAGGAACTTGGTGGGGAGCTCACGCCAGTCACTGCTTCCCGGCCGCCATCTTGGCTCCGCCCCCCCCAAGACTATTTCTTGTTGGTATCTACTCTCCTCCTCCCCTTGGGAGCAGTAATCAAGTTTGTGTTGTTCTCATTCCCACTTAAGGAAACCCAAGCTGAGAGAGGGAAAATCACTTGAACCCAGTTCTCCTAACTCCCAGGCTAAAGCAATGCTCTGTGGTCAGACTGCTAACCCAAGGAATATGGGAAGCTGGAGTCAAGCGGAATTGAGATGAGCATGGGGTCAGACAGAAGTGGCAACAGAAAGGTGGCTGTACTTCTTGAGATATTCCACCACCTACTACTGTCTTACATATTAACCTCTAGACACCCAAGCCACATACTTCCCTGCAGGCCTATCACAAAGTTGAGCTCTATCAATCAACTCAAAATAATTATTAGTAATAATAGCTAGCATTAATATAATGCTTTAAGGTCTGCAAAATGCTTTCCACTGAGTTCTCACAATAACCTTGTGAGATAAGTGGTATTGTGATTCCCATTTTCTACATAAGGAAACTTAGGAGGCTGAAAGAGGTTAAGAGACTGTCCTAGAGTCGTTAGTATCTGAGGCAGGATTGTTTTCTTTTATTAATTTTATTCTGAACTTAAGAAATAAAACAAGCATTTCCATAACATAGTAGAATTAATTGGACGTGAAACTACTATTATGTACAACTTGCTATTCCATTTATTTGTTTTTTTTTTTTGGAGGGGGGTAAGCAGGGCAATTGGGGTTAAGTGACTTGCCCAAGGTCACACAGCTAGTACATGTGTCAAGTGTCTGAGGCCAGATTAAACTCAGGTCCTCCTGACTCCAGGGACAGTGCTCTACTCACCGCGCCACCTAGCTGCCCCTTGCTATTCCTTTTAAATAAATAATAAAGTTATCATGTAACTTTCTTTTTTTTCCTTATTTTTCCCTTCCCCCCATCTGTAGCCTTAGAGATAGCTACCATTAGACACAAATGTGCATGTATGTGTAAAACTATTCTATGCATATTTCTATTTATCAATTCTTTCTCTGGATGCAGGTAGTATCTTCCTCCACATGTCTTTTGCAGTTAATTTGGGTATTTATAGTAGTCAAAATGACTTAGTCACTCAAAGTTATTCTTAAAACAATATTGTTGTTACTGCATAAAATGTCCTCTTGGTTCTGCTCATTTTACTCTTCATTATTTCGAGCAAGTTTATATAAGAGGGTTTTGTTATTCTTTTTAGAGTTCAGTTTCTCAGGATCCATGGCCATGGCAATGTCAAGTTTCCAGGTGTTAGATGATAACTCCCAGAATAGTCCCAAGGATCCTAGATGGTAATTCCTAGAATCATAGTGACAGGCAATCCTACTAAGGCTACACCCGGAGATACGGGGGTACAAAATTAATATTTACTACGCTTACACAGAATGACTATATTGCTAAAGTTTACCTGTGAACTTAATGTTGACAAGAGCCCTTCTTTGTCTGTTGCCCTATAAAGCAAGTGGGCACTGGACAGCAAATGGGGGAAACCACAGGTAATACATAGAGGAATGCATATATCTGCCTCAACCAGCCCCCACTGAGGCTTTACGGGGTTTACGGGAGTACGCAAACTGTGCCTGTCTCAACTGATCACATGGAGACGTGGGGTAGTTGCCTCCCTACTCGCCCAACCCTACGAGAAGGGTTGTTAGGGAATGCTGGGGGAGCTGGTTCTCCCATTATCAGCAACCCCTCTGAGAAGACTAGACAAGAATAAAGTAAGATGATTAACCCCTCCGAAGCTGTCTTCCTGTTCTTTCTGTCTGACCAGATCAAGAGTGAACCTGTTAGAGGCTGGAGTGTGAAACCTCCAGTGCCTCCTGTGTGTTATCTGTGAAACACAAATCTATCCATGGGTTTCTAAGATTATTTCTTATAGCACAGTAGTATCCCATCACAATCATATACCACAACCAACTTGTTCAGCCATTCCCCAATTGACGGACATCCCCACAATTTCTGGTTCTTTGCTACCACAAAGACAGCCACTATAAACATTTTAGAACATATAGGTTCTTTTCCTTTTTTCCCTTATCATCTTGGGAAACAGACCTAGTAGTGACATTGCTGGGTCAAGATCTGAACTCAGAGCTTTCTGACTCCAAGTCCAGTGTTCTACCTACTGCACAACCAAGGTGAAGGAAGGAGCTACAAATAAACTGGCTAAAACCAAGAGACAGCCAAACGACATGACATAGCTTGGCTGAACTCTGTGTATCTGAGTTGGCCAGAGTTACCTTCAAGCTTTTAACATGACTGTTAGGAACAATATCAATGACACTGTTTTCAGAAGTGACAAAAATGGAAAAAACCGAGTCTGAACAAGAGCATTCAAACACCTATTGCCAGGCTGCTGAATGATGTCATAATTGATATTGGTGAAGTGGTGATTAAAATGACATAATTATGCTAAGTACTTCACAAAGAAGAAAGTGATGGAACACTTGTGTGACATGAAGTGGTGAGTAATTTTGTTGAGATAATTTGTGCTGACCGTTCCACATAAGCCTCTATCAAGTCCGATTACCATCTGCTGAGGGTCTTGCCCTCAAGCTAATTTGACAGTTGATAAAATCTTGATAGACAGGATAGTTTCTGAGTTTTGGGGGGGGGGTTATTTTTTTAAAATGCATGCAGTGGTCACCCACATTGAATTCTCATTTTGGACTGCACTTAATGGAAATAGATATTTTATAATTTTAATAATATAAAATCCACTTTTGCCCTGGTTGTATAGAACATGGAAAAACTATATATAGATTGTCAATTGGCCTTACTGATTTCTGCATTGTGAACTATCTACACTTGTCAGTGTGACTATCAAACTTAAATGACTTAAAGCAGAGGACTACTTAAATCCTTTATTTATAAATATTGTACTAAATTAAACTTGAGTAGAGCCTCTGTATGTATCCTTTTAATTCTTGATTCTGATACCCTTTAAAATATCTTGTGTTCTTCTCTATGTATTTTAAGTTCTTCCCCTAAAGAATTAATGCTACTTTTCTCTGATTGTTCAAGGGATATAGCATCTTACATAGCGTCTTACAAGTCACATTTGGTATTATCATCTCCTGTAAGGGCTATTGGCGTAAATTATTATAGTATTAATTTTTTCTATCATCTCTTCTAATCTTTATCCTCTACCTTCTACCCTACTACCCTCAAAGCAAATGGTGGTACAGTGGATAGAGTACTGGGCCTTGTGTCGGGAAGACCCAACTTCAAACCTAGCCTCAGCCATTTATTAGCTGAGTGACCCTGGGCAAGTCACTCAACTGCCTCTATTTTCTAAACTATGAAATGGGAATAATAATTGCATCTACATCAGAGGGGTTTTGTGAGGATCAAATGAAACAATATTTATAAAACACTTAGCACAGTGCTGGCAAATAGTAGCTACTTCATAGTTGTTTGTTCCCTCCATCCTACCCCTCCATGAGTCCCCTATACTTACAGAGAGATTCCTTAGGCATTCCTCATTTGGTGTTCACAACAACCTACTTTTCCTTAAACCAAGTGAAAATGCATGTCTGAATGGATATGTGTGTGTGTCCATATGTATATATGCATGTATGTGTGTGTGCATGTCTGAATGGATATATGTATATATATGTGTATATGTGCATATATGTATACATATATGTGTGTGTATATGTGTGTGCGCATATATAAATGTATATATATACATATATAATCCTATTACTTTGTCAACTGTTCTGTAAACATTTAAGTACCTAGTATGTGCTCGGCATTAGAACAAAGACCAAAATGGAAACATTCTTGACTTTAAGGAACTTAAAACTTATTGGAAGAGACAATGGATACATAAAAAAGTATATATAGAGAGAATAAATACAAGCTAGCTCTAGAAGAGAGAGAACTAGAAGCTTAAGGAATCATATGAAAGCTGAAGCTTGAGGTGGAGAGCTGGGAGTCCATTCCAGACTTGGGGGACAGCCAGTGCCAAGGCATGTATATGGGAGACAGAATACTTGTATGAGAAAGAGTAAAAGGTTAGCTTGGTTAGACTGTAGAATGCGTGAAGGGGAGTAATGAATAATGAAGCTGGAGTTAGATTGGTGCCAGGTGAAAGAATTTTAAAAACCAAACAAAAAAACTCACATCCTAGAGGCAAGATCAAGCCACTGCAATTACATGAAAAAGGGAGTGACATGGTCAGACCAATAATTAAGGTAAACCACTGGAAGCTTGTTGAGGAATGTTAAAGGGTCCCTTGAATTTGTCTTTTTGAGTCGCCATATTTTCCAGAAACACTTGTGTGGGATGATAACCACCAGAATCAAAAGTTCGGAGTCTGAGACCAGAAAAAGTTTTTATCCTGTCTCATGAGAAAGGGCACACCCTCATCGCTCAAGCAGCGGCAGTGGCAGCCAGGGCATGACAGATGTGGAAGCAGGCTTTTTTTGTCCTAACCCTAACCCCACCTCTAACTCCTGTCCTACTTCACCATTGGCTGGTGAGGGAAGCTCACAGTCTTCTTACTAACATCTAACTAATTGGGACAAAGCAGTTTCTATCCTTCATTACCATAATTATTCATAACTAATCTGTCGCCCATCAGAAGACTGTGTTTTACAAAGCCTCATTATGCGTTTCCATTTACCAAATTTGGGGATGACCAACCAGAAGAGGGCAGAAAATTAGTACCCTATCAGGGGATAGCGGTTTTACAAAACCTCATTAAGCATTTCCTTTTACCAAATTTGGGGGTGACCAATCAGAAGAGGATTATTGAGGTTCAGTTTACGTTTCCTTTCCTCATTTTGGGGAAATCATGTGTTTCCCAGGAAATGAAACTGAAACTTAACTAGCTAGAAAAGTGTAGCAGAGAAAGAGATAAAGAGGTAACAGTGTATTAGTGAGCGGAACGTCACTGTGAACCATCCCTCACACACTGGACCCAGAGCATGCAGGAGGTCCTGAATGTGTCAAGGACAAAGTCCCTCTGCCCTCTTCCCTCCCCTAAAAAGATAATTTGTCATTTGCATCCCAAGCTGGACTCCGTGTGTGTCCCTGGGAGTCAAGATAGGTACCAGTCAGTCTGGGTTAGGCTGTGAAATTACTTGTGTGGCTGAGACTGTTGTAGATAAGAAGACCACCCTAGCTTCAGAGTCTAGTACAGGGGTGGGGAACCTGCAGCCTCCTGGCCACATGTGGCCTTCTAGGTCCTTGGATGCGACCTTTTGGCTGAGTACAAGTTTTACAGAACAAATCCTTTTATTGAGGGGATTTGTTCTCTGATGTTTGAATTCAGTCAAAGGGCTGCACTTGAGGACCTGAAAAGCCACACGTGGCCTCAAGGCCTCAGGTTTCCCCGCCCCCCCCCTCCACCTGACAGAAGGGAAATGCAGCCTTTGCCATCAAAGCAAAACTCTTCCCTTTCAGGAGGGGTTTCATCCTTTTCCCACTTTTACTGAACCCTTCCCCTCCCATGCCACACCCCTTTAAAGGAGATTTATATTTTTTCCTCCTCTCTGTCCTACTGTCATAAAAAATGCAAACTTCTGTATGGATTATGAACTCTTTGGGTTCCACATGCACGTTCATTTCTCTTGTAAAACCTAGTTTCCATGTAAGTTTCATGAAGTTGCGATTGCCTGATGACAAGCTGAATATAGGATGGTTTGGAATGAAGTGAGATTTGAGACAGGGAAACCAATTACGAGGCTATTGCAATTCTCAGGTGAAAAAGGATAAGGGCCTGAACTAAGGTGGTGGCTCTGTGTATAGTAATAAGGGGATGGATGTGAGAGAGGCTATGGAGGTAAAAAAAAAAAAGAATTTTGCAGCTGATTGAATATGTAAGGTGAAGGAGTGTGAGGAATAAAAGATAACACTAACCTAGGTTATCCTGATAACCTAGGGAGAGTAGAAGGATGCCAATACATTATAATGAAATAGGGAAATCAGTAAAAGAGAGGAATATGAGTTGTTTTGGTTATGCTGAGTTTAAAATGTCTATAGGACATCTAGTTTAAAATGTCCTTGACATATAAATCTGAGAGTCATCTTCATGATGGGGTCACCAATTGAGATAGCAGACAAGTGGGCTCTTATATGTATGTATGTATATGTATATACATACATATAAAATACAATATTATATATCATATAAATCCTATTTTATCCAAATCTTAGCTTCTTGGTATTTTTTCATCTTCCTATTAATTTTTCTTTTTCCTCCACCTTATCTAATTTGTTTATCATCTTTTAACTCTTTTGGTTTGTAACGCATTTCCTTTAATGATCTGAGAGGGCTTAGTGCAGGCTTCCCCTCTTATATATAACAATTATGTAAAACATCCTTGCTTTTTGCAAGGGTATATGATAACTTCTCACTGAACAAAACAGTAAACTCTACCAGGCACCACCATTTTGCCTGAGCAAAGTGAGTGGTAAGGGCAAATGACAAATATACCCTTTTCTTTAAATAATGTGATTTACAACATACAACCACAGAGTGCCCATCAGCTCCTGAATTGCTGGAGCAATTGCGGTGGCTGGTAAAACTCTACTTCTTGGAGTTCTCTGCCTTGTTCTTTTGCTCTATAATCTTCCTTATGTCCATCAAAAAACCTGTAATCCTCTTCTTTCTTAAAAGCTGAGAGTGAATTTAGTGTTTAAAAGTGTCAAAGGGACAGATTCTGGAGCCCATGAACGAAAGTTTCCCCTCAGGCCACTGTAAGAGTGCCCTGTGAGTGCTTTAACACTGCTGATTCAGACATTAGCAATACTGAATGTAAGGAAAAAGGGAGGAGATGGAATTACCCTTTCTCCCTTCTGCCAAACTCCCTAAACTCAGTGCCACCTATTTTCAAATTAACAGCAACTCAGGCTTGATCACAATAAATGGGACAAAAAATAAATATCTAAACTTATTTTAATTAAAAAAATTCTTTCTCGACAAGTTAGCATCATTTAATAATTGACTATGCTATTAAGTTTAACAAAGGCAAATCATTTCATTCATTCAGTTGCACTGTTTTTCTTTCTCTTATAAAGTGATTAAACAATGGACATTTGGCAACCTTTACTACCTCTTAAAATGTTCTCTCCTCCTGTTGGCTAACCATAGGAATCACATCCTTTAAGCTCCCACTCTCACCCCCCACACTTCCAAGAAAGCCTTCCTTGTTTAACCACATCCCACTTTATCTCTCTTCAGCATTTGCACTTTCCTGTTTACTATATTGCTTTGAGCTTGCCAATTGTCCTTCTTTCATAAGAGAAAGCTGGTTTTTTCACTAGCTAGATTCTGAGCTACTTGAAGATCAGGACAATATGTTTTCTTCCTTTGTTATCTGCCCATGGTGCCTAATATAAAGCACCACTATGCGCAGCGAACATTCAATCAATACCTATTTTGCTTCGTTTGGCTTGGTTTGATCTGGAGCTGTGATTTCATCTGTGTAGGGAATTCCAAATGGGAAAACGCAGTAACTAGTCTACATAGAGCCTTAGAGAACTGCTTTGGGCACTGAGAGGTTAAGTGGTGACTGGTCACACAGCTAGTATGTATCAGTGGCAGAACTTGAACCCAGGTCTTCTTAACTTCAAGGCGAATGTCCCATGTATTTATACCATGCTGGATTGCCAAATGCTGTTAAATAACTTAAAAATGCTAAGATTTAAAAGTTGCTACCATTAAATTTGGAAAAAAGAAATTGAAGCAAACTTGGCAATGTTAACTATCAACTCAGATTTGTGAGGATTTCTGACTTTCAACAGAAGTCCAATTAACCATATGACAAGTCACAGTTTTTGGCAATTATTTTTCTTCATGGCTGCCCATAAGAATGTGTGTGTGTGTGTGTGTATGTGTGTGTGTGTATGTGTGTGTGTGTGTACACATATATACACACACATATATAGTGTTTATATGTCGTATATAGAATGAGATACATACACATATAATACTTACTGTGCTAGAATTGAAAAAACAGATTAGATGAAATGTTGTTGACCTCCAGAATTTAATTAAATCTGTTAGGGGGATAATCCTATCTTCAATCATCTTTTCCTGAAGTTTACATTATAATCTTCACATCTGGATCAAACTGGGCTCTGTGCAGTACAGGATTCATTGCTGAATGAATGTTTTGCTGAGAATAGAAATGTGTGTGTGTGTGTGTGTGTGTGTGTGTGTGTGTGTGTGTAATAACTAATAGTCATCCTATTTTAAGAATAAATGGTGGGGGAAGAGAGGAAAATATGGTACCATTGTTGAATTCACTTCAGTTTTGTTGTTGCTGAGTTATTCAGTTGTGTCTGATTCTTTGTGACCTTGTAGACCATACAGTTCAGAGGATTTTCTTGGCAAATATACGGGAGTGGTTGCTATTTTTTTCTACACTGGGTTAAGGTGAACAGAAGTTAAGTGACTTTCTCAGGGCCACACAACTAATGAAGATGTGAGGCTACATTTGAATTCAGGTCTTCCTGACTCCAGGTCCAGCACCCTATCCACTGTGCCACCTATCTACCTCAGGTCAATTTAGGTGTTTTTAATTAATTATTATTCATTGAAATAAATTACCCTTCTATTTTCCATTTGTATCATACTTCATGTGAGTATTCAAAATGTTCCATTCTTGGTAGAAAAAAAAGTTGTGATATATGAATGTAATCAAATATTAATTACAATAAGAAATGACAAATTTGAAGGATTCAGAGAAACTTGGGGAATTTGAGTAAACTGATGTGGAATAAAAAAGGGTAGAACATGGAGAACAGATAACACAATGACCACAAGAATGTAAAGGAAAACAACTTTGAAAGTTATAAGACCTCTGAGCTAGAGTGGTCAATCGCTGCCTCAGAAAACTGATGAGCAAGCATGACTCCTCTTGGCAGAGAAGTGAGGGATAGAGGTCCAGAATGAGACATACATCTTCAGATATAACCAACATGGTAATGCATTTTGCTTGCCTATTTGTTACAAGGGAGAGCTTCTGGTGGTGTGAGGGGTGGAAAAGAGTAGGGACTGATAGAGATAAAAAAAGAAACACTTTCAGTAAATATTTAAAACACACAAGAAAAATGCAGAGGAAGACACAGACAGGACAACTATGTTACTACTTTGTTAAATTTAACTTGAAAAATATTATATGACAATGAATGAATGAAGAATTAATCAAGAAATAAAACATTTACTGACATAAATTGTTTCATACATATTTCTTTTTAGTTATTTGTATCTGAAATTGTTTATTGATTACATTTATAATAAGAAAAAATTTTAAATCTGTTTTCTGGGGTTTTCTGAAGATTTTAAATTTGTGAGTTACAGATTAAAGGCTGAACACACCTCAACCAAAACCAATGTTTTCTATTATAAATGTATTTTCTAAATATTATTTGAGTGCTGTTAGTGTACCTCATAATTTTTTGAAACATGTAAGGTTAGGTAAATTAAAATGTGCAAATCAGATCCTATTTAAAATGTTGTGGAGGAAGGGGGAAAGTGAATCAGTTTTAAAATGTTTTTGAGATGCTGGCTATTTAAAGTATGTGAACCGTTCTATAATGTTCTATAATTAGGGCAAACCTTAATTCCTCTGTTGCCTATGAAAGAGAGAATAAGGAAGAATCATCCCAGTATCACAAGGTTTTGTGTTTTTGTTGCTAGACTGGGTCTCCATCTTTATCAGGCCTGATCTTTTTTTTTTTTATCTACATTGCTTGCTTGCTTGCTTGATTGATTGATTTTAGTTTGCAATGCTCAGTTCCACAAGTTTTTGAGTTCCAAATTTTTTATTTATTTATTTATTTACTTACTTACTTATTTTAGTTTGCAATGCTCAGTTCCACAAGTTTTTGAGTTCCAAATTTTCTGCCCCTCCGATCAGGCTTGATCTTGCTGATCAGCACCCAGAGCTGTAATCTGCTCCATTTTTCTGACATGGGCTGGTTTGTCCTTCCTTAGGTAGAATGGTAGGGACAACCAGGTGGTGCAGTGGATAAAGCACCAAGCCTGGAGTCAGAAAGGTATAACTTCCTGAGTTCAAATCTCGTCTCAGCCACTTACTAGCTGTGTGACCCTTGGCAAGTCACTTTACCGTTTACCTCAGTTTCTTCATCGGTAAAATGGGCTGGAGAAGAAAGTGGAAAACTACTCCAGTACCTTTGCCAAGAAAATCCCAATGGGCTTGTGAAGAGGTGGCCACAACTGAAATGACTAAATAATAAGTAGACAGACTGGCATTCTACCCCATCATGGTGTGGGAGTGGGAGGACATTAGAGCTAGATACCCAAATGACTTAGCTAGTCTATATCCACTCAGAATACCACAGCTCAAATAATCCACCAGCTTCAGGATACACAGTAGAAAGGCTTACAAGACTGGCCCACCGTGCTGACACACCAGGGTCAGCGGCTGGAGCCCAGCTGACCCGGAGCCCATGAGTTCGTTTTAATATCTTGTTAACTGTTTTTCAATATAATTGGTTTCCTTTGTAATTCTACGTATTTAAGATTGTTCTGAGGAGTCCATAAGCTTTGCCAGATTGTCAAAGGGGTCCATGACACAAAACAGGTTAAGGGTCTGTGAGAGAAGTGGAAGCCATGAAAACCAAGAAAATGTCAGGAAAAAAAGTGAAGACTTCAGAGTCATGCGGTTAGACAATAGTTAATCTGAGAGAGTCACTTAAAGAGGTTTTCATATGAAAGTAATCTTTTCAGTTAGGTGGTCAATGTTTTGTTCATCTTTTTAAATATGTCTGAAAAGTCTTTTTCCTATGCCATGCCATTTTTCACTTTTGCAAATAATCTTAATCAGATAAGTAAGACAGAAGCCAGATGTATTCAGTCTGCTGCACTCAAATTGGCCCCAACTTAGGATAACAGCAGTGTCAAAATGAAAAGGGTAGCTCATTACTGTAGGTTTTCAGTTCAGTGGACCTTATTCTTGTCATTATCAAATAGGTATTATAAAAATACTGTTAGAAATCCTTCAAAAATTAATTGCAACCTTGTCTTATAAACAAAAGATTTCCAAGGTATGATAACCTATTTTGTACTAATTTGTAGCAGCAAGCACTTGAGAAAAATCTTATTTGTTATTGATTTGGGGGTCATTTAAGTCCACAGGGCAGGAGCAACCTGCCTTCGTATCCTCTGCAACACAACAGTTGGAGTACTTGAAGTATCCAATAAATAATAGCTAATAGAAAGGCAGAGAAAATTGTCACAAATCCTTCCTGTCACAAAAAAGCATCTGATTTTTATCCATTTACCACACTATTGCAAAGAAGCAGTTATCTCCTGGGTTCTTGGATTTATTTGGACAGAGTTCTCTTCTCATTTCTAAGACAGGAAATGAATAGAGAAAGGCTGAAAGGATAAAAATAATGACTATCATTCTTTGTATTTGAAGATATTGGAAACAGGACATTAATGAGCCTTTTGACACTAAAATTTTTTGAAAGTTAAACTAAAAGTTGGAAGAATTCATAATGAAAGGAATGGAAATAATTCAAATTTCAGCAATTTAAGCTCCTATAATATTTGAGTTCATAATTTATTATAATTTTTTTCCCTAAAAATGACACCAAAGTTTAAATCAGAAATACCTTCCTTCAACCTAAAGGCCCCAGAACATGGCAAAAATTACACACAAATTACATTAATATTCTAATCCTGAAAATGTTAGTCCCGTTATTTGTAAAGAAGGCCTAATAACATTATCCTTATAAAGACAATAATCTCTTATTTTCTCAAAAAGCTACATCTTGAGCAATATACAAATAAAATGGAAATAAGTTAGCATGAATGACTAAAATAGTGACGGTGCCAGAGGAGAGAAGGGGGTCTATTTGAAAGTTTTATACAGTAGAACCTCAGTTTACAAATTTAATTCATTCTGAGATTCTGTTCATCGTGTGATTTGTTCCTATTGCAAAATGAATTTTCCCCTAGGAAATAATGTAAAGTCGGATGTTCGGTACCACATCCCCAAAAATATTCATATAAAAATAATTATTTATAATTTTAAGCAAATTTTTTTTTTGTCCCTAATGCACCTGAAATACAACAGCAATGATCAGTACACAATATAAACCGAAAATAAAACATTTTTTTTTTCGAGGCTGCGACTGACAAGCAGATTTTTTGGGGATCTGAGTACATTTATACCATTGAGAGTACCCTGCCTCTAAACACACATTTTTGGTCTTTAAAGTGACAAAAGGAAGAAAAAAAACCCAAATCCCACATCTGTTCTCTTTACCTGGCTGCAACACCTTGGAGCGCCAGCTGGTCTGGGTGCCTGGTGTGGAGGCCCCAATGGGCAGGGCCTGAAGTGGAAGACCAGGTCATGTCAGCGTGCCGGGCAGCAGCAAGGGTGGAGGAGGGGGGCTCCCGCCCCAACTCTGATGGCAGGAAGGAGGCAAAGGGATGGGGGGGTGGGGCAGGAGGGTCCAGGCCATGACCCGTAGAGGCCTTAGGCTTAGCAAGGTGTGGGGCCCAAAAACAGAGGCTGGGGTGCTGCGAATGGAGGAGGGGGTGTCCTCTTCAAAGCAGCAGCTGCACAGTGTTCAAGCAGGTCCCCTTCTGGCCCGTGGGTCTAAGCTAACTTGGTATTTTGAATCAGGAATAAACACATTCAGAGTAGGTGAGTGCAGCCCTCCCCACCGGGCATCAAGCTCTACGAACCACTTCCCCTGGTCCAGGCCATAGCTATTGCTTGGAAAGAGAATCTCTTTCCATGAGAACATTGGGGATTTCGTGGGGAGTGCTCTCTCTTATGCTAGTTTCACTAAAAGTAAGATTAACATTACTGCCTTCATTTATTTTTCGTTTTTTAGAACCACTTTGATGTTTTGACTTACTGATGTTTTTTTCAAGCCCAAACATGATGTTTGTACTGCAAATTTTTGTTGGTCCTGCAAGACAAATTTTGCGAAAAAATGTTTCCTTGTTCAGTGAAGCATATGTAAACGAGGTTACTCCATAGACTGAGGTTCTACTGTAATGGGAAAATCAATAGATCTTGGCTACATATTGGAAATGGGGGTGGTGATAGTGAGGAGTCAAGGATAACACCTAGGTTGTGAACCTGGATGACTGACTGAGAGGATGTTCATACCCTGGACAGTAACAGAAAAGTTTGGAAGGGGGAAGATTTTTGGATATGTTGAGTTTAAGATGTCTATGAGATATCAAGTTCTGGATGTCCAATAGTCAGTTAGAGACGTGATAATGGAGATCATTAGAGAGGTCAGGACTAGGTAAGTAGATGTGAGAATCATAACTGAATCCATGGGAGCTGATAAGATTACCAAGCGCAATATTGTAAACAGGGAGACAAGGGCCCAGGACAGAGCCCAATGAGACACATGGTTAGTAGGCCTGATCTGGAGTAGGGGTGAGGAACCTGTGGCCTTCTAGGTCCTCAAGTGCAGCTCTTTGAATCCAAACTTCACAGAATACCCTTAATAAAAAGATTTGTTCTGTAAAACTTGTACTCAGTCAAAAGGTCGAATCCAAGGACCTAGAAGGCCACATGTGGCCTTGAGGTTGCAGGTTCCTCATCCCTGATCTGGAGGAAGATGCAGCAAAGGAGACTGAGGAGGGGTTAGATAGGTAAGAGAAGACCAAGAGTAATATCATGAAAACCTCAAGAGAGGAGAGTATCAAGGAGAGGAGAGTAATTGATAATGTCAAAGGCTGCAGAGAGGTTAAGAATGACGAAGACTGAGAAAAGGCCATTAGATTTGGCAGTTGAGAGATGATTGGTAACTGGAGAGTTCAGTTTCTGTGGAATAAAGTAGAACACCAGTTAAAAAGGGACTAAGAGGAAAGGAAGTGGAGGTATTTATCTGTAGACATTCTTAAGGAATTTAGTTGCAAAAATCAGGAAACATGGGATGATAAGTTGTCTGGGATAGAAGGATCAATGAGTTTTTTTGAGGGTGGAGCAGATATGGACATGTTTGTAGTTAGTGTGGAAGCAGCCAACACACAGGGAGAGACTGAAGGTATGAGAACGGAGATGAGGTGGCAAACTGTTGGAGATGGAATTGAATGGGATCACTTGTGCATGCAGAGGGCTTGTCTTGGCAAGAAAGGCCCCCTGCTGTGAGATAGGTGAAGGAAGAGATTGTGGCAGAAAGCATCTACACAATGTGTGATGACAGAGGGGAGAAGTAGGAGCTCAGTGAATGGTTTTTATTTTTTCAGTAAAATATACGGCAAGATTCGCAGCTGGAAGGGTAGGGAGAGAGCCATGAGAAGTTTCAGAAGATGAAAAAAAATTTTTTTGGAAGGGCCATTGTGGTGAGATTGAGTCAATTAGGTAGAAGTAAAAGGATTGGCTTGCAATAGTGAGAGGCCATTGAGGTTATATACAACATTCGTAAGCTCCTTGACAGTGGTGGGGACCATTTTATTCCTCTTTATATTCCTAGTGCCTGACACAAAGTAGGTGCTTAATAGATATCTGCTGATTAAAGGAATGCAGTATGTAACAAGACTGGAAAAATTGATTGGAGACAGACTGTAGGGAGCCTTAAATGCTAAAGAATTTTATTAGAGGTGATTAAGAGTCACCGGTACCATGCTAAAAATATGATTTTGGCAATTATGCGGAAGACGAGTTGGAAATGAGACTGGATGTAAGGAGATTGAATAGGTTATTAAGGCATTCCAAGGCAGAGGTGATAGAGGTCTAAATTAGGATTGTGACCTTGAGTCAAAAAAAGGGGATATGAGCTATCATAGAGCTAAAATGTTAAGACATAGAGACTGATTTTATATGGGGGAATGCAAGAGTGGGAAGTTTCAAGAACAACTTTTTGAGTTTTATCAATCTTGCTGATTGCGAAGATGGTGGTACCCACAACAGAAAAAGGCAAATTTGGAAGTTTGGGGCAAATAGTCCCGTCTGGGGCATGTAGAATTAAGTGCTTTACTCACAACATGGTAGTGTTACTAGTATTGGCCACATTTTATAGATGAGGAAACTAAGGCTCAGCTAGGTTATGATTATGTGCTCTTATCAAATCTATAGTATGTCAACTTGTCCTTTGGTTGTCTTAGGTCTTTTTAAAACAATTAAGAGTTGAATGGAATTATCTGTCACAATTTACTTTTCTCCAGTGGCAAATATTTTGGGGGAAAAACTAGATCTTACCCAAGTGTAGCAGCCATTCACAGGCCAAATCCCACTGCTCATTTCCTAATCTGGGATGGTTCTTCCCTCCGTATGCAGCTCCTCACTCCCAAGAAGGCTCACTATACTGAGGTCAAACAACGCAGACACCTGATCACTTTGGCATATTAAATCTCAGAATTACTGATGCCAAGCAATCCACCAGCCTCAGCATTGCCAGCAGCAGTGATTACAAGGATCCACCAACACAACTGGTTTTCCAATGGCAAAATTCACAATATCGTGGAAATAGGTAGAGTCCACTGAAGTGGGCAACATTAACATAGTTTTCCTGTTGCTTCTTCCACGCCTCTCCTAAATTGCCATTGAATCCCTAACGCGTGGTTAAGGATCAAAGAACCCTGACACGCTACGTAAACATCAGCTTTCAATTTCTTTCAGAACATCCTTGCATAATACATAAATTGACAATGAACAACTGTCGAATGCCCAATTTTTAAAATAAACTTCTCTTTGGTTTATGAAGATGCCAAAAATGTCTAGACCTTTTTAAGAAATAATTCAAATCCACCAATAATCTCTGGTTTATGTATTTCTTAACTCAATGTGTGGTTATGAATTATATAATACAGGCATGTCAAATACTTAGGGTGAAATAAACATCAGGAAGACTTACAGGTAAAAAAACACATCAAATAGGACATTAAAAAAAGTATTCATAATTTTTAGTAAGCCTAATAGCACCTATTCCATATAAAGGACACTAAAACTTTTGCTTTGTTTCACTGACCCTAAAATTATAGTGCATTATCTTTTAAAAAAAATTCCAGTGCCTCAAAATTTTCCTGAGCATTTCAGGAAAAAAGACTTAAGTGACAAAAGATTGGGGGGGGGGGGGTAAGGGAGAAGAGGGCTTCAAGGAAGGGGAAGATAGGAAGAAAGTCAAGGAAGTGAAGCAGTAAGGTGACTGGAGTATAGCTGGTTGGAGAACTGTGCTACCAAGAATCCTGCTCCCCTAGGTGGACAGGAGGCTGGTATTCAATCAACTGTCCTGATGTAGTCTAGCATGGTTTAGAATACTGACTTTGCAGTCAAGAAACTTGGGTTCTAGACCTAAGCTCCGACACTAGTTCATGGGATGACTTTCTGGGCCTCTGTAAAATGAGGGCTTTAGATTAAACTAATTTTTAATCTACCTTAGTTCCAACATTTAATATTTCTTCCTGTAGGTAAATGTTAAAGGCAGATAATAGGTGAAAAAGTAGTATTTTTCTGCACAAGGTAGATAATACGCCCCTCTCATATTCCTGTCAAAGTTGTAAAAGAAAAAAAAAATCTTACAAGTAGATGATAGGAGCAGTAGTTTAATAATGGCTTTATTAAAAGCAAACACTTGAAAGTATTCTGTATTTAATTCAGATCAATGTGTTTTAATACATTAACAGAAATACTTTAATCTCTCACACTAACCAATTTGAAGTATATTAGGATATTTCTCAAGAACTCTTCTGAATTTACATGAAACAAATCTGTAGAGAACTTGTGACTTGAGTCCAGTACTTTAACCAACTATGACTAGATCATCACTGGTGAATTCATACGCTGGAACCTCAAGGTTGAGCGGAGCAGGGCCTTTTCTGATTCTGCCAGATGCATCATAGTGTGACCCATGACAAGGACAGTAATAACCACCAAAATCACCTGCATTTGCAATGGGTACACAACCAAGATGGGTGCAGACACCTATCAGTATGACCCATTCAGGCTTCTTTACACGGTCTAAATCATGTTGTGGGTCTCTCAACTGTGACAAATCCACACTGGATTCTTGATCTATTTCCTTCTGGGTTCTATGACGTACAAACAGAGGCTTTCCTCTCCATTTCAAAGCTATGTTCTTGCCTTCAGGAATATCTGACAGCTTGATTTCAATTTTCGACATGGCCAACACATCAGCAGAAGCACTCATGCTGGAGACAAACTGGGAAACGGCATTCTTGGCAGCATATGCAATACCTACGGTTGTAGTTGCAGTTATCAAATAGGAGAAGCCTTTTCTACTTTCACTGCTATCTTTTGAAGATTTTTTGCTATCTAACACATCTGCTCGACGATAGGCAGAGAAGTCAGGAACCTTGATGTCTGTATGGGAGTATCGAACAGAAGCAGGAGCTGCAAAACAGAGGGTTATAAGAACAAAGTCAGATAAACACCTTAAAAGGTGTGTGCCTGTATGCACATATGTATGTAATACATACTACACACACATGTATATATGCCTATGAAGTCTTTAAAAATTCAAAAATATTCAAGCAAAATTTAAACATTTTGAAAATTACAAAACAATCTGTTAATATAAAAATAGTCAAAGTAGGAGCACAGCCAGCATATGAAACAGCATAAATTGGATGAAGTCCATTTATATATTGGTATACAAGTTAACCCACAAATTATTTGTTAACTGACCTAGCTGAGGACTGCTGATTCAGGTCCATAACGTCTCCAGAAAAATGAGTACATGGGACATGAAGTTGAACAGCCTTGTGAAATGAAATATTTCAGATTCTAAAAATTCAGTTTGCTAGCCGCTCACATCCACCCTCCAGTACTGAACGCATCTCTAGCTTTATAATGCAAATTGTGAAATCTATATTCCTATCAAGGTCAATCTATGTGTTTTCTAAAACTGCACATAAAACTCCTAAGAATTCTTGAGGTGTTATTTTCAAGAAGAGAAAAAGGTACCCTATGAATACAATTTTATAAGAAATTGAAGGTTTTTCCTCTTATATTTTAAAAGCATGCTAGGATAGATTCTCGTAACAAAGGTCTATATTTTTAACACCAATATGCTTCCAATGTTGTTGTATGGCAGCAAGTTATGAAAACACCCTGCAGTCTCCGAAGAAATGCAAATTGGGGAAAACCCAAAAGGCAAATATGAGGCCCCAGGTGGACATTAGCAGGCTATATAATACTTTATAAACAAGGAATTAATTACAAGAAGCAATGTAAAGGATATCAAAGAAATGTAAAAATGAAAGATGCACCAATATTGTGGCAAGAATGAGAAATGTGGATGCCAAGAAAATGACATGAAAACTCCCAACCATGTTGGATGGACCCCCATGGAGAATTTAAGGGCAGCAATGGACAAAATGTGCACAGGATGAGCAGGCATAAATGAGACTTTGGAGCCACCAGAGTATTGTAAGACAGGAATTAGTGCTACTTTAACTTCAAACATAATCAATGATGGATGAAGTAGGAAGAGCCTCATCAAAAACAGGCAACTTGTTAGGGTCAAAAGAAATCTTCAAGTGGGCTATCATCTCATTTGATGCAGTAAGAAAACTCTCTGGTAGCTTCATCCTTAACGGATTACTAGTGTGTACACATTATTTTAGAAGCTTTATTTAGTAAATGGTTAAAACATCAAGAATTTTAACAGAAAACATAACTCAAATATTACTGTGAAACGAGTTTTGATGAAAAATTTTATTGGTGCCATTTTCAAACATGTTTAAGAAAAAGTGAAGCTTTTGGCAGGTTCTCTAAAATAAATTTTTAAATCCTACTAAGTCTATTCCATTACTTTTGTTTACAAAAAAGGTTTTGTTTCCAAAGAAGACTGTTGAGTTTAAAAAAAGATTGTAAGTTCAAATTCTGATTCTGACACTTAATATATATGATCTCAAACAAGTTAACCTTCCTGGGCCTGATCTGTAAAAGGAGGGAGTTGGCTTCTATGCCCTAAGTTCTACTCATAAAAATTATTTTCCTTTCCATCACAAAGTTTCTATGCAAGAATTCATACCAATATTGTTCACAAGTAATTTCGACTACTTTCCCTCTAGTTCTCAAGAATGATAACTATATGCAAATCATAAAGTTACCTATAATGGAAACTAGTGAAATTAATGGGATCTACATAAAAATACCTCTGCACTTTTCCAGACGGAGGCATGTGGGCAAATTACCGAATAAGAAAAGCCATCCTAAAATGATTCTCAGTCAGGATTTCTGTGGGATCAATTATATGATTTATATAGCTCTAGTGAAAATGGCTACTAAGCCTGGTCAATGTGTTTAATATCACTTAGATAAGAAGGCAAGCCTGGAACAGGGGACAGAAAGCCAATCTTAGAAGATCTATGTTCAAATCTCCTCACCCCCTTTAGACTATAAAAACTCTGACTCTGGACAAGTCAGAGGCCTCACCAATTCTCAAAGACTACAATTTACAGAGAAGCTACCAATGTACACTAATAGAGGGAGTTTCCTTGACACCAATTTTTTAACTGGAAGTTATGTAGGCCAATGAAATAACAGGTCCGGATCAAAAGAAAAAAAAAAACACTTATTTCTCCTAATAGAAGACAGGAAAAAAAAAGTTCGTATAATAAAACAAAAGAAACTATCAGCACTTTGAAATAGACACTTCGGGATTAAAATCACTTTAATCAACCTTGCTCATATAATAATAGCTAGAGAAAAGTGAACAAATAAATTGGCATAACAAACCAACATTTTAAAACATTTATCAAGATAAATTCCAAATGGATACAAGACTTAGCTATAAAAGGTGACCTGAGAAGCAAATCCAAAGAGCAAGGACAAAAATTACTTTTCCAATCTATGGATGGGGAAGAGAAGAATACAGAAGATGAGACACTTGATTATATAAAATTAAAGTTTTTGCGCAAACAGAAATCAATGCAGTTAAAATCTGAAGGGAAACAGGTCAACTAATAAAATAACCTTAGAGAAAGTTTCTTTGAAAAAGGTGTCATATCCAAGATATAACAATCTGATTCAAATTTCTAAGAATACATTCCTCACTAGCTACATAGTCAAGGAAATGAACAGACAGCTTTCAAAGGAAGAATCTAAGCTTTAAACAAGGGTATTTCAAAAATGTTAAAATCACTAATGATTAAAGAAATGCAAATCTGAGGTTTCATTGATATTCATCATGCTGGTAAAGACAACAAAAAAGGAAAATGACCACTGTTGGAGGGGCAGTGGGAAGACAGGTGTACACTAAAGTAATATTGGTGGAGTTGTGAATTGATCTTGCCATTCAGCAAAGCAACATGGAACTAAGCCCATGAAGTACCTTTGGCTCAGCTATCCCAGTCCTAGCCCTGTACCTTGAAAAGATCAAAGAAAGAGGAAAAGGACCCATATGTACAAAATATCTATAATAAATTTTATAGTGGCAAATAAAACAACAAAAAAAAACCCTGTAAACTTAGAGGGTATTCATCTGTTCAGAAACAGCTAAACAAATTATGACATATGAATACAGTGCCATAAGAAATAAAGAAAAAGACAATTTCAGAAGATTTGGGAAGACCTCTATGAATAAATGTATGGTGAAGTAAACACAACAAGTGGAACAATTTACACAATTACATCATAAAGAGAAGCAATTCAAAGTGCTGGGCCTGGAGTCAGAAAAACCTGAATTCAAATTTGGTCTCAGATACTTATTAGCTGTGTGATCCTGGGCAAACCCTGCTTGTCTCAGTTTCCTTATATGTAAAATAAGCTGAAGAAGGAAAAGGCAAACTACCCCAGTATCTTTGCCAAGAAAACACACAAGGGGTCATGAAGAGTCAAGACACAACTGAAAAATAACAACGACAAACTGATTTCAGAAGACAGCAAAATGAAGTACACTAACCACCTCCTGCCAGAGATGATCGACTAAAGAACAAGAGACACATTTCTGGACATGATCAACAGGAGCACCTGTTTTGCTTGACTATTATGGTTTTCCTTTCCTTTTTTTTTTTAATTGTCCCTCTGGTGGTGGTGGTGGGGGTGTTTCCTTATTAGTCAGAAAAATTATTTTTTAAAACAAGTGATTAAAAGGTTTCCTCATTTGAATTTAAAGAAACTTACAAAAGAAAGTTAACTCAAGATTCCACTTATTTTAGCTAGCAAGCTACATTTTCTCGTAGAATACAAGAAGTCTGGAAAATCTGGTAATTACAGACATAGTTCTTGCCCTTGAAATTCAAGCTCTAAGTTATTTTAACTATATGCTTTGGCTGTGACTCAAAGGTGGCAAAGTATAACATTCCTAGATTCAGTTTCAACTTAAAAGACAAGATACTATGGAAAAGTCACCAATATGTAGAAGAACTTCTTTAAATTATGCAAAAAGATGAAGGACTCTTAGCTTCACCTGCACCTAGCACTAGCGATAGAATATCAAAGTTAGTGTTTGGCTGTCTTCTCCTAAGTCAAGATTTTCACCACTGTCAGGACACACTTCTCATTCCACAGTTATATCAAGGAATCTTGCTTTCCATCTACACTGTGGGGTGGAAAGAATACTAGAATTGGGATGATTCCTTGGTCTACCACTTTTACAAGGTGTAAACCACAGAAAAAAGTTACAACCTCTGACCCTGCTTACTGCTCATATGTTGTGGAGACAATAATGCTTGACCTACAGAGATGTCACGATGATCAAAACATGATAAAAATACTTTGTAAATTCTAAATTGCTTTTTGAAAGTAACCTATCAAATCATCTGCAATACTGGAGGAAGTAGGTAAGTTGAAGTATTAAGTATATATATATGTTGCAAGTTGGAGGCTTCACTGATAGAGAATACTTACTAGGTCTTTTTTTTCCCATCACTTATTTCCAACAAAGTACATAAAATAAAAAAGCCCCCTTTAATGGCTAAACTTTCATAGATGATCTTTCATTTTCTCCTCTATCCTTCCACCGATATTTTCTATGCTTCTACATTTGGGGTAAACGACAATGAAGAAATGTTTTATGCACCAAGATGTAATGTGACTGAACAAGTTAAGTAATTTGCCCTCTCTGTAAAAGGAGGGTAGCTGGTAACCCAAGCTTTAAGGGTCCATTCTATGGATATAAGTCTTGAGAGGGAAGACATCTATGGGTTCCAGGACTCACTTCCTACAAGGTCTACCTGTCCTATGTATCTCCTAACTGCCCAAGGGCCACAAGCTCTCTCCCCACCAGTGAGAGATCCAAGTGTATCTAGAGGACCACCCAAGATGCCCTCTAATGTCCCATCCATAGCTAAAACATGTTAGGAACCTTAGAGATCACTAGGGTCACTGCCTTGAACTCAACTTCCTCTGGGAAGATGTAATGAACTCAAAATATGGAACACTGGATGTAAAGTGGCACGAACTGGTCTCCAACATAGCTCTGCTACACACTCACTACCGGACTGTGGCCAGCATTGTGTAATGGAAGGAGCACTAACTCAAGAGTCCTGGATTCAAATCTTGCCACAAGCTTATTCCCAGTGTGACCTTGAGCCAATCACTTAACCTAGCTGGGCCTCAGTCTCTCCAACTATTATTAAAGGGCACTGTACCTAAGGGCCCTTCTAGTGCTCGCATCCTATGCTGTCACTTCACCTTTTGGGACTTCAGTTTTCGTACCTGTAAAAAGAATATTTAATACCCTCACTATCTAAAGGGTTGTGGAGGTGCAGGAGATAATGTTTGCAAAGTATCTTGTTGTTTTTAAAACTTTAAACCCTAAGAGTGAGCTATTATTCCCTACCCAGAGACAAAAAGCAGCCCACTCCCAAGTTTCACAGTGAGGGTGGGGAGGTCACCTGTTCGCATGGTTCAAGGACAGGAAATGGCGGCTCTCCACTCCCGGGGCTGTAGGGACACCCCTTCCCCACCCCTAGCCCCCTCGGCCTTAACTCGGCCTGGGCGCCCCTCAATTCCGGAAATGGGGGTCCTGCACCCCGGAAACAGCCATCCGGCTCCCTCCCTCGGCCCTCAGGCTGTCCAGGCCCCATGGGGGAGCCCTTTCCCCGGCTGCAGAAGCAGCGACCCGGTTCGGTGCGGCCCCTTTGTTCTCATCTCCTCCCCGCCCCCCACTCACAGAAGAGGCTGACTCTGGCGACGAGCTGCCGGCGGGCGGCCTGCCCGGCCAGAGACTCCTGGCACAGGAGGGACCGCTTCGCATCCAACACGGGAGGCTCCGGGGCGGGCACCACCGAGGCCTGCACCAGCGGCCGCAGGGGACCCGCCACCGTACGAGACGTGGCTGACAGGACGGGGGCGAAAGGGCCCGAACGAGCGGCAACCGACAACATGGCGAAGGCTTAGTTCACCCCGGAGCCGGTCACTAGGACGACCTTCCCCGAACTGCGCAGGCGCCAAGAAGCGGCCGTGCGCGTGGCGTCATCACGCCAGTATCGCGCGCTGCACTCCGGGTTCGGCTATAAAAGGCGCTGCGCAGACGCGGGTGTTATAAAAGCACCTGTGAGCGCACAGGGGGAGGGGCTTCCTTCCTTACCTGCCTGTCTGTTATTCGGCTCATTCCGCGCTTCACCTGGGACTGAGTGACTAATCCTCTCCGCCCCTTTTCTCATAAAATAACTTCTTGTGAAGCTGAATACAACTTGTTATAACCATTAAACACCTAGTTTTCAGATAATTCACCTACCACCGATGATTATTAGCCATCTGGACACAGTGAAATCTTGGACGTTACACTCGATTATCGTGTCTGTGGTACTGGGCTATTTCCAGACGACTTGTTTATTTAGCTGATGCCTGATATCCTCAGAAGTTGTTACTTCGTTAAAGTAGCGCTCCAGGGGTAAAAATGAAAAATTGGTTTACTTTTCTGTTCCTAAAATACTTCACCGCAGCTGGGGCCTTGGTGAGAGCTGACAAAGGCAGATGAAACTTACTAGGTAGAGGACACAAATAACAATGCTTCTTTCTGAGATTTCAGACGCTATTGAATATGAATTTTATGTTCGATTAGCAATTATATTTTGCAAAAATTTCTAGACAATCACATCGGCAAAGTGATCATTGAAAAGCCCTAAATCCTTATGAATCTGTCCCCTTTTTAGATGCTTCAACCTGAAGTTTGAAGGGTAACATACTGTGTGACCTTAGACAAGCTACTGTCCTCCTCCCGCACTCATTTTATCTCCTGTAAAATGAGAGGGATGAACTAGATTATATTTTGTCTAGGTCTGCTGTCTCTACCTCCTTCTGGTCTTTTCTGTTCATTCTTTTGCATCCTTCATTAATGTTTTTTTTTTCCTCTTTTTTTTGTGGGGGAGAGGATCACCATTTCTAAACCCCATCTCATCCTTAGTTCTCTCATTCCGAAGTAGAAAGAAAAAACAGCTTACTTATAACCGACATAGTCAAGCAAAGTAAATCTACATAATGGATATGCCTGAAACTGTATTTCTTGTTCTATACCTCTAATCTATCACCTAACTGTCAGGAAATGGGAAGCATGCTTCCACATTAGTTTTCTTGAGTCATGGTTAGTCATTGCATTGGTCAGAGTTCTAAAGTCTTTCAAAATTGCTTTGCTTTAAGATGTTCTAGTCATGGTATAAATTCTTCTGGTTCTGTTCAATTCACTCTGCATCAATGTATATAAAACTTCTTAGGTTTTTTATAAGATTCATCCCTGTACACATTTCTTATACTGCACAATGATATTCCATTACATTTATATACCACATTCCTCAGTTGATGGGCATGACCTTTATTTCCAGTTCTTTGTTACTCAGGGGGAAAAAAAAAAAGGCTGTTATGGATATTTTTGTGCACATGGGTTTTTTACTCTCTTTCATGTTTTGGGGGCACAAATCTAGTATTGGTACAATGGAGTCAATAGGATATATGGTTTAGTGCCTTTGGGACACAGGTCCAAATTGCATTCCAGAATGTCACAGCTCCGTCCATAGTGTCTGTCATCCCATGTTTCCAGTAACAATTGTCATTTACCTCTTTTGATTGTCTCTGCTAGTCTAATAGAACATTAGAATTATTATCATGTACATTTTCTTTATTTTGAGTGATTTGAAGCATTTTGTTTTCTAATTCTCAATAATATGTTTTTCTTCTTGTGAGGGCAGTCTGTTCTTAACTTTTGACCATTGAACTATTTGGGGAATAAGTGTTGTTCTTGTATTAGTTAGCTATATATAAATTATATAAATACAAACATACAAAACAATTATATATGTAATATACATATACTACATGTATATGCATTTATACATGTAAATATATCACATATATTGTATATGTGTGTCATTTTATGTTTATATAAATATATGTATATATTTCTTTATATATCATACCCTAACCACTCCAGTATCTTTGCCAAGAAAACTCTATGGACAACTACGGTCCATGGGGTCACAAAGAATCAGACATGACCAAATGACTAGCAACAAAAATGTGTGTGTGTGTGTGTGTGTGTGTGTGTGTGTGTGTAAACCCTCACTTGATCCATCTGTCCCACTATCTATCATCTCCTATTTCTCTTCCCTTTTGTAGCTAACCTACTTGAGAAGTCCATCTACAATCAATGTTTCCACTTCCTTTCTTCCAACTGTCCTTAACTCTCTTTAGTCTGGCTTCTGAACTCAACTTTCAACTTGGATCTTCATCCAAGTGTCTCATGGATCCCCCCCCCCCCCCCCCCAGGATTCTGTCCTGGGACTCTCTTCTCTCTCTGTGCTGCTTTACCACTCTCATCATTATCTCCATGAAGATGATTTTAAGATCAGTTTGTTCAGCTCCAATCTCTTTGCTGACCTCCAGACTCACATTTCCAACTGCCTATTTACCCTGTAGATATGTAGATATCAATATTTCCAAAACTGAACTCATTATCTTTTTGCCAAAACCCTCATCTCTTCCAGATTTCCCCATCACTATCGAGAGAACTACCATCCTCCCAGGCCCTCAGGTTCATAATCTGGATGTGTTTCTCAACTCCTCAGTCTCTTTTACCCACTCCAGTTATCAATCTGTTGCCCAATGTTATAGATTTTACCTTTCTAATATCTTCTATATATGCTCCATCTCTCCTCTGATACTAACACCACCACTCTGATTCAGGCAGGCCCTCATCACCTCATGCTTGGACTATTGCAATAGCTTGCTGGTTGGCCTTCTTGCTTCAAGTTGCTCCCCATTCAACTTTATGCTGTATTCAGGTGTCAAAGTGATCTTCCTAAATCTCAAGTATGATGATATTCTACCCCCAAACTCCCCACGTTCAGTATACTCCAGTGGCTCACTGTCACCCTCAGGATCAAATATAAAATCCTCTGTTTATTATTTAATATTCTGGACTCCTTTTACCTTTACAGGATTTTTATGCTTCATACTCTGTCATCCAGTGGCACTGACCCCTTTACTATTCCTTAATCAAGACACTGTATCTTCTGACTCTGGTCAATTCTCTCCTTCCTGGCTTTCCTGGTTTCTTTTCAGCCCCCAATAAAATGCTGTCTTCTGCAAGAAGCCTTTCCCCATCCCTCTTAATACTATTGCTTTCCCTCTGTTGATTATCTGCAATTTATCAGATAGATAGGTAGATAGGTAGATATGCTATGATGAATGGGAAGAGTGAATTGGTTAAGGATTGTCTTGTTATAGGAAGGGCCCAGTTGAAATTATGTAACATAAATTTGTAGTCAGCCCAGTCAGGACAGTTTTGCATTTTCTCCAGATCTATTCTGCAAGTAGAAGTGGCAATGGGGAGCGAGGAGTATTGTAACTACCCTCACTGTGACAAGTGAAAGTAAGTGAAACTGCAACCAGTACTGGAAAGGATGGCCAGGGATGCCATGTCATCAGGATGCAACCAGGTCTCAGTGAGTGGAAGGAAATGAAAGGAGGAAGAGAGGAAAAGATTTATGAAGAAATCAAATGTAACTGCAGAGAAGGCATTTCAGAGAGTACAATGGAATGGGGGGCAAATCTGGACTGGGACAGTATGGAGGCGGATTTGAGGCAGATGAGAATAAGGGTATGGGAATGAGGCATGGAGAACAAAGGTGGTACTCAGCAGATTCAGGATCACTAGCCTAGGGAGAGTATAATGGGGGAAGGAGTATGTTACCTATTGAGGAATTGAGTTCAGGCTAATTTTCTGTGACTGGGGAGCAGTCCATTAATGAGTCCATTATAGGGTAAGGAGGTGATCAGACTGTTTAGGGACTTCTTTGGCTGTTCACCTTGTGGAAAGTGGTGATGTTGAATCCTGTAAGGCCCAGGAAGCACAACTCAAAGTAGGCAAGATCAGAAGAAGATATAGCATGGGTGAAGCAGAATCTAGCAGTTCCTGGGGGGTCTGTTTTCCAGAGCACTAGAGAGGACCTGGGGTAAAGACAGACCTGAGGCCTAGAGCTTCAAGGTTGCCCATAGGGCACTCTCAGAAGTCTGAGGAATAAGGTAGTGACAGGTAGGGTGGTTGAATCTAGGCCTCCTCGTGAAGTCTAGGAAGGCAGAGGCCCCAGGTGGGCAGGTCCGATTGGGAATGACACAGTGCTTCCTGAAAGTCTCAGAAACCAAGAAGCCTCAGGCAGGAAGGCTAAATGGAGCAATGAGCCACACCATAGGAAGTCTCAGCAGCAGAAAAACAAGTCACAGATGTAACTAATTCAGGTGGTATTCTTATTTTTATTATATTGGCATGGCCCAAACATATACAACTAATGTCTTTCCTATTATTTAAGGCTGTCTTCATTTTTATCAAGTGTTTTGTAGCTGCATTTATGTAATTTCTATGTGTTCCTATATGTCCTATATGTGGATGGACTCATATTTTGTACATTCTGTCTCTTCCTGCTGAGTTTTTTTTGGTAATTTACAACAAAACTAATGATTTATGTCAGTTTATTATTTATGTCTTTCTAATTTGCTGAAGTTATTAATTGTATCAATTATTTTTAGTTGAATACTTTTCTTCTTTCAATGATCTCTTTGGAATATAGACCTAGAAGTGGTATAGCTGGGACAAAGAGTATGCACAATTTAGTAATTTTTAGTGCAGAGTTAGAAATTGCTTTCCAGAATGGCTGTACCAATTCACCTGTTCTGCCAATCATGCATTAGTGCACCTGTTTTACTATAGTCCCTCTAGTATTTGTCATTTTCCTCTTTGGTCATCTTCGCCAAGTTGATGAGTATGATGTGAAATCTCAAAGTTGCCTTAATTTGCATTTCTCTAATTATTACTGGTTTAGAGTATTTTTTCCTACGGTTGTTGATATCTTGGATTTCTTCCTTAGAAAACTGCCTGTTAATATCTTTTGACCATTTATCTATCGGAGAATTGATCTTACTTTTATAAATTTGAATCAGTTCTTTACATATCTGGGATATGAAAACTTTATCAGATAAAATTGCTACAGAGATCTTTTCCTATTAGCCTGTTTCCTTTCTAATTTTAACTACATTAGAGTCATTTGTGCAAAAACTTTTTAATTTTATAGAATCAAAATTGTCCATTTTATCTTCTGAGATCCTCTCTGTCTCTTGTTCAGTCATGGACTTTTCCCATATCTATAGACTTGAAAGGTAATTTCTTCCTTGGGTTCTCTAATTTATTAATGCTTTAACCTTTTATACCTAGGTCATATATAGATTTGGAGCTTATCTTAGCATAAGGTGAGAGATGTTGGTCTAAACCTATTTTTGCCAGATTGTCTTGTCATCTAGTTTTCCCAGCATTTTGTTGTCATTGTCAAAAATGTGAGTCCTTCCCTCCCACCCTCCCTACTCAGTAACTTGGGTCTTTGGGTTTTATTGAACACTGTGCTACTGTTGCTTTACTTCTCTCTGTTCTGTATATAATATATTGTACTCATTTGCCTGTCTTTTTATTTTCTTAAACAGTACTAAATTGTTTTAATGATGGCTGTTTTGTAATACGGTTTGAGATCTAATACTGATAGACCCTCTGAGGTTCTTCACCTTTTGTTCCTTCAGATGAATTTTATTATTTTTTTCAGTTGCAGTTCTTAGATGAATACTTACCGAAATAAAAAATACTCAGATTGACAAAAGAAAAAAACAGACTACTTAAATAACCCAGTATCAGAAAAAGATATTGAACAAGCCACAAATTAAATTCCCAAGGAAAAGTCCAGGGATAGTTGGATTTAGAAATAAATTATATCAAATATTCAAAGAAAAATTAACTGTAATATTACATGAACTATTTATAAGAAGAAGAAAGAAAGGCACCCTCTCAATCCCTGTGATACAAATATAATACCTAATCTTGATACCTAAATCAGGGAGAAATAAAGCAGACAAAATTATCACTTATTTAAAGAAGATATGATTATTTACTTAGAAAACCTGAAAGAATCAACCAAAAATTAATTGACGTAACAAATTCAGCAGAGTTTCAGAATAAAAAAAAATCTATATAAATCATCAGCATTACTGTAATTCTTCAACAAAAGCCATCATGGAGAGCTAGAAAGTGAAATCCCATTCAAAATAACTACAAAAGCTTTAAAATGTTTGGGAATGAGTCTATCAGTATGCACCCAAGAGCTGTATATGAATCCACTCTAGAGAAATGAAAATAAACTAAGATAATTTGAGAATCCTAATTGCCCATGGGTAGGTTGAGCCAATATAATAAAAATGAGAATGCCAACTAAATTAATTTACTTATTCAGTACTGTATTAACCAAATTACCAAAAGAATATTTTATAAGGCTTTATTTTTTCCACAATTTCTTCCTCTGTTCTTTTCCATTTTGATACAATTTTGTTTTTCTTTATCTCTTTTTTATTTCAGACAGCTAACTTTATTATATTTTGGAAAAAGTCAGGCAGGTCCTAGTTTTATTTATCAATTCAATTGCTTTTATTAATTTCTTTAATTTTCAGAAATTTTCCTTCATTGCTTATTTGGGGATTTTTAAAATTTGTTGCTGTTCACATCTTTTTAGCTGCATGCCCAATTCATTGACTCCTCCATTCTCTCTTTTGTTAATGAAAGTCTTTAAAGATACATATTTTTCCCTAAGAACAATTTTAGCAAGCTTCTATAAGTATAGGTATACTGTCTCATTATTGTCATTTTCTTTGATAAAATTTTCTACTACTTAACAATTTTTTCTTTGATCCATCAGTTCTTTAAAATTGTCATTTAGTCTTGAATTATTTTTAAAAATTTCTTTGTCCTTTATTGAATATAATTTTATCGTGTCGTGATCAGTAAATGATGTGCATGATATTTCTGCTTTTCTATGTTTTGGGAAAGGCCTTTATGCCCTAAAACATGGACAAATTTTTGTAACATATTCCATGTATAGCTGAAAAGTATGTAAATTACTTTATATTCCCGTTGAAAACTACCAGATCTACCATATTGAGTATTTCTTAAGTTCATTTTGGTCCTTAACTTCTTTCTTGTTTTTCATTTGGTTACAATTGTTCATGGTTGCAAAGAATACATTAAGGTTTCCCACTATAGTTTTAATATTTCCATCTCTAGTTTGATTAACTTTTCCTTTAAGTTTAGATACTATTTAAGTATTTATTAGGTATTTATATTGATAGTGATTTATTATCTATGATTTCTTTAAGCATAATGTAATTTCCCTGCTTATCTGGTTTTATGTCTGTATTTGCTCTAGGCTTATCTGAAATCATGTTTTCTAGCCCTTCTTTTTCTTAGTTCAACTGAAGCATAATTGATTTTGTCTAATCCCTCATCATCCCTCCTACATGAATTTTTGTGATTCAAGTGTGTTTCTTATAAACAACATGTTTTCAGGTTCTGTTTTCTAATACATTTTGCTATCCTCTTCTGTTTTATGTGTGAGTTCATTCCATTCATTTTCATAGTAATGATTATTAATATGTATTTCTCTGTATTCTATCCTTTTGTACTTTTTCCTTTCTTTGCTCCCACACCCTTATTTGCAAATAAGGTGGTAAAAGAGGAGTTTGCTTGACACTTGTGATTTACAAATGAAATAGCCTGTTTGCTCTCTGTTGTAGCTTTTCTCTCCCCTTTGCCTGCCCCAAATCCCAGGTTTTTACCCTTTATTTTTTACCTTTTTATTCTTTTCCTTTTAATCCCTGCTTCACATTCCTCTCCAAAATATTCTGACTTATTTGGCTTATGACTATTTCCTTACCTTTCCTGCACTCCCTCTTAGATTTCCCTCTTGTCCTACCTTGTTCCTGTCTCTCCTATTTTCCTTTGGAGATTAATATATCTCTGTACTGAAATCTCTGAGTATATGTGGATAATTATGTTCAACCTTCCCTGAGCTCTTGCAGATGAAAGCAGGGTTCATAGTATGCCTGTTCTCCCCACCCTTTTCTCTGTGATTATATACTTTTCATCTTAATGTACCTCTATTATGTAATAATGATTTCCCTCCCCTTCCTCTTTTCTTCCCCAGTGTAATCCTCTTTGTCCCCCCCACTACCACATTTTTATCTTTTCCTTCTCCTATCAAAATAGAACAAAATCACCCATAGGCCCTAAGTTATTTGTAAGTTTTTTCTATGCTTCTTAAAAATATTATGGCTTTGAGATTTGTTTCTTATCCCATATTTCTAATTCCACAGTTCAACCTTACATTTTTCTTCTTATGAAAAAAATATGTGTACAATGTTTTCTGGTCCTGCAACCAATGAACTGCTTATTCCACTGAAACACACTATCTCTTGTGATTAAAACCATTTAAACCCATGTTCATATGGACCTCTGCAATGGATACTGTCCAGAACAAACTGGACATGGTCTAAAGCAATTTCAAGAGTCATGGTACTTGTATTCAGAGTGCTTACTCCCTAAATTTATGTCTCAGTATAACCCAAATCTTTTCTTTATTGAAAGGGATCTCCACTGATTTCTCTGTTGCCCCCAGGAAGGACTTTTTAATTTCTATTTCCATTTCCTTGTCATCTTCAGCTATTCCCCAAACTCCACGTTTCTCTCTAGAGCAGTGAAACAGGAAAGATTGACAGTCATGTTCAATTTGTACAGACTATCTTGGATCTGAGCTATTTAAAATGTATTTTTTTTCTCAATACAGTCAGTTTCAGTAATGCAGTGCCCCTGTCTCTTTGAAAAGTGGTAACCCCAGGGAGGAGATGGAATTAACCAGGGAGGAGGAGATCAGTTGTATTAATATTTTAATCACTAACTCCTTTAACACATTAGTCACATTCATTAAATGTGATTAATTTGTAGGCTTTGTTTGAAAATGTATCAGTTTTCCTATTGGCAAGGCACCCACTATCTACCATATCAGTGCCTGAGAATGTCCCCAAAAGCACTGACTGCTCTTATGCTAGCTTTTCAGTATACCTCCATGTCCTATGTGCCTTATCCTCACCAAAAATATTGATGTACTCTGGCTTGGTACATTTCTGGAGACCTCCTATTTCCCTGTGACATTTTATTCCTCCTCACATTCTCACCAATCAACCAAACCCTATGACTCAATGCTTCTTAAACATGCCTCTTAGTACCTTTGTTAATTCATTCATTCTCTATTCCTACAACATCTTTTTCCCACTTCATCTCTGCCTAATAAAATCCTATCCATCCTTCAAGGCCCACCTTGAATTCATTCCCCCACCTCTGATACTTCCTACTTCTGTCAACTTAGACAAGTCACTTAATCAACATGAGCCTTAGGTTGAGCCAAATGGCCTCTGAGGACCCTTCCAGTTCCATGATCCTAAGATCCTCCACAAAGTTCTATTGCCCTGTGGTTGTTCGTGTAATTAGAGGATTTAATTGTGCAGGAGTACCCTGATCAATGGTAGAAGCACTCATTTAGAGGCACGTTCATATGAAATTCCTGATCAAGAGAAATTTAAAAAGGGAGTGTCTCCTCTGGGGTGGGTCAGAATTCTGAAGTTGAAAAAGAGAAGGCCTAAAATCATTATATAGGTAAGTAATATCATGGAAGGTATTTGATCTTTTTTGCTCTCTCATCCCTTCTGAAAGAGATAAAGCTGAATCCTTCCCAGATCTCTCTAACCTCCTCCCTGGAGGTAGTTTAAGGTGTGATTTTTTTCTTCTGTCACTGCTTTGTCTACCACACTGGGGATTTAATCAGCCATAGTATCTTACAACAATTTGGTTGTTTTTAGCCTAGGGGCAACATAATGGCTCCAGTGGTTTCTCCTCCCACTCACTTCTCCACCCTCCCCCCACCTCCTTTTACTGGTTATTTTATGGAGTTTGTATTGGATGAAAAGTTATTAATACAATCATGACAGTTCAGAGCCCCCTGTTAGGAAAATTCCCAACTTTCACACAGAGATTCTATTCTCTGCCCTAATTTAAAGATTGTGTATTTCTAGCTACTACCTGACTCCTTTATATCTAATGCAAAATTAGGATATAGAAAACAATTATCTAAGAGAAATTAACAGACCGTCTTATAGTTCCTATTCCTGAATAGGCATGGGAAGGAGGATTTGGGAAAAGAGTAGATTTTTTGGAAGTCTCCTCACTCCTTAAGAAGGCAATTACAAGTGGAAGCTTCAGTCTCAAGATGCTTCAATTTCAATATGTCTCTTAGATTGTAGAATTTTAGAGCAGGAATCAAAGTACATAAATGTGTTTGTAAAGCATTTAGTATAACCCCTAAGGTTGCCCACCTCAATTCCTCCCTTCTTTGCTACAGTTCAGCTCTCCTTTCACTTTTACCCTTTTCCTCGTTGCCCCTCTGCCACTCATTTTTTCTAGCTGAGCTCATGAGGGGCAGGGGACACAGCCACCTCACTGTTGCTGCTACTGTTGTTTAGTTCTTATAGTCCTTGTTTTAGTCTGCTCTCTCACAGGCTATATATGCCTCTTTAGACACTCCCAAGCATGCATGACTCAAATCTACTTTCTGGCTCAGAAAGTACAATAACCCAGACTGATCTCAACATTGAGAAGAAATTCTGGTCCTTCTGAACTACAAATTACAATCAGTCAATCAGTTAATAATCAACAAACATTTATTAAATGCCTAATTTGTGCCAAGCACTGTGTTAGATGACCATCAGTTCTCAAACTCCTATTGCATAACAATGTTACAATAGTTAACCTGTGTTTCTGTCTCATCTTTCTAATGAGGTTAGGGACTACCTCTTATATAGACCTTGTATCTTACCCAACACCTAGCAAATTACTCTGAACAGGTAGAGACTTAGTAAATATTTATTGGATGTTAAGTGAATATTTGTTCATATTTTCATGTTGACAATGGCTTTCTCCAGGGAAAATACTTTAACCCATAGGAGTAACTAACAGTGGAGATCTCAGATGCTGTGGCAGTAAGTGACCAATAACAACATATGAGTTGCTCCCACTTGGACTGTGTGTAGGACTTCTGGAGGCTGCCTCTGACTTCTGAAAACACCAAAGGTTCATGCAGAAGAAAAAGCGAAGTGAAATTATGAGTTGGAAAATTTTTCCTTGCCTTGATGCACTTGGAGTATAGTAAGAAAGATAAGATCTGTCTTATTACTTGCTCTAATAGAAGTCTAATATAAATATTAGGGGAAAAAATCAACCTATTACTACTACAAGTTGTTGTTGGTTTTTTTGTGGGGTGGGGAGGGTATGTAATTTTGCAACTCAAGTCCTTGTCCAGCTCATCCTTTACCAATGGGCCAGGAAGGTTTCATAATTCCAATAGCTAAGCATTTAATTGGGACAGAATTGGAAAGTAAACAGAATCATTTGCAGTTACCTCATGCCAAAGTGCATATCATGTCCCACTGATTTACATGCTAAGAGAAAAGGAAGCATTCTTCGAAAAACGCACTCCTAAGTGTGTGCAACGGCACAATAAAGAGTTGGGAGTCTGAGCCCGAAGTCAGAAAAGGCATTTATTATTCTTTCTCATGAGAAAGGATGCCACCCAAATGGTAGATGTTGGGGGCACTTTAATTATATTTTATATTCGGTCTGAATAAATGGGTACATCCCCTGAACAGAGTACAGGAGAGTACAAAGGACTCAGATGGACACCAATCCTTTTATAGACCCTCCTTTTGAATCTCCTGCCAGGCTCTTCATTGGCCAGATACAACCCCCTGACTGCCTACCTCATGCCCTCCTCAGATGGTTTGTTTAAGCATGCGAACCAGCCTCTCTGACCTTTCACTCTAGACCTTTGACTAGAACTAGTTCTAACCAATCACCCGACTTACATTCTGCTAAAGCTGAGGGTAAGAGGGAAGAAGAGGAATGCTTTCAACTCTGTGGAAACAAAACTGCTCCCCTATCTCTTATATGAAGAAGGGTTATATCAGAGCTGGAACACCTCTCAAGCAGTTGTCTCTGGCTCAGTGGCATTGTCTTCTGCCTGCCTCCCTGGGTGTGGGCCCTTGCCTCTGCTGCACCTCTGTGCCACAGCTGCTCTTATTCCTTGCCTTCAAAGCTGACTTTCTCTGATGAGCAATCATCTGCTGTAGCAGTTCCTAATTCCTCAGGAGAAGCGGTTATCACCGTTTTATGACTTAGGGGCTAATCAACATATTTTCCATCCTTTTGTTAGAAAGACCTTCAACTATGTCTGTCTGTCATACAAAAGGGTCTATCAGGCAGCAGTCAGAAACTTTCCTACTGTCTCCCTCTAGTTGAAAGATCCCTAGTTCTCACTCCTTGCTGAGTCAGATGTATGTGTGTGTGTGTGTGTGTGTGTGTGTGTGTGTGTGTATGTGTGTAAATTTCTTTCATATATTCCCTGCCTCTGACTGTAGGCAATGTGTCTCCCAAGACTGCAACTCCCACTGAGCAATTCAGAGACTAGGGATAAATACACATGCCTCTTTTCAACTGCTTTTCAGTTCCCATCGAGTCTCTGCCATGCAAATTACATAACCCTCAAGGAGGCACTTACTATCATGGAAGGAAGGGCAGAACTGGTGACCTTTGCCTTACATTCTGGCCATGTGGTAAGAAATCTCTATTCCTCTAAATGGTATTAGAGTGCTTTATGACAAGTCTACTACAGATGTGTAAAACAAAATACTAGGTAAGATCTGGAGCCAGGTAGGGGGAGGTTACTACAAACTCCAGGAGAATCAGGAGAAGCTTTACAGAACAAATGGCTTTTGAATTTGGCTTTAAAGGGTGGGTAGGAATTCAACAGGTAAAGAAAAAGCCTGAGGGAATCGCAGGCTTAGGAAACTGTGAGCAAAAAGATGAAGATGGCAAAATACATAGAACATTGTGGGGATACTGTCTAAACCAGCTAAGCAGAGATATAGAGTGAACAGAGAACAGTAATATGAGATAATGTTAGAATCAGAATATAGTATCAAATTGTTAACTGGGAGAGACAACACTAATTAGCTCTTACTACCTCTGTTAAGAATCCAGCTCTGGCTTTGAGGCCATGATAACCTCACACCAGCGTCTCTGACCACTAGTTCCTCTTATTGGAACTGGTCAAGGAAATTTTACTTTAAATTTTTCTGAACTTTCAATGACAAACCCTACCCTAAAGCATCAAGCTTCCTTCACTTTCCTTGATTCCTAAGTCAGTTTGTCATCTGGGGTGCACCCGATTTCTTATTCTTATTTTTCTATTACTGGTACTATCTCTTGATTCCATGATCTTAGGTCTTATTACCTTCTTTCCCAATCCCCTCCCACCCCGCATATAGATATAGATAAAAATAGATAAAGATATATATCTCTATCTATATTATCTATACATATGTGTGTATGTGTATATTTACATATGTACATATATACACATACATATGTATGCATATATGTACATATACATATATATGTATACACACACACACACATATATATATATATATATATATATATACTGCAGACTGTAAGAATGTTTTTCTAGGGGTACATTTAGAAAGGAAAAGGGAATAATTTGGGTCTACATGATGTTGCCATGATGCTTTAGAGGGTTTCACTGAGGAGAAAGTTTTGAATGCTACAATCCAGAGAGCATGTCATGGAGGACGTACAAGGAAAGATGTCACTTTCTGAAAGGGCTGGGATGGAGAAGCTAAAAGAAAAAGATGATAGCTATTTTACCTAATCCCTTCTAGGACCAGCAAGAGCCCTGTGTTACTATGTCCAATTCCCATGTGGCCCCAGATGAAAATGCCATCATATTTTCCAGAGCAACAAAAGTCAAGACCCTCCTCCATATCCACTAAACCCCTCCTTGGGGGATATAATCTATTTAATATTAAAGGGCAGAGGTGACCTAGCTGAAGATTGAAGAGTAAGTGACTCAAATACTCCTTACCCCTTTATAACCAGTATTAAGGACTCCACTGAATCCTGCCATGGCCATCAGTCAGAATCTGGGGATCATCATATGCCTTACCATTCATATAAGTCACCACTACCAGCTTTCTATTGTTTGTTCAAGGATTGGTAATTGAATTAATATTACCATTGCTACTCCAATCAGTTCCCAGCATAAGAACTTTTCTCTAATCAGATCAATTCCTCAAGCCAACTGTGGAGTCTGTCTCTTGTCAGTTGATCCCATGTCAGTTTCTGTGATTCTGTCAACTTTTCTGGCTTTTGCCTTCCATGGGTAGCTTCTAATATCTGCTTCTACTTTGAATTCCCTGGCTTCTCATGTGGCTTCCTATGCCTCAAATTAGGGCCTCCTCATATTTAGTAATCCATTTTTATCTTAGTAATCCATCTTCAAAAGCCCTAAATTCACATTTCTATAAGATATAACACCGAGTCAATATGTATTTTTCCCATAGTCCCTCAAAAGTTTGCTGATTCAAAGTTTCCCAGCAATAACCTTACACATTCTTAAAATAGACATGTGTAAATTAGCTGCTGGGAAACAAAGCATTGCAGCCATCAGTCAGTACCTTTGCCTCAGAGCGGGGATATTTTTTTTCTTAGCTCCTCTTAGAACTATATTTTTCTCTTCAAGTTGCCTTTCTCTCTGTGTCTCCACAAATATCTTTTTTAATCCTCCTCTCATTAAATAAAAATGTCCACATAAGAAAGAAGTCATATCAGCCTCATCTCTCCCAAGCCTCTGTCCCACTCTATCCTACCTTTCCATCTTACCCTCTGAAATACTTATTCTATTATCAATAAATTATACCTTATATAAGACCTGCATGAAATATTGTATTTAATTTTCTAGGTACATGCCCCGCCTTCTCCTACCTTCAAACAGAATGTAAGCTTTTTGAAGACAGAGACTTAAAAAAAATATCTTCATATCCCTAGTGCCCAGTCCAGTGCTTGGCGCATAAAAAGTGCTTAATAAATTCTTGTTGACTTGAATTTTGGGCTTCATTGACCCAGGCATCCTGGATCAAACTTAATCTCTTAGCTCTGATGAAATCTTCCCGATAGGATGCCAGGTTTTGGATATTCTGTGTAAATTATTAGTAATTGCTTAGCTAAAATTTCCTTCCTTATATCAAGGGACAACCAACAACAACAATATTGATAGCTCCCATTTTTAAAGGAACATACTTCATACATATTAGCTCATAACATACTTTGCCCACATTAGCTCATTTTATCCTTGTGAGGTGTTATTATTACCCCCATTTTATAGATGAGGAAACTGAGACTCAAAGAGGGTAAGAAATTTATCCAGGGTCACACGGCTTGAGTCTGAGGCAGGATTGGAACTCTAGTTTTCCTGACTTAAGTCTAGCACTAGCCATCATGCCCCACTGTCTCTAAAGTAATAAAATACAAATAGGGAAGGTTAGGCAGCATTATCTTCATTTAACACGTCATGAAGGCTATACTCTACGTATAGATTGTCCCTCAAATTCACAACAGTCTTTTTTTTCACCTTTTCTTTCCAAATACTATCTAAAAACATCAGCAACACTATCAATTTAACTGCTAATTCCCTGGCAGAGAGAAGGATTCTAAAAAATGGGACACAGGATGGGTGATAAAATAAGAAATATTAGGAGTAAGGGGCTCAACTATAGGAAATGAAGACATATGTAGGCAGGGTTCCTTAGTGAGAAGCCCTGGGGAAACTGAGGGGCTCAAAGAAAATGCCGACAGGAGAGGTACTGAAGGGAAACTTTTTCTCAGTTTTTGGTAGGTTATCCCTGGAATCATGTGTAAGATTTGGACTCAATTCAAAGTACCTGAGACTTTTCTATTGGAAAATCATAGGATTATAGAATTACAGCTGGAAGAAACCTCAGAGACTGTTAGTCCAAGTATATTATTTAACAAATGAGAAAGCTAACGCCCAGGGAGAGTAAGGGACTTGCTGAAAGTCACACACCAGAGGCAGAAGTCAGGTCCTTTGACTCCAGAACCAGTGTTCTTTCCAATATGTCATGAACCCTTAGAACTAGAAATAAATGACTCTTGCTTTATTGCAGGTTTTAGGATAAGATTTGGGACACAGGACCATTCACACTAGCCAAGTACATAATCCTTATTCTAGAACAGAGAGAGTTTGCCCTCTCCCTTATTCTGGGCAACTGGGTGGGACGAGTTAGAAGGAAGTAGAAGAGTACCCTCTTCTCCTCTTCCCTGATCCCCGAGCCCTCCTCCTGTAGCCAGCTTCCACTTTCTCTGTTTTGGACCCAATGGCAACCTAAAGTACATCCCCCACAAAGATAGTCCACCCAACATCACATCAAAGTTCTAGAGGCCCAAAGAATCTCATACGCAAAGCATCCCCATCCTTAAAAAAACCACAAAATAGATCACCAACCCTTAGAACTACCACTATAGTTCATACTCCCTTTATTACTCTTATTAAATGTCCCACATGAATCTTTTGTTATCTGTAGCCAAGGCTAGAGTAGTTTAGGTGGGAGGAAAGGGAATATCTATCTCTCTATTCCCATGTGTCTAGTACTTTTCTGAATGATGGATTTATTTCTTCCATTACTATGCAATCTTACTGTATTTCCATGGTGACTCCTTGTTCCTCCCTTGATACTTCCTTTCATTGTGTGTCTTAGATATTTCCTCAGACCTTTTCCCCTCCCCATTCTTATATCTTAACTCTTTCCTTCGCTTGGGTACAACAACCTCATAGGGCACCCAAGAAAGCCCATTTAAGTACCATAATTCAGGAAGGAGGAGAAAAAGAGATTCATTCTTGGCTAGCTGTGCCTGGCTGGCACCCCAGCCCATAAGGAAAAAATTGCATTTTATTTTTGCTTTTATCAAAATCTTCAGGGATGGTTTGTAAGAGCCAAGTCAGCCTACCCACTTGTCCACTTCTCCAGTGGCATATTAAAATCCCAGGTTGAATAGGAAGCTCTATTTGCACTCATTTCAGAATTGATGGCAGCAGAGTAGAAGATTGTAATCTACTTGGTATTTAATTTGTATTTCCAGATAATAACAATGGTAGTAACAATTTGTACTGCCATGGTCCCTTTCATCTGAGAATCTCAAGAGTGCTTTTCCTTGGCAATAATAAATTAAGTCACAAGGCCTCTGTGAAAAAGATTAAAGTGAAAATATGAATTTGAAGAACCACTTTACTGCCTACATTTTTACCTGCTACACAAATATATAAATATTTTTCTTTTAAATCTTTCCTTTGTAAAAAAGAAAGGATGGAAGAAAAAACCTTGTGTGGAATGATACAATCCCGCTAGAACAGATTGGCAATGCACTATCATACCAAAGTATTCCTGTGCTGAATTAAACCATTCTTCTCAGAGCAAGGCTATGATAATTAAATGAGATATCCCATAAGGAAGTGTGCTGATTAATAAATTCTTTGATTACCAGGTATGATAAGTACACCTCCAATCAATACAATTGCCTGAAAGCTCCAAATTAGAAATTGCACAATAAAACATAAATGAAGGGTACTAGGTTTGGGTGGCTTTAATTACAGGGAATGATTAATCGATCATTCAAATGGTATTGATCTACAATGTATTTAATTCCTTGCAATTTAATTTGTCAAATCCGACCCCAGATAACTGATTATTCGCTCAATTATTGCTCTCCTTAGAAGTGATGAGATTGATAGAAGGGGAATGGGTAGAAGCCATACATTGAACACAGCTATGTTCAAAGAATCCATCATTTTCTATTTCTATGCCTTGGCTCACACTGGTTACTCTTACCCAAAAGGCCCTTCCTCCTCTCTACCTGCCCACTTGCTACTTGGACTTTAAGGACAAGGTCAAGACATACGTCTTTGAACCCATTGACCAACCAGGGCAAACCATGTTAAGAAATGGCCTGACAGACATCACCCATGACCATATGAAAACTAGCTATGGGCAGAGAATGCGAACTATAAAAAAAAAGACTAAAGCTCTTGAGAATCAGGAAGAGTCAGACCAATTCGCTGGCTCACTCTGTATTTTGGCTTCCTCGTCAAGTGCAGACATTCTGGCCTTGGATCGCTGCTCTAGCAGCCATTCTTCTGCTCAGCCATGTGGATCTTTGTACTCTTCAGGGACCCTGGTATCCATCTGAATAGGTTTTGGTTTAGTCTTGCTTTCCTCCTAAATTATACTCTGCATGGAGCTTACCCAATGACTGCCACATCATGACACCTGTCACATGGCATCTTCTCTCCCCTGAAGCTTTCCTTGTCACTCCATTTGACAAAGATCTCCTTTATTTGAAGTCCTGTAACCCTAATAATACACAGAGAGAGAGAGAGACAGAGAGAGAGAGAGAGACAGAGAGAGACAGAGACAGAGACACAGACACAGAGACAGAGACAGAGAGACAGACAGACAGAGACAGAGCGACAGAGAGAGAGAGAGAGAGAGAGAGAGAGAGAGAGAGAGAGAGAGAGAGAGAGAGATGATTTAGGGGAAGAGCCCTGGACCTGGAGTCAGGAAGACCTGAGTTTGAATCCTATCTCAGACACCACTAGCTGTGTGACCCTAGACAAGTCATTTATCCTCTCTCGGCCTTAGTTTTCTCATCTGTAAAGTGAGGCTAATAATGGCCACCTTACAATCTTGTCATGAGATAATATGTGTAAAGAGCTCTGCAAACCTTAAAATATCATTATTACAATTCATCAGGTTACCTCATCATGCACTATTTTATATGATTCTCTACTTCATACATGTACCACTTGTACTCCTACTCTCCTCCCACCATTCAGGAGACTTACAGCTAGCTGGTGTAGTGGCTAGAGTTCTGGGGCTTGAGTCAAGAAGATCTGAGTTCAAAACCAGCCTCAGACATAATGAAGCTAATTGAGCTGCACAGCCCTGCACGAGTCATTGGACCTCTGTCTGTCGAGGGTTCCTCAGCTGTAAAACGCGATGCACCTCGTAGAGCTGTTACAAGGACCAAAGGAGATGATATTTGTAAATCATGTGCCTGGTGCATGGCAAACGCTTGTTTTCTTCCTTCCAAGAGTACTAGCTGCAGAGTGCTATGGATTGTATTTCTTTGGTAGCACACGGTTCTGGACATGCAGTCAATGTTTACTAACTGCATGTTGATTGATTGATCAGTCAGTCAATACTCAGTCAGCAAGCACAGGATCATAGACTCAGAGTTCTAGAGCTAGAAAGGACCCCAGAGACTCTCTAATTCAGCCCCCCTCATCTTAGAGATGAGGAAACGGAGGTAAAGGGAGGTGAAGTGATTTGCCCATTTTTCAATGTGTTCCGTCAATGCGCTAACACACACAGCATTACATTTACATAGCACTTGGGGCTCACAAAGTGCCTTTTTTGTAATAATGTTGGAACGCAGACGTGGTGATATTATTGTTCTTTTTGCAGATAAGGAATCTAAAGCTCAGAAAAGATAATTGATAACAATAGGGATGTTTATCCTGTTTATGCCTTAAGGTTTGCAAAACACTTTACATCAATGATTTCGTTTTAGTCTCATCACAACTTGTAAGGTAGATACTGCACTTTTATTCCCATTTTCTGAGACTCAGAGAGGTTAAATGATTTGCCCATGGTCACAATAGCTAGTAAGGATTGCGTCAGAACTAGAATCCAAGTCTCTCTTAATTCCAATCCCAGTGTTCTTTTTATTATACTGTAGTCATGTGGACAGTGAATTAATAATTAATTAGTTGAATTGAATGAAGACAAATTGTTGAGAAATTCCTGGTAATGGTTAGACAAAGTCCCATCTCTCATACCCATGTCACTGCTGGCAGTGGTCTGATGTAGACATGGAAGGAATTTGGTGAAGGTCTCCTTATGCCATGGGCAGGTTTGTGTTTGCCCTGATTTTCAAAAGCAGAAAACAAAGGACAACTTTCATTAAAGCCATCTATGGAGAAATGACATCTGAGCAGTTCTGTGTATACCAAAAGGTGATCCTTGCCCTCTTTACCTTCTCAGGATAGGCCTCCCATATTGGATTCCTATTCTTCCCAAGGCACATTACTTGGCACTTCTCTGATAGAATTTTCATGTGATATTGTGCATTATAGTTAGCTGTGTTTATTTCTTTTCTCCTTTCTGTACTACAGCTTTTTGAGGCCAAAAATACTGTTTTATCTAAATTTGTGTCCTTATCGTACCCTCACCCTTGTGCCTGTCTCAGTGGTCTGTAGAAAGCAGGTGCTTAATCAGTGTGTACTGAATGCCGTCCAGGGTCTGACAATAGCATCATCTTTTAATTCAGTGAATGGGATGTATTTAAGAGGTTTCTCTGGTCCTCCTTCCCACAATACATGGGCCTTCCTTCCTTTGTGCAGAGACAACAGAATTCCAAACAAGAATGTGGTTTAATTGTGAGTGGACCAGTGAAGGAGACTGATGAGCAATGTTAAATCAAAATCTGGAGAAAAATTGATGGGACTTATTACCTGAACTACACCAAAGAGCAGTACTCTAACTGACCAAAATCCCTTTTGCTAAGGGATTGCATAAACTCCAGAGGAAGTTATATTAGACAAGGATCTTTAAAGGAATTAATTATACAGAGAATTTAGATAGGATCATAGTTGTAGAGCTGGAAGGGACACCAGAGCCATTTAGTCCAATATGTACCTGCTCAAGAATGTCCTCTAAAACTTCACTGACAAGTGGCTCTCCAGGCTCTCTGTTTGAAGACCTACATGGAAGGGGAGCCCACAACCTAGCCAACCAACCAATCAGTCAACAAGCATAGCATTTATTAAGCACCTTCTAGTGCTTAATAGTGCAAGGCACCAAGGATGCAGAGACAAAAAAAATGAAACAATGTCTACTTTAGGTGAAAACGACATGTATTTGTAAAATGTATGTCATTTTATATGTATATGTAAAAGTGCATGTTTGTGAGTCTGTATGAGAGAGAGTGTGTATGTGTGTGTATGTGTATATGCAATGGGTAATGGTCAAGAGGTCTCAGTCCTTAGATCATATGCAGATTTATCCTCCCTGGTGGATGCATGTGTAAAATTCTCTGCCTACTTTCAGTCCAACATATAAAGGCTTGGTGAGTGTTTCCAGTGCTGAATGACTAAGGGTCTGGTACAGTGGCAACAACAACTTTCCTAAAATGAGAAAAAAAAATAAAAAGGTATTAATAAGCTAAGTAAAATTTCAAAACTAGGAAAAGGGGTAATAAATGCCAGAGGGAGGAGCTTGAGGGGGTGAGGGAAAAGAGCCAGTGAGAGTAGAGTCGTCTTAAAGTAATCAAGCAAAAATAGGTTAAGAGGCAAAGTACTGTCTTTACAGAGGAAAAGGGAAAAAAAATCCATTAAAAAACAGTATTAGAGAGAAGTGGAAGAAAATATAAACCTAAGTCTCATAACATTAAATATGAATGGATTAAACAATCCAATAAAACAAAAGAAAGTGGCATATGGGAATAAGAAAACAAAACTTTACAATCTGTTGCTTATAAGAAATACATCTAAAAAACAACGAATATATACAGAGAATAAAAATTAGGGACTGAAACAAAATTTGCTAGGCATCAGGCAAATCCAAAAAAGCAGGAGTTGCAATCATGTTATTGGATAAAACAAAAATGTACATTCACAACATAAAAAGAGATAAGTAACTAAACTGCATTATTCAGAAAGGAACCATGGACAACAAGTTGATGTAAATATTAAACTTATGTGATCCAAATCCCTTAGTACATAAATTTATAAAGGAAAAAATAACTGAATCATAAAAAGACATAACAAATATAAAAATAGCAATAGGCTTTAATGTCTCTCTCTTAGATTTGGACAAGTCCAACAGAAAGATAAACATAATGGAAAATATAAAATTGAACACATTGCTAGAAAAACTAGAACCAAAAGGCTCATGATATTTTCTAAAAGGGACAAAGAATATACATATTTCTCAGCAACACATGGAATTTTTAAAGAGATATTGTCAGTAAATATAAAAAAGATAAACATTTACAGAACATAGAAGAATAAAAATACTAACCAGTTTAAGGAGCACAAATAAAAGACACAAACCCAAATGGCTACTTAACAATAAAATACTAAATAATGAATGGGTACAAGAACAATTGTAGAAACAATAATTATTTAAAGAAAATTATAATGAAGAAACAACATAGCAAAAATTTTAGGCTGACTTAGTTGTACTGTGAGTTTCTGTTGGGGAAGATTCCAGGAGGCAGTCAGAGAGGTTTTGGGATGGTGAGGCTCCATGTTGTGATATTGTGTATTGAATGTTTTACTGCTCTAGTAGATTGGATAAATGGTTGTCGGATGTGGTTCTCTGGTGTCTGAATAAATGGTTCACTTCTTCTACCTTCTATGTGGAGAGTCTCATATACTTTGCAATACAGAACTACATAGGCATTTTGACAATTATCATCTACATTGTTATTATTGCCTTACTGATACATAGGCTCTAGTGAAAGATTTTTTAAGATGGGGATACTTGGCAATAGAGAAGGAACCAATTGATAGGAAAAGACTAAAGATTAGAAGGACAGAAAGAGCAATCTGCTGGAGAAAATAAGAAGGTATGGGAACACATAGAGGGGCTGGCTTTTGCAAGAAGGGCCACTTTATTGTCAGCAACTGTAGTAAAGGAGGGGGAAGAAGTAGAGGGTGATGTCAAGACATTTTGAGTGAAGAGAATGGGGAGTTCATAGCAAAATATCTCAATTTTCTCAGTGAAGTAAGAGACAATCCATTCCAATTTTGGACAGCTCTAATTGCTAGAAAGTTTTTCCATACATCAAGCCTACATCTGCCTCTCTACAACTTCCTTTCATTGTTCCTAGTTTTGCCTACTGGGGCCAAGAAGAAAAAAAATCAAATTCCTCTCATATATGACAGCCCTTCAAAGACTTGAATACTGGTAACTTGCACCTACTAAGCCTCTCTTAAGTTGTTCACTCTCAGGTCTTTCAATCTGTCTTTATGTGGCATGGCCTCTAGTTGTCTCACCACCCTGTTTATTGTCTCTGTACATAATATTTCGACTTGTTTATCTCCTACCTAAACAGTGGTACCTAGAATTGAAGAGTAATCCAGATGTGGTCTTAACAGGCCAGAGTACTACGGGACAATCTACAGGTGTACCTTGGAGGTATTGCAGGTTTGATTCCACACCACCACAAGAAAGTGAATATCACAATAAAGCAAGTCACACAACTTTTTTGCTTTCCTGGTGCAAATTCAAATCATCATATAACAAAGGTTATGTTTATATTGTATCATAGTCTATTAAGTGTGCGATAGCATGATGTCTAAAAATAATGTGCATGCCTTAATTAAAAAATACTTTATTGCTAAAAAATGCTAACCTTCATCTGAGCCTTCAGTGATTCATGATCTTTTGGCTGGTGGAGGATCTTGCCTCCGTGGCTGATGGCTGATCAGGGTATTCATTGCTGAAGGTTGGGGTGGCTGTGGAAATTTCTTAAAATAAGACAACGATGAAGTTTCCCCCATCAATTGACTCTTCCTTTCACTCGAACACTTAGAGGTCATTGTAGGGTTATTAATTGGCCTAATTTCAATATTGTTGTGTCTCAGGGAATAGGGAGGCCTGAGAAGAGGGCGAGAGATGGGTTGTGGCTGATTGGTGGAGTAGTCAGAACACATACAACAGTTATTGATTAAGTGTGCTATCTTATATGGGTGTGGTTTGTGGCACCACAAAACAAATAAAAATAGTCACATCAAAGATCACAGATCACAGGTCATCATAACAAACATAATAATAATGAAAAAGTTTGACATATTATAATATAACAACAATGTTGCTAGCAGCTGCTGTGGAAGTGTAAGGCCAATAACACCAGCACACAGGGGGGCTACTAGCACACGTTCTTTGATCTGCTTTTCTAAGGAAAGCAACTTTAAGGGGTTTACAATCTCACTTTAATGAAACATACATATATCATTCACTTAGTTCAGGGGGAAAAGCCAGCACCCTGAACTTGAGAGAGTATACAGACAGAAATTACAAGCATATATTATATGAACAGAGTAAATAAACACAAATCAGTAGACAGGCTTCTACCATCTAACTATAGCAATACATACAGTTACCAGAGAGAGAAGCATCAACATCTGGGTTCTCAAATCAGGGGGCGGGGAGGTGGCTCTTGACGGCTACCCAGAATCTTGTCTGGGCAAATCACCAACACTCTTTCAGTGAGTGAAACCCCCAAGCAAAATGCTAACCTCAGAGTATGTATATATATATATACACACATATATACTTCTTCAGGGTCAGAGGGCATCACTACCTACTCATACTCAAACATACTCAAACTCATGTGACTTAAGCAGGTCCTCAAAGACTCCCAATTCAATCAAAGACTCTTGATTCAAACAAAGGCAAGACTCAATCAAAAGCACTTGATTGCCTTAGTACTGAGAAGCACTCAAACAAAAAAAATGGCCAAAAATCCCACTTTCCTTGCCATTACATTCAAAAGGTAAGACTCAAAGGTACTTGATTACTTTATCATTCCAAAAGAGAAAACAGCAAAAAAAGAAAGGTCCCATGCTTCTTACCATTCCACAGAAGAATTAACAAAATGTGACACAGAGACATGATGTGAGCACCTGCTGTTGGAAAAATGGTGCTGATAGTTTTGCTCAATGAAGAGTTGCCACAAACTTTCAATTTGTAAACAAACAAACAAACAAAAAATGAAAGCAAAACCCCACAATATCTTCAAAGCACAATAAAGTGAAGTATAATAAAACAAGGTATACCTGTACTTAACTTTTCTGATACCTAGGGTTATCCTGGGCCTTTTTGGTTTCCATATCACTTTGATAGCTCATCTTAAGCTTGCAAACCACTGTTTAGATGTCCCCTATTCTTGTAATTCCCAGTTATTAAACTGTGTTGAGCTTTACGTTTTCCCAATTAAGTTTCATTTAATTAGATTTGGTCAATAATTTTAACTTCTTGAGATCTTTTGGAAACCTTGATCTGTGATCCACCATATTAGCTATCCCTTCCAATTTCGTTTCATCTGCAAATTGAAGCAGCCTGCCTTCTCTAGCATTATTCAAATAATCAGTACACACACACACACACACACACACACACACACACACACACACAAATGTGTGTATGTATATATATATACACATACTATATATACATACATATATACATACATACAACATACATATATATATATGTACGTGTTCACACACATATGTATATATCCCAGTCAAGATACAAGGACATCCCCTTCCCCCCACCCTACCACCCCCAAGCTGATATTGAGCCACAAGGTTTGGAAAGATTTTTATGCAAAACAACTCTGTAGACACTACATAAGGTTTATTTGTAAGTGGATTAAATAAGAGAAAGGATGAGGAATGAGGGGATGCACTCCAGACTCCAGGTAAAAAGATTTTTAAATTTCCGTATCTTTGTATCACTGTGTTTGGAGTGGTGGCAGTGGGAGGGGGGCAGCAAATAAATTTGGTTAATTCCTAGTACCCCCACATAAAAGATCTTTTTGTTTGCTTTGGTCATTCAACCAACTCTGAATACATCTCATTATCTAGCCTATGTCTATTCATTTTGTCAACAAGTATAAGAGACAGTTAAATGCTTTGATGAAATCTAAATATATTATGGCTACACCATTCCTTTTATCTACCATTCTAGTTACCTTGTCAAAAAGAGAATTAAGGTTAGTCTTGCATGACCTGTTCTTAATGAAGCTATGATAGCTTTTAATAACCACTTCTCTTTCTAATGCTCACAAACAATCTCTTTAATAATGTGTTCTAGAGTTTGCTGGGAATGGAAGTCAAGTTTATTGACTTATGGTTTGCACTTTGCTACCTCTTCTGTTTATTGAAAATTGGTACGTTTCACGTGATTGGTAAGATCACAGAATAGCTGTTTTCTTCAAACTTCTCCAGGCCAAAAACTTCATAAAAAGAAATGATGTACCTAGTGTGGAGCAACTAAAGCTGAATCTACATGATCAGAAGAGAGAAATACCACACAGAGTAAAAAAAAAAAGTCAACAACGACCCATGAAATAACATAATAATAATAATAAACTAAATCAGGAATATTTAACCTTTCTACGTCATAAACCCTTTTGGCATCTGGTGAAGTCCATGGACCCCTTCTCAGAAGAGTATCTTTAAATGCATAAAAGAAGATACAAAGGATCACAAAGGAAACAAATTATATCGAAATAACATTCTCAAAATAAATTTTTTTAAAAAAGCTCAAGGACCTCAGGTTAAGAAACCCTGAAATAAACACTTTGAATACCCACTCAGCATCCCCAGTCCAAAAGCAAAACAAAAAGCACTTGATGACTGGAGTACAGTGAGTGCAAACAAATTTGCAGGCTTATATTTCAATGTTGGGTGATAGCTATCCCTGCCCAGGCTCCCAACAGTAGCACCGCCACCTTCACACTATGAGAGGCAGCAGACATTTATCGTACCCAGCCACACAAAGGGAAGGGGATGGGGAGTAGGAGCTGTGAGAAGATGCAGATAGTGCAAAGTGAGTGCAGAACCATCTAGAGGGGAAAAGATCTTTCATACCTGATGGAAGGGAGATTCAAAATCCAGATGGGGCCAGTCCTCTCCCCATGAAGATTATCTCCCAGCTCCAGAGACTGTTTACACCAGGAAAGTCAGTTGTTAAAATTTCAATGTAAGCATTTACGCTTTGGAAACCAAAGAAGACCACAAATCTGGATTCGATTCATTTTGTTGATTATCTAGACTTAAGAAAGTGATGGAGAAAATGTTAATAATGCAGATTAAACTTAAAAGTTTACCATTGTTTTTGCACCACACCCTTGCCTGGGTCCTACTTATGGTTCTGTCACTAACCCTCTGGGTAACTTTGGGCAGGTCTTATACTTTACCTGGAATTCAGTTTTCTCATTTGTAAAATGTGACATTTGAACTAAATGACTTCTCTTTCAGCTCTGACATTTAATGTTGTATTCCCCATAAAGCTTCTTAATTTTCCTTACCTGTGAAATGGGGGAGTTGGATTAGTTGGCCTCAGAATTCCCTCTGAGCCTTATATCTATGATCCTGTGCTCATCTCTAGCATTCCTCTACCCCACCTCAATATTAAGCATACCCTGAAATCATTCGATCCTATTTTAATTTCTTTCTTCTTTATTGTCACGACCCTCAAATATTCTATCAAAGCTGTCCATTTCATCAATCAATCACTCACTCAATCACAGGCACTGGGCTAGACACTAAGAATATGAGTACAAAGAATGAAATGATCCCTCTTTTCAAGGAGCTCGTATTCTTTTTTTTTTCATCATTTCTTTTTTTAAATTTTTATTTAATATGTTTAGTTTTCAGCATCGATTTTCACAGGAGTTTGAACTACAAATTTTCTCCCCATTTCTACCCACCCCACACTCCAAGATGGCGTACATTCTGGTTGCCCTGTTCCCCAGTCAGCCTTCCCTTCTGTCACCCTTCTCCCCTATCATCCCCTTTTCCCTTTCTTTCTTGTAGGGCAAGATAAATTTCTACGCCCCATTGCTTATGTATCTTATTTTCTAGTTGCATGCAAAAACGTTTTTGTTTCTGAACATCTATCTTTTAAAACTTTGAGTTCCAAATTCTCTCCCTTCTTCCCTTCCCACCCACCCTCCCCAAGAAGTCAAGCAATTCAACATGGGCCACATGCGTATCATTATGTATAACCCTTCCACAATACTCATGTTGTGAAACACAAAATATATTTTGCTTCTTCCTATCCTATTCCCCTTTATTGAATTTTCTCCCTTGACCCTGTCCCTTTTCCAAAGTGTTTGTTTTTGATTACCTCCTCCCCCATTTGCCCTCCCTTCTATCATCCCCCTTTTTTTAAATCTTCTTCCTCTTCCTTCTTTCCTGTGGGGTAAGATACCCAATTTAGTATGTATGGTATTCCCTCTTCAGGTCAAATCTGATGAGGGCAAGATTCACTCATTCCCCCTCACCTGCCTTCTCTTC
>CM053625.1:104398376-104435922 GCA_028646595.1 Phalanger gymnotis
GGGGGGGGGGGAAATGGGGAGAAAAATCTGTAATTCAAATGCATGTGAAAATTAATGCTGAAAACTAAAGATGTTAATAAAAAAATTTAAAAAAAAAGAAAAAAAAACAAAAAAACAAAACAAAAAAAAATATTATCTTATTCGATCTTCACAGTTACCCTGAGTCATAGGTGGGTGCTATTATTATCCCCACTTTATAGATGAGGAAACTGAGGCAAACAACAGTTAAGTGACTTGCCTAGGATCATAACAGCTAGTATCTGAGGCCAGATTTGATCCTGACTCCAGGCCCAGTATACAAAACAGAACAAAACAATAACAAAAAAAAAGACTGCAGGCTACCAGCCAGTAGTTGTACGAGTGACCAACACACACTCCTGACCCCTATAGGTCAGGAGGAAAGGAATCACAGCCTGACACACTGCTTTTTAAAGGCTGCCAACATTTGGCTTTCCTGGAGGGCAGAATAATGAATTTCAGCAAGCTTCCATTCACAAAATCACAGGATTAAAAGCTAGAGGAAACTTTAAAGATCATCTAGCCTAATCCCTTTTATTTTATAATTGAGGAAACTGAGGCTCAGAGGTAAAAAATCACTTGTCCAAAGCTGTATAGAATAATTCCAGGTTGTCTGACTCTAAATTAAAACCTCTTTCCTGAAAGAAAGGAAGGGAGGGAAGGAAGGAGGGGGAGAGCGAGAGCAAGAGGGAGAGCGAGAGCGAGAGAGAGAGAGAGAGAGAGAGAGAGAGAGAGAGACAGAGAGAGAGAGAGAGAACTTTAAAAATCTTATTGATGCTTCTTTCTTTCTTTCTTTCTTTTTAACATCATTGTAACTTCCTGCTTGCTCCTCTTCCCCCCTTTCCTCCAACCATGTAAATAAAAAATTTGGCCTTCTTTTATAGCAAGTAAGTCTAATTCACAAAAGAAATTAACATACTGAACTGAGTTCAGATCCATGTAAATGCTAGCTATTATTATTATTATTGCCCACCTCTAATCTACTGATAATCAGGAAATGTGCTTCGAAATTAGTCTTCTGAATTCAAAATTGGCCCTCGCATCGATCTGAGCCCTGAAGTATTTCGGTATTGTTTTTCCTTTACATCATTGTGGTTATCATGTAAATTGTTCTCCTGGATCTGCTTATTTCCTTCTGAATCCTTTTTATTCATTATTTCTTATTGCCCAATAATATTCCATTACATAGACATACTACAATTGATTTAGCAATGCCCCAATTAATGGATGCCCATTGTTTCAGTTGTCACCACAAAAATTATTGCCATAATTATTTTCAAATGAGATATTTGTAAAGCATTTAGCACATTGCCTGGCAAATAGTAAGTATTTAACAAATTATTATAACATTTCATTACACACAAGAAGCCTCTCCCTCGTCCTGTGATCTCTTGTGTATATTCCCATAAGTGGTATGGTTGGGTTAAAGGCAAATACATGTTAGTGACTTTGGGGGTATAAATACAACTTATTTTTCAAAATGATTTGACCAATTCATGGAGCCACCGATAGCATTTTCATGTGTCTGTCCTCATACAGCCCCTCCAACATTTCCCCTTTTGTCTTTTAATATCTTTGCCAACCTAATGGTGTGAGGTAAAACCTGAGAGGGTTTTAAATTTGCATTTTTCTTAATAATAACAATAACTAATAATTATAATATTAGCATTTATAAAGTACTATGTGTTAAATGCTTCAAAAATATTTTATTTGATCCTTACAACAACCCTGGAACAGAAGTGTTATTAATATTTATTATTCCCATTTTACAAAGCAGGGAACTGAGGCTGGTAGGGGTAAAGTGACCTGCCCAAGGTCACACACCCAGTATCTGAGGCTGGATTTGAACTCAGGCCTTCCTGACTCCAAGCCCAGCTCTATCCACTGTGCTACCTCGCTTAGTAATTTTGTACTTTCTTTCATATGGTTGTTGATGGCTTACATTTCTTCTTTTGAAATCTGACTAGTCATAACTTTGATCACTTAACTTTTGGAGGATGGTTATTCTTAGATATTTCTATCAGTTCCCTATATATATTGGATATCAGATCTTTATCAGGGATATTTGATGCAAATAATTTCCCCAATTAACTTACTCTCTTTTAATTCTAGTGCCACTGATTTAATTTTGGCAAAATTTTGTTTACATGTGCTTAAGTGTTGATCAGAGGACATCTAATAAATGAAGCCTTCTTCACCCATTCCCTAAGGACATAAGGGGCAGGTAACAGAAGCCCTGAGATGTAAGGATTTTCCCCTTTCAGACTTCGATAAGCACTCCTTCACAACTTGTAAGTGGTAGACAGTTTCAGTTTGGCCATTTGTGTCTTGTTAAAGGAAGTTCTCTTTCAGATTGTGGTCCATTTTCATATGAAAGGGTCAAGAAAATTGGCTGCCCATGGGTGGGAATAGCTTCAGTGAGAAAAGCACCTAAAGCATTGAACCTTCTTGAGACAGTCTACTGACCTTTGGGCATGGGCTCTTGTTCTTTCTTGAAGTGTATAGCAATATCTTAGGGCAGATTGTCAGCTGAATCTGAATCTGGAAACAACAGTGACTACAGATAAGCACTAAAGAAGTGTCCAATGGATACCATGAGACCAACGTCACAAGCGTAGTGCAAGGACATGGGAAGGAGCACCACTGTTTCTGTGCATTTTCACATGTGCCTCGGCCATGTGTTTCCTAGCGTGTGCCTCTTCCAGTTGTGAATTCCATAAATATCCACTCCTCCCTCTGATGCTGTGGGTAATTGTAGGATACTGTGTTACAAGTTCATGGGGTGTGTGTGTTGTGTTATGTTGTGTTGTGTTGCTACTGCTCTTTCCATTTCTGTAGTTACCTTTGTCTTGTGCTCATTTTGTCCTAGAGACAAGCCAAATGCACTGGAAGCAGTCAATTAGCCTTAGGAATGCAGAATGCTTTGAACCTAAGGAGTTTATATTCCCAGTAGACCCATCCTTCGAATGCAAGTTGGGATTGGGCCCAGAGAGAGATCTACACGTTGGGGGAATCATTTGAGCTATATTTTGTATACCCTATGAATTGTCATGGACCCATTGGAGAGATTGCTTTCTGGGATTTTCCAGTTTTTTTGTTTTTGTTTTTTTTTTGCTTTATTATTGCACTCATCATCGGAGAAACATTAGTATTTTGTTTCTGTTTGGTTTTCAGACCACGCTTGAACAGTCATTTTCCAGCGCCTTTACTTTGCAAGTTATGACAGTTACCTTGAGATCACTTTTGTGTGTTTGAATGCTTTAAATTCTGATATGTTGCATTACATGTACCAAAGTTGATATGAGCCAAAGGAAGTCATATCCCTAGAATGCAGGCTCCTTGCAATGCACACAGAATCATACTGAAGAATCCTACATAAAGAACAGCCTCATAAAGAGATGCCTCGTATCTTTAGAGACAAAGCTATTGAAAGACTTCTATAGGAACTGATCCATATTAATTTTTAACTTCTTCTTATTAATATTACTTTACTTTGGAGCAAATCTAAACTGCCAGTACTGTTGTGTCATGCATCTGGAGAGTTTATTTGAGATCCCTGTGTTCTTTAGGATAAGGTCTTCCTGATGGGATAGAGACCAGAGAAAGCAACCCCAAGTGCTTAATCCCTTTGAGGGGAATCTCCATATGTTTTGGGGGCTTTTTGGAGTTTCTTTGCTTTCCTTAAAATTTGCCTGCTGGTGGCTTAGCATAGGGTGAATTTAGGACTTTATTTGAAACGTCCTGTGTATTACAGAGGCCTGCTGAATAAATTCTTGTCCAAATCTCCATTTGGAATGTCCTGTAATTTTATAGGGATCCATTGAAAACATTTGTGGATTGCCTTATGATGAAGGGGCCCAGTAGAATAATTTTCACCCAGGATATTTTGGTTCTCATTTTTCTACCTCCTCTTCTTTGTATTTAGGATGGGGTGAGCCTTTGCGTGCACCAGTAAAGGAGGCAACCTTTGAGAATTTTGTTAAATTTGTTGTTTTGTTGACTTTGTATAAATTTACATTTGAGTATGAGTAATCTTCAAGTCTATCAACTGTGGTAGGCCTGGATCATCAAAAAAGACTTAATTTTCAGACCAAAAACTGTGCCATGTAGATTTTATAGATACATTTTACTATAAGGTACTGAGGAAGCACTCACAAAGACAATGCTTAGGTTTTTCCAAACCAACAGAGAGCTATCCAGAGTTGGGAATATGAACAAATGCTCTAAAAGCATCCTAGTTGATTTGTTAGAGATAACAAATATTTTATCTATAGAGATTGTGTGTGCTTGTGTGTATGTGTGTGTGTGTGTGTGTGTGTGTGTGTGTGTGTGTATGTGATCAAGGAACCTCCTTGGTCATTTGAGTCTCCAATGAAATTACAGGATGTAAGATTGGGTAAGTGAGTTGTAAATGAATAGATAGGATATGGAATATGGATATGGATATAGAACATTGGCACATCCATCTATATGTTGTAGGGGGCCTTACAGAAGGCACAGTAATACCCTACACCGGGATTTCGTTTGAGTTCAGAAATAGAGACTTCGGAGCATACGGCCACACAATAGAGAGACCCACTAGGTAGAGCAAAGGCAATGGAAGCATTTGCTTAGCAAAAGCAAACCCATAGGACCTTGAAGGGCAATTCATCTAGCAGAGATACCATGCTCAGTTAGAAAGAGCATGAGGACAATGAGAAGGTATTAAGATCCTGCAGCCTCTGACATACGAATTGTGTGTGTCTTATGAACTGTGTTGGTCTTTCCACTGATGCTATTAGTGTGTGTTTACGGGAGAGGCACAAGCCAGTTAAATGATTTACCTGCAGGTGTCTTGGTACATTAAAAATGAAGCCTAAATATCCTATTCTTGAGGTGGACTTGTGTTGTCTGTCTCCCACAAAAACTCCTCCGCTTTGCATCCTTGTTCCAGAAGCTCTGGGTGTTTTGTTTTTTAACAGCCTACAGTTTGCATCAGGAGGCAGCTCCTTCAGAGTGAAAGAGTTATCAATGAAAATCATTTCTGTTTAATAACCTCTAACAGCATTACATAAATACTTGAAAAAAATATGGGCAAGTGTTTACAGTAGCTGCATCTCATAAGGGAGATTTACAAGACTATTAAAAATTATTAGACTTCTTCGGCGACAGTGCAGCCTTCATGAGCTGCTTTCTACAACTTCATATCCAGGCCCTGCAAGAATGTTTATTTTCATGTTTTCAAAATACTGTATTTCTTCCACCATTAAATTTTATCTCAGTGGCGTTGTTTTAAAGCACCAATTTCCAAACTCTTCTGATCTTGTAATTCAGCTCCAAAATATGTTGCTCTGGAAACCATATGGCGGTGGGGCATGACTGCAGGGACCATGGTGAATTATGCTGTAAAAGGCTCCTGAGTATTCAAGTAATATAAATGTGTGTGTCAGGGAAGAAGACGTGCTGGTTTGCCATTGATTCCAGCTTCCTCTGCTGAGACGGAACATTTTGATTGGAGTCATGGACCCTCTGCACAAGGGGCCAGTTTGCCTCTCACAAGGAAGACTTGGAAAACAGTGAGCTAAGAAGGGAGGCGAGAAGGGACCAAGGCATCAAATTGGTTTCTGAGTTGGGTTCAGCCACTGAGGTGATGGGCAGTGGGTAAAATTTGACTCTGTTCTCTCTGGTGATGTATTGCCACTATGAAACACATCGTGATATAGAATTTCACTCCATCCTTGGCACACACACACATACACACACACACCCTTCCTTTCCCAAGTTCCTCCAAAATAGTTCAGACTTTCTCCATGTTAAATGACTTAAACTATGGCTCTCACTATCACGGGTGTTAGTTTCATCATTTTAGACTTAAGGCTCTTTGTCTCTGGGGAAGATTCTAGAAGTCCACAGCTTGAGGGTAATGGGTTATTGGTGAGTGGGGGGCTGTGAGCCATTTAGACTACTATCTGCTTTTGAGCAGACCTGTATTACAACCTTGGCATAATGCCAGATAGAGTGTTGTGGGTTTTTTTATTTTGAAATGCCTTTATTTCAACATTTGCTTGTTTCCTTTGGCAATGTCTTTTTTGGAGATGAAGGACAAACACATAATTGGTCCAAGGTACTAACAACTCTTTCCAATTCTATAATGTTCTGGATGCTTGAATACCACCATATTCCACTTCATGCAGTGGTTGTATTCCTAAAAAAAATGTATAAATTGAATATGTGTAAAATGAATCCATTTGAAAGTCCTACCCTGAGGTAAATGCTTTTATAAAGCAAATAACCCCCTTTTTGACGAGCATAAGCTTCTCCCAGTTTCTGAGTTCTCAAAGTTCAAGTTTTCCTACTGTGAGTTTTCTAACAGGTAGGATGAGAGAAAGGGAAGTTCCAGTTCACTTCGCTAAGATGAATACTTTTCTTGTACATCACTTCTGATTCCCAGTAGTTACTTTAGGATTATTCATTTGTTGACCCATACCCCTGGAGTTCTAGGCCACTGTCTCATCTTATTTCTGTAAACTACTCCATGAATGAAAGAAATCCTATAAAGATAAATAGGGAAACTTTGAATCAATGTACATACTTTGTTTACCATCAGAGAATATGTGTTACAGAGAAAGCTGAAAGTAATCAGTGTGGGAAGCTTTTGGTTTGGAAGACATTCTGTATCTTCAGAAAATTAACATTGGAGAGGTCTTATTCGTTGGAAGGCCATCCTCAGATGTTTTCCTTTGCCTGTAGGATGAAACACAAACCCCTCAGCTTGGCGTTTAAAGCTCTTCACAGTCTGGGTTTTCCAGATTTAATTTTACTCTGCACTGAAGCCAAACTGGCCCATTTGTTGCTCTTCCAAATTGGGCATTCCATCTTGCTCCTTGGTGCTTCTCTCTCTTTCTCTCTCTCTTCATTTATACCTCTCAGAATCCCTTCAAGGCTCAATCTAGGTGCCACCTTCTACAGAAAGCCTTTCCCAATCTCCCAGTTGTTAGCATTTTCTCCTTAAAATTATCTTCTGTTTTCAAAGCTGTGTAAATGCTGTATCAAGGGCATGGGAGCTTGCTTGGGACAGATGCCTTGAGTACTGGCAAATGCTGCAGACCAGGACTAGACTTACTGTTTTGTTAATTATCTAGAAAATAATGGAGAACATGTTAATCATGAATATTAAACTTAAAAGTGTATCTTTTGCATATTGGGTGGGTGGGGGGGGCAGTTGTTGAAATTTACCAGCATGCCACAGGTTGTATCTCATCAGCAAAATTCAAGTTCCTTAGGAGCTGAATTGTTTTTGATTTTGCTTTCATGTCCCCAGCACCCAAAGTTGTATAACTAGGAATTGTACTGGGGGAAGGGGCAGGAAAGACACTCTCTCTTAAGGGGTAGGGATAAACCAGGAAACTCTGGGACATTAGCTTGAGAAGGTGGAGAAGCATGTATCCTTCTGGATCATTAGGTACTTTCCAGTCCAACTAAACCAACCAAATATTTATTAAGCACCTACTTAAGCATGCAGCAGGGGAAGCCTCAACCAGAACCAACTGTTAAATTTTCAGTGTGAGCATAATCAGCAAACACTAAAAATAAGGGCTTGATTTATTGTTTCATTGATTGTTTAGACTTAGGAAAGTGTTAATAATGCAGCTTGAGCTTACAAGTGTGTCCAGTGAGTACCTGAGTACCTGCCCCTGGTATAAAGCATTGCCCTATGTAGTGAGGGTGCAAAAACAAAATTAGTAACTAGATAGTGTATGCCCACAAGGAACCATCACTCTGTTGGGGAGATACAAGATCTGAGTTCAAATCTAGCCTCAGACACTTACTTAGCTGTGTGACCCTGGGCAAGATACAAGATCTAAACAGATAAGAATCTAAATGAGATCATGGGATCAAGGACCTAGAATTGCAGAGGATCTTAGGGGTCGACTAATCCAGATCTCTTAAAGATTAGGAAACCGAGACCCAGAGAAATTTAAGCGATTTGCCTAAGTTACACAGTCAGGATTTGAACCTAGATCACATGACTCCAAGTTACTCTTTCTACCACTGAATTTGAGGAAGGAGAGAGGATCTATAAGTAGGGCAATCAGAGAAGAAAGTTAGATAGAACCTTATTTGAGCCTTGAAGGAAACCTGAGAGTTCTAAGAAATGCAGGTAAGGAGGGAAAACACTATAAGGATGAGGACACCCTTCACAGAGGTGGGGATGTAGCAGATGGAAGGAAGAGGAAGTAGGTATGTTTGGTGAAAACATAAAGTGGGTAAAGGGAGCAATGGGAAATAAGCCTGGAAAGGTGGTGTGGAGCCAGACTGAGATGGGCTCTAAATGCCAACATAAGGAGTTTGTATTTTATCCCCTGGACGTCTTTGAGAGAGATAACAACAATAACAATGCTAATAATACTAGCATTTATACAGCACTTTGAGGTTTGCAAAGCACTTCACAAATATTACCTCACTTTATGTTCACCGCAATCCTGGGAAGGAGGCGCTATTATTATCCCCATTTTACAGATATGGAAACTAAACATGTCATTTTTCAGTCCTTTACAACTCTTTATGACCCCATCTGAGGGTTTTTTTTTTGGGAAAAGATACTAGAGTGGTTTGCCGTTTCCTTCTCCAGCTCATTTTACAGATGAGGAAACTGAGGCAAACAGCCTTAAGTGATTTGCCCAGGGTCACACAGCTAGTAAGCGCCTGAGGACAGTTTTGAACTCAGAAAGATGCATCAGGGAGAGAGCCCAGCACTCTAGCCGCTGCGCCATCTTGCTGTCCTGGAGTCAGGGGTATCTAAATCAAACTTTGGCCTCAGATATTTCCTAACTGTGTGACTCTGGGCAAATTACTTAATCTCTGCCTGCCTCAGTTCCCTCATCTGTAAAATGAAGATAGTAATAGCACCTACCTCCCAAGGTTGTGAGAAACAAATGAGGTAATACGTCTAAAGCACTTTGTAGACTTTAAAGCCTTACATAAATGTTGGCTATCATTATTGCTGTTCTCAGTTTCTGAGGCAGGATTTAAATCCAAGTATTCCTGCTCCTGAATCTAGAGCTCCATTCCCCTCCCAGCTGTGCTCCTGACTTTCTAGATGTCAACATTATGTCTCATTTGCGGCATTACTGTGGAACATTCATCACATCTGGTGGCCTTCTCATCCTGCAAAATCCTACTGTTCTGAGGGCCTTTTTCTTCATCGATGAGATCTCTTGATTCCTCCATTTTAAAGAAGGGCCCAAGGCTGGCCAACCTTCATTTACCTCCTGTCTGTGCTTCTGACTTTCCAGCCTTCAACACCTTTCCCTCCTCTCCCCTTCTAGTTCCTTCCTATTAGATTGTAAACTTCCTGAGGGCAGGAACCATTTTCTATTTGTGTCCCCAGTGCTTGACATGATGCCTGGTACAAAGCTTAGTGTCACACCATTAGTAAATGCCTCAAGCAAGATTTGACCCCAGGTCTTCCTGGCTACCCAGCTACCACTCTATATACTATTTCATGATGCCATTAGAGTTTGTAAGTGAAAATAAAGAGGGATATAAGACCATCATCTCCTGCTAAGTAGTTGCTAGTTAGGCTGTGGTCTGATTAGTCAAGAGGCCTTGAAGTGGAGTTGATAACCCTTGTCTACTATCCTGCCTGTCCCCTTCATCACTGCCATCACTGACTGGATGCAGGATTTCTCCTGGGCAGTTGCTGATGGTAGGTGATGTTAAACTCCCACCAAAGAGATAGAAAAGAGCCAGAATCTTTTGACAAGATGAAAACTCAGTGGTAGTCAAAGAGTTTTCTTTTAATCTGAGCCAGGCCAAACCGATGCAATCCTGAGTGAAGGTAGAAGAGAACCTGTAGTCTCAAGGCATGGACAATTTTTCCTTTTGTTCTTTAAAAGACCACGTGGGGGAAAGGACCAAGACCCTCTGGTTAGTAAAAGGGTCTGAATTTGAACTCAGATCCCCTGACTTCAGTGCATTTTGGATGCATAAGTGAAGGAAAGAATTTATTAAGCACTTACTGTGGGTCAGGTCCTTGTATCTTAGTTCCTTCCTCTGTAAAATGAGGGTCTTGGACTAAGCTACCTCTAAGGTCCCTCCCAGCTCTAAAGTCCTCTGATTCTGAGATTGCATTAACCTCCTAACTGATTCCCTTGCCTCCAGTCTCTCCCTATTTGAATCCATCCTTGCTAAAGCTGATTCTCCCAAGTGCAGATCTGACTATGTCATCTCCCAAATCAATAAACTTGAGTGGTTCCCTGTTACCTACAGAAGCAAATATAAATTCCTATTTTGGGCATTTAAAGCTCTTTGAAACATGATCCCTCATCATCTTCCCAGTCTTCTTAGACATTGCTCTCCTCCAGGCTCCCTATGGGCCAGCCCCATGAATCTGTTTGCTGCTCCTCAGAGAGGATGTTCCACTGTCATGTCTTCTTACTAGAGACACCATGCCCACCTTAAATGTTCTCCTTTTTTATTTCTGCCTCTTAGAATCTCTGATTTCCTTCCAGGTTCAGCTCAAATATTGTCCCATTCCCATGAGCTGCTGATGCTTTCACATTCACTCCATAGGTATCTGTATATATCTACTGTTGCTCCCATTAGAATATAAGCTTCTTGAGGGCAGGGATTATTTTTATTTTGGGGGGGGTGGGGAGGGAATGGGAGGGAGGGTCCTCAACACTCGGCGCAGAATCTGACACATAACACTTAATGAATACTTGTCAATTGATTATGCTTTCCCTGAGATGCTTAAGTGATAGTAATGAAGGGTGGTCCTGACTCCCTAGAGGTGTCAATAGTTGACTCCTCATACTTACCCTGATTTCACTCTGGATTTCTGTGAAGTGGGGAATTGTTCTCTGCATTTGTGTGTGTGCGTGTACATGTGGGTATGTGTTTGCAGAGTGGTAGATTTGAGTTGCTGATTCAGCATTTCAAATCCTCAGCTCACTGTCCTTCAGGGACTGTCAGTCACTTATTTCTCTCAGTGATTAATGCGTTTGGAAAAGTGCATAACCTAGAGAAGAAATGAAGAGTGATGGATTTGGAGACAGAGGACCTAGGTTTAAACTCTGGCTTTGCTTCTTACTGCTTCTGAGATCCCTGTAAGAACTTGACCATGGACCTCTCTGGACCATGGTGTCTTTATCTATAAAATGATAAGGTTGCACTAGATGACCTCTTAACATTTGTTCTTGGTCCGAACTTATAATCCTGTGGATCCTACAGCAGCATATGGGGTGTTCAGAGAGGATTAGCATCTCTGGTGTGAGGGCCTGCTAAGCCCTTTTCAAGGCAACTCATCCACCTTTGGTGTCTGCCTAATTTACCCAACTCTCACCTGTGGCTCCAAGAAGCTGTAATATGAGTACCAGCCACACCCTGGAAAAACTGTCCTGGCAGATAGGCTAAACCAGGTTGAGGGTAACCCACAGGCCTCAAAATAATCAGTGAGTTAGAGAATGTCTACCCCAGGCATGTGAAGACTTTCCTTGTGGAATGGATGGATGAGAACAAGTTGTTCCACAGTGGCCGTGAAGGCAGCCGAAGCAGGCACTGTGGAGGTTGGTTAGACATGGAAGATACCCAAGGTCATGCACTGGATCCTGGGCCGTCTCCCGTCATCTTGACTTTTGTCCTACCACTGGACTTTGATGACTCTGGAAGAGCAAGTGAGGCTGACGATTTTGTGCAGCTCTGCCTCACTTAAATCCAGTTCACCCGCAAGTCAACACGTCACCCCATGAATGTCTTTGGACCTCTTTTAAATGAAGGACAAACAACAACAACAGCCTATGTAGCAGAATTTTCATGCAAAGCATTTAGAGTTGGAAGGGAGCTAGTTGATGATCTAATTTAGAGGTGCCAAATTCACTGCTGGCAGCCCCCAAAACTCTCTGAGTGCTGCAGCAACCAGATTAAAATTGGGAAATATTTAGCAAAATAAATAAAAAATGCAATGCAACATAGACAATGTTAATTTGCGGTTTTCTAAGTCAATATGAGGCCCACGGAGTTCTGTTTCTTTTTGAGTTTGACACCACTGATCTATTCTAATCCTTTCATTTTACAGAGAAGGAAATCGAAGCCCAGAGAAGGGAAGTGACTTGTTCAAGGTCACATAGATAGAAAGTACCTGAGCTTTTTTTTTCATAGAGTTTTTTTTATGACCCTACACCCCAAAGTCTTTTTATTACAACACGTTATCTCTCTTTTACCTCCTGTTCAAGGTTTATCATCCATGTAGAATGTGCCTGGCTTGGGCATTTAGAGCAGGAAATGCAGGTGGTTGGCTAGGTCTTTAAGTTTGCTTCCCTTCCAACCCCACTTCCCCCAATTAATGATGAAATTTCAATATAAAGCATCACTCTTCCATGAGACTGCTAAGCAGGATGCCAACAAATCTGTAGCTTGTTTTCCATGGTTTCTGGGAACCCGCAATCAGCTGCACCTGCAAAGGCTTTGGAGCGTCAGCCCTGCCTGTGGCGTCCTCAGCGCTGGGTGAGCACTTTCGCTTATTGAGACAGCAATTATCGTCAAACCACGTTAATGAATTAAATGTCGGGCTGCTCTAGAGCATTGATCATCGTTCCCATAAAATAATCAGTCAGGCAGAGTCTCAATGGTAAATCAGGATGAGGAAAATGGCTTATTCAGGGTAATCCTAGTTAAACCAAATAAAATTTCCAACAGATCCCAGTGGCCACCACTTCTTCCTCCTCCACTTATTTTTTTTCTCCCCAGAAAGGGGGATGTGCCTAGAATAACTGAGAACTGATTGCAATCATGGTTGAGTCCATTCACCAAGAGGATGTAAGGAAATCCCATGCCAAATCTGTGAGAGGCAAAACTGTTTCAAGTATCCCCTTGGACTTTCATTTCTGATATATGGCCACCACTGGACACTTGAACTCCTTGAGACTGCTTAAGAAACCTGGCAGCCCCTCAGCATCTGTGCCCATAATTCAAATCCAACATTCTGCCCCTGTTCTCAGAAGTTCCATGGAGGGTGGGCAGCAGGAGACGGTAGGAAGGAAGGTGTTATTGCTTAAAAACATTCACATTCAAATTTTTCAACAGTGCTGGAAAGTAGGAGAATCCAGGGACTTAGAGAATGCGTATAGGCCTAAAAAAGGAAGAAATCCCATTTACAAGGCATCAGTCACCTAGGGGATTACCAAGCTGATGATTTCCTAAAAACGAAAGCTATTTGATCCTGAAATGGGCTCAGGAGTCAGTGGGTATCCCACCACTGGATGTGGTTAAGTAGAGGCTGGAAAAAAGAATGTTATAGAAGGTTTACTAAGGATTGGATTAGACTCCTCTGACAAGTCCTTCCAACTCTGGGATTGCACGTTTCAAGGAAGGACCTAGTTTCAAAGGGCATTATCTCTGTCCTAAAACAGTTTATGTGAATGTCAAATCCAATCTGATTCAATTTCAATGGTACAGTGATGCTGAGATAATGTGTCGTACCCCTCCTCTCTTTCTTCTCCTTCTCGTTGCCATCTACTTCTCACAACTCAAGTAGTAGAAGTGTTGACAGAACTTTTCATGAACTCCTTGTATACAAGTTGAGAAGATGTGAGCTGGAGGACAGAAGAATTAGGTCAACTTGAAAGTTCATTAATGATCTGATGTAAATGTATCAACTTTGATCGTATCGACCAGAAGAAGGAAATCTCTTTAGTTGTTCAGTCATAACAGACTCTTCATGACCCCGTTTGAGGTTCTCTTAGCAGAGATACTGGTGTAGTTTGCCATTTCCTTCTCTAGCTCATTGTACAGATGAGGAGACTGAGGCAGACTGGGTTAAGTGACTTGCCCAGAGTCACACAGCTAGTTAAGTAAAGCTGGATTTGAAGTCAGGTCTTCCTAATTCCAGGCCCAGCACTCTCTGCGGAGTCACCTAGGTGCCAGAGGAAGTCTGTAGGGAAATGTTATGATTTCTTGTTCTTATGGTGGGTGGAGTTGAGAGGTGTATCAAACAAATAAACTACCACATTAACTCTTGTACATATGAGAAAGACTAAAAGAGAAAGCGTCCTAAGGCCCCTCCGCAATCCCCTTCTATAGATCCCGGGTGGTTTTGCCTGTGGAGGGAGGGGTTTGGGGTGGAGGAGGTGTGAAACTAGGGAATGAATGGAATGCTGGATTTCATGATATGTCTGTTGCTTCTTCATCTTACCATCACTTTACCGTGGAGTGTTTCAGAGCCAGGAAGACCCAGTTTAAAGCTTGCCCCTGCCAAGATCTTGTGGCCCTGGGCAAGTCACTTAAACTCTAAATGCTCCAGTTAATTCTCTAAGACCTTAAGTGGCAGAGTTAGTACCTTCATTGCTAGAGGGAGCTTCCTAATGCAGTTCCCTGTTCCAGTAAAGTCACAGGTCCAGTTTCCTAACCCTATCCCTGTACAAATCTAACTAAACAGCTTGTTTACCCTTGAAGTCTGAGTGAATATTGATAGCCTGGGTCTACCAGGTAAAGGGAGTGCTTGGTAGGATGGGGATAAGAAGAGACAGCGATGAATGGTGGCTAACGTGTCAACAGGGAATGACCACTTGATGAATCATACTTGCCTTAACACATGTGATCCCTAGACATGGGCTTCTTAACTTTTCTCGTATCCTGGACTCCTTCGACAGTCTGGTGAAGCCTACAAGTACTCTTCTCAGAAGAACTTTTTTCAGTAATTGAAGGAAATGTTAAATTTCAGTTAGAGGTTAGTGAAAATAAAGATGTAATTATTTTCCCCCATCCAAGTTCATAGACACCCTGAAATCTCTCCACGATCCCCTTCCCTGGATCCCAGAGCAAGAATCTCCTGCCTAGACAGAGCCCACTAAATAAAAGAGGGTCCGATGGCTAGGTCATTCACAGAGAACTTTTCAGACACACTCCTTTCACATGTTCTAGATTCCCATTGCAGAAGCAGGTCCCCATGGTTTTGATGGCTGATAGGACCAACCTGCTAACGATGACATCATGATAGAATTAAAGATTAATGAGAAGAGGGCCAAAGAATCATAGACTTAGCACAGGAAGGGACCTTAGAAGTCCAACCTCCTCATTTTACAGTTGGAGAAATTGAGACACAGAGTACTCAAATGATTTGCCTAATGCAATAAGTAGCAGAGCCAGGATCTAACCCTGACTTTCTGACTCTCTGATGGCTGTCTTAAAGACAGAAGATTCTGAAAGCTGATTAGAGCTCAGAGCTGAACAAGTTATCCTTTTCTTGTCACCCATTGGAGGATCTTACTTAAGAAGAGAACTTTCAGAACCTGTCAGATTTCTGTTCTTCTATCTCCATTAACCTTTGTTTTCACGAGAGCTTGTTTTGGGAACATAGAGAGACAGTTTGGAACATGGAAGACCAGACTTAGCATTAAGAAGGCTCAAATCTCACCTGATACTTACTAACTGTATGACTTCAGGAAACTCATCCAACCTTAATGGAGCTCAGTTTCCTCTCCTGTAAAAGTTGTTAATCATACCTGCCAGTGACTGAAGTATCTGCCTCATCTGGTTGTTGTGAGGCTCAGAAGAGATAAGACAGAAAATGATTTGCACATCATAAAGTGCCCTATAAATGTCAAAGAGAAGACCATGTAAAAACGGAGGTATACCGGCTGCCTCTTCTCAGAACATGTGGACGAAAGTATGTGAAAATCCTAATTTATAAGGCAGGAGTTAATGAGGAATTATTCACCCAAAAATATTCCTGATCCTGAGAAAGTACATGCAATAGAATCTTTCTAAATAGAGCCTCCTTTATGAATTTAAGTGTGATTTTCTAAAACTTGATTTGAACCTGATTTCCCTATTTAAAAAAATCTTTTGACATCTGTTATTTTTCCATCACCCTCATTTCTGAATATCTCTTTTCCTTCCCCTTCCCAGTGAACTATTCCTTGTGATAAATACTAAAAACAAAAGAGAGGGAAAATAGCAGTTCAGCAAAACAACCACTGTGTCAGTGGTATCTGATAGAACATGCATTAGTCCATACCCATAGTCCCCCACCTCTGCAAGGAGGAAGAGAAAGGGAGAGAGGAAGGAAATTGTAGATGTTTTTTGGGTACGTATCTGTTCTATAATGAATGAAGATCAGCCACACTCTCAGGATTTTCTTCAATATGTCTAGGAATTTTAGATTGCAAGCTCAGTATAAATCCACAATGTGACCTAGCAGGGAAGAAACCAAATGCTATTGGAATTGTCCAGAATTGGGGCATGCTGCACTTTGCCCTGATCAGCCCACAATTGGAGTTCTATGCTCAGTTTTGGATGTGCCATTTTAGGACAGACCTTGACTCTTTGGAGTGTGTCCAGAGAAGGGCAAACAGGATCATAGGAGGTTTGGAGACTATCTCATAGAAGGGCTGGTTTAAGTAGCTGAATAAAAAGGAAGACTTCAAGGGGGTGTGATGATTATCTTTTAAGTGTTTGAAGGACCCTCATATGGTAGAAGGATTTGACTTGTTCTGTGTGACTGCTAGAAGGCAGAGCTAGAAATGCCAGGGGAAAGTTGTAGGAAGGCAGATTGAAGTTTGATGTAAGGCAAACTCAACAAGTTAGAGCTGTCCAATGGGAATGGTTTGCCTCAGGAACTACTGGGCTTTCCTCTATCTGGAATCTTCAAGCACAGGTCAGATGATGGCTTGGAGACAACGTTGCAGAGCAGCTCTTGGGTGGGACCTGATGCCATCTGAGGCTCTTCTTAAATGTGATAGCCTATCATTCTGATCATGAACGAACTTGAAATTATGAGAGGGAATCAGGTTTAAGTACTGGGGGGAAGTGGTACTTGCATAAAGAAAGATCATTGGATTGGAAGTCAGAAGATGTAGTTTCAAATCCAGACTCTTCTAGTTTCTCCCTGTTTGTCTTTGATCTTCAGTATTCTGATTTATAAGATGAGATGATTGAACTAGGTAATCTCCAAGATCCCTTCCATCCAGATAGCAGAGGATCCTACTCAAGAGAAATAAGATAAAGCTGGGATCAGGGTGTGGCAGCTTACATAAAAAGACATCTTGGAGGAGGTGACTTGTGAGTTGGGGAAAGGGGTTCTGTTTTACTTAAAGCTATGTGACATCAAGAAAGTGACATTAATCTTAATTGTGCTAAGATTTTCTATTAATGCAAAAATCAAACCATTTTATATGTTGAGCCAAGTGGTCTCTGAAATGGCAACCTGTGAAGGTCATTCCTGAGCATGATACTTTTTCAACTTTTCTTGTTCTGGAGGCTCTCATTCACCAGGGAATGAACAAATGCCCTTAATTACCTTGCTCTTGGACCAAATATGATTAGCAGGAGACATGGTTTGAAAATTTGCAATTTTGGAACTGATTCCCAGGGAAAATGATGTCATCATCATTGGCAGCTAAAGCTTAGCAAGGGATTCTTTCAAAAAATTAATATCATTTGTTTTTACATCATTTCTATTTTTCTCCATATCCTTTCCCATACCCTTCCCAAAGAGCCATCCCTTATAATATTTTTAGATAGGAAAAGGAGAGAGAAGAGAAAAAAATTAGCAAAACCAATCAATTGATAACACTTTACAGTATATGCAATGCTCCATGCCCATGCCACTCCCTCCTCCCCCCTTGTAAAGGGTGGGGCTGACACTATCTTCTCCTTTTTCTTTTTTGGGACCAAGCTTGTTCTTTCTAATCTCACAACATTCATTTTTGATTGTATGGTGGTTATTTTTTTCTTCATTTACATTGTAATCATTGTTTTCTCGACAATTTACTTCACTCTGGATCGGTTCATATAAGTTTTTCCAAGCTTCTCTGTATTGATCATAGTCACCATTTGTTACAGCACAGCAAAATTACATTAAATTCACATAGCACCATTTGTTTGGCCATTCCCCAATCAATGGGCATCTACATTGTGTCCAGATCTTTGCTGCCACAAAAAGTGCTAGTAAGGAATTCTTTACCTGCTTACCTTGACAGACCAGAGAAGGATGCTATGAAATCCCACCCAACTAGAATGGAGGGCCTAGGTTGGAGCTACTCCTTTCGGCATTGATTTAGTAGCCCTTGTTTATATACATAGCAGCTAGGTGGTATAATGGATAGGATGCCTGACTTAAGAATCTGGTAGACCAGAATTTGAATTCTGCTTAAAGAGCTTTGCTAGCTGTGTTAATGAAAGAAATAAATCAATGACACAACATTTATTTAGGGCTTACTCCATAGCAGACATTGTGCAAAGTGCTTTACAGCTATTATCTCATTTGATCCTCACAACAACCCTGAGAGGTAGGAGCTGTTGTTAGCCTCCTTTTACAGATGAGGAAACTGAGGCAAACAGAGATTAAGTGACTTGCCCAGGGTCATGCAGATAGTAAGTGTCTGCAATCTGATTTGGACACAAGTCTTTCTGATTCCAAGCCCACTGCTATTCAGCTCCTTCCCTCCCCAAAGAAAACAGGGAATGAGGCATGGGAAATGGCTTAAGTGCAGAGGAATAACAGGCTTATGTTCAGGAGACAAAGAAAGGAATGGAATGGGGGGAGGGACAGAAGGGTGCAAGATCACAGAAGAGAGGCAGATGGATGCTGGATTGGGGAGGATATTGAATGCCAGGCTCCAGAGTTTGAACTTGAAGTGGTGGGCACGGACCATGTTTTCACAGAGAGCCTGAAAGTAACACATTTGAAATGTGTTTTGTCTCCTGCCTAATTATACTAATAAATAATTAGTACTTGTTTCCTCACATTGTACAATTAAATGCATTCTTGGTCTGAAGGCATGTCTGCTCTGAGTTAGTGGGTCCCTGTTAATGAATCTTGAAGGCACTAACTGTTCTGTCCTGGGATCGTTCTTTTCTCCTCTAAAGATGAAATGATGGGATAGTTGTGAGGAGAGACTACTAAAGGGCCAAGTTATGATGATGTGACCATGGCAAGAGCACTGGCACTGGCTTTGGATCCTGAGGACTTAGAATAACTACTATGTGTATGACCTTGGACAAGTCACTTAACCTCCTGTGGGCTTCAACTTTCCCATCTGTAAGATGAAAGAATTGGCCTACATTGTCTCTAAGAATTTGGCCTATTGGACAGAAGAAGGCATTTAGAAACAAGAGACACTGAGTCCAAATACTAACTCCAACATTTGGTTGGTTAATCCCCCAGGTTGTTGTCCTTCATTCACAAAGAGGAACTAAATGATAACACCATGTTGATGTCAAGGTACAGTGTGTCCAGCTGTGGCTCATCAGACCAATATGAGCTCAGAAGGCTCTACCATAGGTCAGGCAAGATAGACCATATGAACATGGAGATGTCTCTAAATATGCACATCTCACCTTTCCTTTGAGCTATTGAAATTCTGCTTTGTTCATAGACCACAGTACCTTGTTTGATGTGGGCACACTATGTTGGGTGGTCCTGTGCCAGTGTCTGCCATGTCTCACAATCGATTCCAAAGTCCTTCAGAGAGAGCTTGAAAGTGTCTTTGTATCTCTTCCTCTGACCACCATGTGAGTGCCTGCCTTGAGTGACTTCCCTGTGAAATAGTCTTTTAGCCAAATGTACATTTGGCATTTGAACAACCTGGCCAGCCCACTGGAATTATACTTTCTGCTGTAGAGTTTAAATGCTTGGCAGTTTGGCTCAAGAAAGGACCTTAGCGTCTGGTACCTTATCTTGCCAGGTGATCTTCAGAATCTTCCTAAGATAATTCCAATGGAAACAATGCTGTTTCCTGATAGAGCTGGTGTACTGTCTGGGTTTTACAGGCATTCAACAGTGAGGTCAGCACAAAAGTCCTGTAGACCTTTAGTTTGGTAGTCAGTCTAATACCTCTTCTCTCCCACACTTTCCTCCAAAGCCTCCCAAACACTGAGCTAGCTCTGGCAATGCTTGAGTCCTTAATGACATTTTTGTCCTCATTGAAGACATCCAACAACATTGTTGAAAACATAATGCTAAAAATGAGAGCAAGCATGAAGCTCTGCTTCACTCTGCTTGTGACTAAGGAAGTATGAGAGCATTGTCTATTATTCAGAACCTATTCAAGCAGACCATCATGAAACTGATCAACAATACTTAAGAACTTATCTAGGCACCCAAATTTTGCCTTAATTTTCCTCAAGCCCTCACGGCTGACAGTATCAAAGGCTTAGGTTAGATTGACAAATACTGTGTACATACCTCTGTTCTGCTCCTGGCATTTCTCCTGGAATTTTCAAGCACTAAAAACTATATTGACCATTCCTCGGCCCTTTCTGAAGCCTCTCTGGTAGATTACCTTTTTCCAGGTGAAGGATCAGCCTATTAAGGAGAATTCTGGCAAGAATCTTGCTGGCGATGACTAAGAGAGAGATTGTCCCTCTGCTCCCTGTGATTGTCACAGGACAATCCACTTCCCTTTACTTTACGGAGAAGGACAATGGCAGCATCCTTGAACTCCTGGGGGATAACCTTCCTTCAGCTTTTGTATGAGCAATGGACCCCTTACCTTGCAGTGGACTCGCAGCTGGAAGAGATTCAGCTCCAAGTGTTTTGCCACACAAGAGGAGAGTCTAACAGAATTCAAAACCTCTTCTTCAGTTGGAAGTTTGGCTAAAAAAGGATTGACTTCAACCTAAGGTGTATATAGTCAATGACTTCAGCATCAGTTGATGATGGTGTGCCGAGAACACTGTAGAAGAGCTGAGACCATATATCCAAGATCATGTTCTTATCACTAATCAATGTAGCTCCATCAGCACTGAGTAGTTGAGATGCACTGTAGGTCTTTGGCCCATAAATAGCCTTCAGGGCATCATAAAAGCATTTTGAGTTGTTACTATTAGCATAAAACTGAATTTCATCAGCCTTTTTACTGAGCTAAAAATCCTACATCTCTCTAAGCTTCACTTGCACTTTACTTTTGATGGAGTTAAATGGTGCCTTTTGAGAGACAGATGAACTATCCTGCTGGTAAACCCTGTGGAGTTCTTGTTTTTCATTTAACGGCTTCTGAATTTCCCCATCGCTTTTGTCAAACGAATCCTGAAGTTTGTGTGTTCTGGCCCAGATGAGTAAATGTAATGCTGTACACCAAATTGCTGAAAGCTGTCCACTCCTTTTTTGCTCGACTGTTGCCCAAATGTGTGTTGGCTCAGCTTTCCCTTCAACCTAGTAACAAACTGTTCAAGCTCAGAAAAATGCTCTAATCTGTTGATATTAAGTCTTTTAGTAGTCATCTTGCCTTGGGGCCACTGATTTTGTTAAATGGGAATGTTTAACTTGGAGAGGATAAGTTTATGACCAGTCCGGCTTCTGCATTACACATTGTCTTCAACACTCTCACATTCTGGCTGTCTCTTCTCCTTATAATGACATAGTCCATTAAATGGCAATGTTAGCTGCAAGGGTGCATCCACAAAGTCTTATTGCATTTAGGTAAACAGAAGACACCATCCACAAAGTTTTATTGCATTTAGGTGAACAGAAGACACCATCCACAAAGTTTTATTGTATTTAGGCAAACAGAAGACAGTGTTGGTCATGAGAAGGTCATGAGATGCATAAGTCTTCAGTAGTAAGTGACTGTTGCTGTTGCTCTTTCCAACTCCATTCCTCCCAAGGACTCCTTGCCATGTCTGATACTCTATACCTCCTCTGGCATTAAAATCACCTGGAATTATAAGCTTGTCCTCTTTCAGTACATTGATGATGAATGTCTCCAGGTCTTCATAAAATTTTTCTTTGACCTCATCTGAGTTCGTCATGGTGGGAGCATAGACACTGATGATATTGTGGTACTTTCATGCAAGTGGCAATCACACTGTCAAGAGTCTGTCATCCACTCCTCTTGGTAGGCATACAAGCTTGTTGACTAGATTAGTCTTGATTTAAAATTCTTCATCAGCTTCCTGGAGCTCCCCTTCACCGCAGCCCCTCCAGAAATAAGTGTATCCAGCTACAATGTCAGTAAGCTGGCCTTCATTTGTCAACCTTGTTTCACTCGGGGCTGCTATTTAGATGTAATACCTCTCACAACAAGAGCTGTTCATCTTTCAGGTCTACTGGTGTTGGCCATAAGCATGTACACATTCCATGTACCAATGGTGAGTAGGATCATCTTCACAAGAGTTTTTGTACATTTTTTTTGTGTTTTGACCACAGGGTAGAATATCTGCCTGCCACATCAGGCAGGCCAGGGTAGGGTGGGCTGAAACAGACAATTTTTAGGGCACCTTTTCTAATCCCTTCCTCACACCAGGAGATGAGCAGTGTGGTCCTTAAAAAAAGCTGCTCAGACACCCAGGGGGCTGCCAAATTCCACTGCTGCTTCAGTCTAGTGAAAAAACAGCCCTATGTCCTGGGTACCTAGTTGCAGGGTTGTGACCATAGCTCCCAGTGTATCCACACCTGATGCTTTGTCACTTACCTGTCATCACAGGACTTTGAGGTAGGTAAAAACGGTAAAATGGTATGGATAGTGTCTTTTAACTGGTGAATAAACTGGATTTGTGGGTAGAGTTATACAAAGTCAGTGGCCTCATTCTTTCTTCCAGAGTCACCACGATCATCCAGAGGTAAGACAGAAGGCAAGACAACTGGCAATGGCTCAGGATGCAGTTTATGACCTTGGTGTCTTTAACATCCAAGCAAGTTCTAAATGCTCCATTGTACCTGCTTCAGCTGCCTTCTTGGCCTTTGGAACAAATTGTTTTCAATCACCCATTTTGCCAGGGGAAGTTTTCACATGCTTGGAGTAGACACCCCTTTAACTCACCAACTGGTCTGAGGCCTGTCAGTCACCCTCAAGCCTGTCTGCCAAAATGGTTTACCAGAGTGTGGCTGCTATGCATGCTACAGCTTCTTGGAGCCACAGGTGAGAGCTTGGCTGCTCAGGTGGACCCCAAAGATGGAAAACGTCCCTGAAAAGGGCTCAGCTTAAAAAAAAGATGATACAAGATAGCTAGGTAGTGCAGTGAGTAGAGCACCGGCCCTGGAGTCAGGAGGACCTGAGTTCAAATCTGACCTCAGACACTTGACACACATACTAGCTGTGTGACCTTGGGCAAGTAGCTTAACCCCAATTTCCCTGCTTTCTCCCCCTCCAAAAAAAAAAAAAGAAAAAAAGAAAAGGGCTCAGCTGTCTTCATACCAGAGGTGGTAGCCTTCCCTGAACACCCTACACCCAACCTCAAATGCTGATCCTCGGCAAGTCCCTTAGCCTAACCCAGCCTCATTTTACTCATATGTAACATGGGGATAACAATAACTGCCTCACAGGGTTGTTGTGAGGATCTAAAAAAGAAATAACACCTTCAAGCGCTTTGCAAACCTTTGAGTGCAGTATAAATGATGGCTTCCATTTCTAAGTCCTATGAACTTATTTGAGGCAAGTTCTCTGGAGTAAGTGGGAGGAAAATGATGCAACAAAAAAAGCTTATTTAGAAAATTAGGGAGCAATTCTTGAAATATTATTGTGTTTAGATGGTGTGTACTTTTCTCTTTCTGGTTGCTGTTTGGTCCTCATCAGACTTGTTGTTCTCATCGAGTGTGTGTCTCCCATCTCATCAAGACTGGAGACAGAGGGAATTTGGAAGAATATTTAATTTTCCAATGTGAAGAAACAAATACTATTTATTTATTAGTATAATTAGGGTGGGAGACAAAAGACATTTCAGACATGTTTGAGCAATTTCGGTGGTGCAGATATTGTCTTTGAAAACATCTTTTAAAATTACGCCATGCCACAGTGTACACATTGCTTCCAATTATCACCGGGATGTGCTTCTCTGCGATTGTGGGGAGAGCCATTACAGCTGGATCATATGCACTTTATTCATTAGACTATAATAAGCCTTTAAAATTTTTCCATAAAGGCGCAGTTTCCAATCCCACCGACAGATGAGATGGGCCTCCAACAGGTGGGAAATGCCTCATTAGCATATGCATGAGGGAGCAAAATCACACCTCAAATATTTAAGATAAAACTCCTTAATAATAGCACAAAAGCAAAACAGGTGTTAAATGACTTCAGGTTTTGCACCCTGGCATGAAGTCCTGTGGTTCAGCTGCTGGTTGATCAGGGCGTATGAATATTCATGGTTCATGGCACCAGTCATTGGGTTCTTTGGACATTAGAGCTCTCTTTTGCTGTCTTATCCTGGAGGTACAAGCTTTAGCCTCCTCAAAGTGTTTCATGGCTGTGAAAAGTTTGAGATATACATCCCTTGAAGAACCCATGAGGCTATGACTTTTCACTAGGGAACACAGAGTTGCATAGTTCAAAGAGACATCAGAGATCAGGTGGTCCAGTAGGTATCTGGACAAGAGTCCTCTCTACACCATCCCCAACAAATGGTCATTTAGGTTTTGCTTAAAGACCTTTGGGGATAATGAACCAACTGCCCCCTGAGTTAGCCCGTTTTGTTTGTGGTCACTCTTGATGGTTGGCAAGGTTTTTCCTTATAACTTGCCCAAATCTCCATCTCTTCAGCTTCTTGCCTATCCCCTCATCCTGCTGCTTGCAATTTTCTCCTCTGGGGCCAAGAAGCACAAGCCCAATCCAATTTTCATATGAAAGGCCTCAAGATACACAAAGACTACAATTATCTCTCTTCCTAAGTCTTCTCTTCTCCATCTCAACAATCCCAGTTTCTTCAAGCTGTATATTATTTATATGGTATGGTCTCCAGAGCACCTTCTTTCTTGCTTTTTGCTCTGAGACATTGTTTGTTAATGTTCTCCCTACAGTGATGTGCCCTGACTTGCCTACTCCAGATGTGATGTGACCAAATCAGAGTAAAGAGAGCCCACATTCCTCATGGCAGATCCTGCAACTCTAATGATGAAGCTTAAGATTGTATTAAATTTTCAATGCTGCCATGTCAATGATATTTGTTCCTATTGAGTCTATGCCCCCAAATATCTTTCACCCAAAATCTTATTGAATTTCTCCTCTTTGGTCCTATATTTGTGTGGCATTTTTGTTATTTTGTAAACTGTAGGCCCATCTTACACAGACTAGCTTAGCTAAGTTCTAAAAAGCTTCTCACCAGGTTAACAATGATGTGATGGAGTTTTTAACTCCAATAACTCTTCCTAGCCATCTAGTAAGCTATAGAAGGGTTGCCATCTGTGCTAGTGGAGGGTAGGCTGATCCTGATGAAAAAATGGATTCTTAAAAATATTTGAGTAAATATTACTCTCTTGTTGCTTCAATCTGTAAAGGTATTTTTAGACTTTGACTTGCTCATTCTGGAATATTAGGTATTCCTCCCTGCTTTGTACCATCTGCAAATTTGATAAATATACCATCTATGCCTTTGTCCAAGGCACTGATTAAAGAGCAACAGTGACAGAAGCTGGAGGTGGGGGTGGAGGTAGTAGATAGAGTGCCAGGCCTGAAGTTAGGAAGACTCATCTTCCTGAGTTCAAATCTGGTTTCATATAGTTCCTAGCTATGTGACCCTGGGCAAGTTGCTTGACTCTGCCTCAGTTTCCTCATCTGTAAAATGAGCTGGAGAAAGAAATGGCAAACCACTTCAGTATCCTTGCCAAGAAAATCCCAAATGGGGTCACGAAGAGTCGGACACAACTGAACAACAAGAAGGATAACAGCAATAGCGCAAGACCCAGAACCGATCAGAACTACCCTGAGAGATTTCCCTTCACGCTGACATCAGCCTTCTATTCATGACTTTAGTGTTTCTTCATTAGGTTCCAAAGCCATCGAACTGTATTATTTTCATCTAGTTCATGTCTCTCCATTTTGTCCATAAGGATCGAAGAATAGGTAGGAGAAATTCTCAAGCTTCTTTGGAATAGTATTGCATCACTGAATCATTCCTCAAGAACACATCGACCCTCTTTCCCCTTCTTTGCCCCCGGTTCTGCAGCCGTGAATCAAAGAAAACTCCACCATTGTTTCTCAGTGCAGCGGCACCTGGATAAGTGGCACAGTATATGGGGCACTGGACTGGGAATCAGGAAAATCTGAGTTCAAAGCCAACCTCAGACACTTGTTAGCTGTGTGACCCTGGAGAATCACATAACTCAGCCTCAATTTCCTCATCTGTAAAATGGGGAGAATAATAAAGAACCAGAACTCACAGGATTATTGTGGTAACCAAATGAGTTGAGTAATACATACTTAAAGTACAATAAAATGCTAGTTATCATTATCACTATTGATTAGCATTATAATTTTTTTTACTATTGTCATGGAGTGTATCACTCTATTCTCCTATTCCCCTATGGGCCCACTCGCCATCCTTGTAAAATTCCAGGTCAAAATATACCTCCTTGGCCTCCACTTTCCTATATTTGTCTCCCCATTAGAGTGTAAGCACATTGAGGACAAGGGCTGTCTTTTGTATTTGTTTCCCCAGCACTTAACTTGGCATACAGCAAGTACATAATAAATGCTTTTTCTTTCATTCATTGATGTAGAACACTGAGGCGCAGAGAGGTTAAGTGAATTGTCAAGAGTTACGCAATCTCTAAGTACCCCAAAGCAGGATTCAAATACAGGTCTTCCTGTCTTCAAGTCCAACCTGCTATCCCCTTTTCCGTGCTTCTTTGTTCTCTCTTGAAGGCATGTATACTAAGTATTTTGTACAAAAATGACCTCTTTGTTATTATCCCCTCTGCCCCATGTTCGATTTCTTCTTCTCATGGCCCATTGTGCTAACACAGGAGCCTAACGGTCATAAGCAGCCAACGCACATACTGTGAGAGAGTTTAGTACCTATAATGTGCGGTCATAAGCAGCCCTTGTACATACTATACACCAGTGCTTTAGGGATTAATTAGTCCTCCTGGCATCCAAAGAGATTGGGAATGCCTGTTCCTGTCCCCAATAAAAATAAGTAATCTGAGGCCCAAAACATAAATGACTTGCGGACTCTCTCTCTCTCTCTCTCTCTCTCTCTCTCTCTCTCTCTCTCTCTCTCTCTTTCTCCCTCCCTCCCTCTCCCTCTCTACCTTTCTCTTTCTCTCTCTGAAAAAGAATTGGGAATAGAATTCTGGAAATCCTAATTTTAAATTACTTTTGAGAGAACCACTTTTCTTCCTCCTGAGCCTCAAGTCAGCTGTTCAGAAGAAGGAAGCAGCATGCCACAATGGAAAGAACACTGGTTCTAGAGGGAGAGGCCCTGGGTTCAAATCACACTAACTGAATAACATAGGCAAATCACTTGAGCTCTCTGAGCCACAATGTCCCCCTCCATAAAATGACAAGGGTAGATCAGAAATCCTCTGAGACCCTCTTCATCCCTGGAACTATGTTCCTACATTTGAAGACATGGCTCAAAGGCATGGTACATAAAAGACAAAATGGTGGCAGTGATATGGGGAGTAGGAGAAGGCAGCATTTCTCCCAATTCTAACAGTAAGAATTGTCCCTTATATTCACAGCATTTTATAGTCTTATAAAGAATTCTACATAAATATCCTTTTGTTCATCCTAAAAAAAAACTCTGGGAAGCAGAGCGGGTAAGGATTTTTAACTTTTTTTTTACAGATAGAAAAGGAAAGCGATTTAGCCAAGGTCACACAACTAGCGGCAGATATATGGCCAGAATTCTTCGGATGAACGACCTTTCCATTAACAATTACAGCTATGTCCATGCTTTGATAAGGTGTCCAGGATGGTGGATGTCACCAATCATGTAACACTCAGATATGGACCAGCACAGGTCCAGAACTTAGACCAGATATGTTTGTTCCATGTGGGCCTTGAGTTCTCTTGGACATGAATCCATTGAGTTAGAAAAGCAACAGTGGGGAAGTAACCCAGGGTTTGGGAAGGAACTCCTTCTGTACAGATGGGGTTAGGAGCTGACTTAGGAGGTGTCAGGATAGCTTTCTGATTCATCTGCCAGCTGTATGGGTGATAAAACTGTATTAGTCATTTTAAGTCGTCACCACTGGAGTCTTAATTACCACAAGGAATTTTGACATGTGAAGACAATTTGTCAAAGTATCTTCTGACATGTTAGAGTTGGCAGTGGAGAACTTAGGTATTAAAATAATAATTATGTAAGCTCTGTGACTCACTGGAGAATAATTTGTCCTATGAGTTGGCTTTTATTATACTCTCTCTGGTCTCCCCAGTTCTCACCATTGCTCCCTTATACCGCACAGCTCTCATGTTAAGACAAAACAGGTTCTGTTTTTGAGTGCCCTGGGTTAGGTCCCAAGTGCCGACCTACACTCATAATCACTCAGAGAATTAATAGGTTCAGTTGCCTAAATGCCACTTCTTATTTGTTGCCCATGGGCAGCAATAGTACAGTTAAAAGAGTATTGGACTTGATGTCAGGAGAGACTTGGATTTGAATCTTGCTTCTGAGACCATGAGAAAGTCACCTAATTCACCCTTCATGCCTGCAGTAATTTCCTCACAGAGGCTGAGGAATAAAGTCAAATCAAGTCAAGCCAAATAAGGAGCATTTATTAAGCACTTACTATATGCCAGTCACTGTGCTAAGAGCTGGGAAGGCAATACAAACAGAAAGAAATCCCTTGCCCTCAGGGAACTTACATTCTAATAGGGAAAGATAGTGTCAAAGGGAGCCAGTCAATCAAAGGAAGGGGCAGCAAGGGAAGGAGGTATTGCTGGAATGGAAAGAACTTCCGGGATGAGGCGGGTTTGGGGGAATGGTAGAGGAAGTCTAGAAGGTCAAGAGTTCAGCCTGGAGGGGAATGAAAACATGGCAGGCCTGGGCATTTTCCTGAAAATGGAGGTTCTGGGAGAAAAAGTCAATCAGAAGAAGGGGCTACAGGGCAGACAGTACTGGACCCAGATGGCTCTGGAGGAGAAAGTGAGACTGGTGACCTTGCACAGCCCTCCCTCACTCAAATCAAAGTCAACTGCAAGTCATGTGATCATTTCCCTGATGCCATGGTCCTCTTTGAAAACGAAGGACAAACATACAAACATGACAAGTCTTGGAGCAGAGTGAATCTCTATGGTGAGGAGGTTTCTGGGTATGATAAAGTCTGCAACGTGAAGAGTGCAACCTGGAGATGAATAAAGGAAAAAAATATGAGATCACCCATTTAAACATGCTTTATAAACTTTTCATTGAAATATTAATGTCAATTTTTATTGTTGTTATGTGATGTTTTTGGTAACACCCATATCTAGGCTTAGACTTCCATGCCACGGGAACGGGCATCTTCTATCTGCTAGAGAATATTTTTTTTTTGGAGGGGGGAAGGCAAGGCAATTGGGGTTAAATGACTTGCCCAAGGTCACACAGCTAGTAAGTGTCAAGTGTCTGAGGCCACATTTGGACTCAGGTCCTCTGGACTCCAGGGCCAGTGTTCTATTCACTGTGCTACTTAGCTGCTCCTCTGTTAGAGAATCTTGAAAAGAAGCACAGTGTTTCCTTTCTTCCTTCCGCCTTCCTTCCCCTTTCCTTCTCCTCCTCCATGCCCAAATGACAGAGTACTACACTAAGCACTCAGGAAGATATGTGAATAATTAAGGCCTCTGCCATCACAGAGTTGACAGTCTAATGAGAGTCATGGAAGTAGTGTAGATATACAAATACACAATTCAGTAAAATACAAGCTAAATATAGTGAAGAATATAATAGAAGACATATGTGAGAGTCAATGGTGATATAATGAAGTAAGAGCTGGCATCAGAGACAGGGAGGCTTTGGTTCAAGTCCTATAGTCAGTGCAACCCATGGCAAATTTTTTAAACCTCTAGTACCCACAGGTACCTCTCTAAGCATAGTGCATAACAGTTTCCTATTTTGATTAGAAGAGTTTCTTCACTGAGAGTTCTCCCTGATGATGAAATCATAGCTCTAGCCCAAACCTCCTTCCCACCCCCCACAAAAGACAGGTATGAGGGAGGTGATAGGAAAGAAAATTATTTTCCAACTGAGAGTGCCCTGTCTCAGCATCTCAATAAATAACTTTATCATCATACATTCATTCCTTCAGGTCTTAAAGACTGCTTGGTCTTTCTGAATCCCTTGTTAAAATAGGAATACTTGGAGAGATCTCCTCTATGCTATTATTGGTCATTAACATCTTAATGGAGGTAAGTTGACAGCTAGCTGAGCTCGACTTCCCTTGGCAATGAGGCACAGATTGGGTACTTTGTGTATGTTTGTTGGGGTGTGGGAGAGGGAGCACAGCAAGGAGTCATGGAAAGGAGCGATAGAGAGTTGGGAGCCAAAGACGTTACCACCATTACAATTCTGATCTCAGCACTCGTGGTTCCTATTTTGAGACAGTTATATTTGTGAATTGTATTGGAAAGAATATTCTAAGTCCTCTCTTTGACACTTGGGAACAGATGGATTGAGATATAACCACAATATGGTGAGGGTTTGGTTTCACAGGCACCTGAGGAGACCTCAGAGATGGAGAAAGACCCAGATGCTCAACTCAGGTTCTAGAGTTTGCCCGAAGATCAGCTGTATCTTGCTCACTCCAAAGACTCTATCCAGGGATCCTCCTCATTGGAGGAGTGAAATAGTCCCAATTATTCTGTGCAGACCGTATTAAGTGAGCGATTTGATCATAATAGCTGGTTTATGTAAATTGCTTTAAGACTCATTTCGTTTGAATAACTTTTACATTCATACTTAAATTCCCGATTATTTGAAGAAGAAATAGTTATTAAATTCAGACTAAGTTCCCCTGGCTGTGCCGAAAGTGTTTTCCTTCACTTCAGGACAAAGGGTCATATTTTCCAAGGGAAGGGAAGGGTCATATTTCCCAAGGAGCATCAGGGGTAGGAACTCCTGTGATTGCGTGTCAGTGAAGAAAGCCAATTTTGATTGGGGCTGGATGGGAAATGTGAGAGCTTGGGGTGAATGGACCTGCTCCATTTCATCAATAAATACAAGAGACAGGGTAAATTTGAAGAAGGGAGAGCTCAGGTGCCATCCTATTAGGGGCCTCCTATGATCTTAGAAACTTTAGCTCAAAAAAAAGTGGCATTGAGGCTAGAAAGCCTCAGAGCTAGGAAGATCTGAGTTCAAGTCCTAGCTCTGAGACATACCATATAACCCTGGGAAAATCACTAAGACTATCATTTGCGTAGAAGGTTCCAACTTGCTTTGGTAGGAGTTCTCTCACTGAGAAGTTCCCTATTCCAGTGAAGTCACTGGCCCTTTCCCCTCTTCAGGCTCATGTGCTTTCCTAATCACCTTGGTTGTTTCTCTCCCTCTGTCTCTGTCTCTGTCTCTGTCTCTGTCTCTGTCTCTGTCTGTCTGTCTGTCTCTCTCTCTCATAAAAATTATTCTTACCTGTTTACTTACTTAGAATATAAACTCTGGGAGAATAAGGACTGTCTTTTGATGTTTTTGTTTTGTTTTGTTCTTGATTTTTGCATCCCCAGAACCTATCAGCATATCTTAAGGGCTTATTTGTACTTGTTCAGTCCATTCAGTCTGTCTGACTCTTCGGTGACCCCATTTGGGGTTTTCTTGGCAAAGATACTGGAATGATTGTCTATTTCTTTCTCCAACTCATTTTACGGTTGAGGAAACTGAAGTAGAGGGTTAAGTGACTTGGCCAGGGTCACGCAGCTACTAAGCGTCTGAGGCCAACTTTGAACTCAGATCTTCTTGATTCTAGGCTTGGCCCTCTGTGCCACTTAGCTGCCTTTGTAAGTGCTTAATAAATGTTTGTGGAATTGAATTCCAAGAAATTTTGTAGGCAAGCTGGGTTCTCATAAATTTTCATTGAATACGCAAAGAGCTTTGAGGGGGGAGGTTATTGCTTCAGTTAGAGCAAAGCCAGGGATCTGCCAGAGCTAGCTCCTACCAAGAAAGGCAATTGTTAAATTTTCAGTGTGATCATTTACACCTCCAAAATTGACTTAAGAAAGTGATGGAGAAAAACATTAATTACAAAGATTCAACCTAAGTGTGTCCTGCTGACATTTTTTCCCCTCAGAGAAGTAGTTGTTAACCATTTACTTGCACATCCTTGGAGCTAACCACTGTCCATAATCAGGAAGACTCCTGAGGGTGGGAAGGTCAGACTATGCCGGGAACAGAGGAATCAGGGCTGGAGTTAGGAGGAGGGCAAAGTATAAAGTGAAAAGCTAGAAGGGTTGGTGCTTGCAGAGCCAAATCCAAAGGTCTAAGATGAAGCAGAATGAGTGACGGACCATAGGAGTAAGGATTCACGACTGAAAAGGACATAGTAGGATCAGGAAGCTAAACGTCACAGAGGCTGGGAAATGGACCGACAACCTGATTCTCCCCAAAGGGGGAGGCAAAGTGGTACTGTGAAAAGAGCATTGGTTCTTGAGTCAAAGGAACCTGGGTTTAAATCCTACCTCTGATGTTTACTCTGTGTGTGACCTTGGGCAGGTCACAACCTCTCTGGGCCTCAATTCCCTTAACTGCACAATGGGGAGGCTGGACTAGATGGCCACTGAAATTCCTAATAGGTCTGGCACTATAATCTTAAACTTTAGTCTGGTTATAAGGTAATCATCAAGGCTGATTTTCCATTTTCCTTTTGGCCTTTTTCTATTTACCATTTTTAGGTGTCTAAGGCTTGTCTGAATAGGTCGGGCTAACGTTGTTGTAATTTTATATCCTGTTGTACTCTCATCATTATCCATTCTAATTTGTTGTTGACTGAGCTTTGCTCTCACTAGCCAATGATTGGACAACTGAGAACAGACAACTAATTGAAATATATCTCCTACATTGGTGCCTAGGCATTTCCTGTCTGGTGACATATAGTCAATTGTATTTTTTGTGTGATAATGGTCAATCTTCACCATATCCAATATATTCCTGAAGGAAATAATCACATGAGTGGGAGCTTCTGAGACATCAGCAAGTCTTTGACTTCCTTCATTTCTTAAACCTGAAGCATATTTTCCAACCTATTTTCCATCCTCTCCCATGCCCACCTTTGCATCAAAGGCACAGAATATTGAAGTTATATGTAGACTTAGGTCAGAGGATCTTGTCAGGTTCTTCATAAAGTTTTGCTGCTTCCTTAGCCTCTTCAATAAATGTTGGTGTATAAGCTACAATTATCTTCAAGGCACCCTTTGGGCTAGTGTTCATAGTACAAGAAGAGATGGCCAAGTGTTCCTTGAAATGGTATTTTTCCTCAGCTTTAGGAGCAAAATGAAACCCAATCCACTAGTTAGCTCCTTCACTTGCCCTTCTGAGAACTTGCCAGAATCCTACCATTAGTATAGTTTCCTTTAGTACTCTCCTTTCCTTTATCAGGAGAATGACAATATTGATCAGACTAAGTTGGCTATTGTTTAATGAAGTCACCTATAGAGTAACAACAGTTAATAATGTTTATAGACAGTAGGTGGGTTTTAGTATCCTTTGCCCCTTCGGGAAAAGCACAAAGGGACTTTACAAGCCTGAGGACCTTTTTGTCCTTGGTTGAATGAGTTGGCAAAATTTAAAAAAAAAATTACCCAGAGACCAATATCCTGGTAGGTGATTAACCACTCTGAATTTAGCTAGGTTGATCCTTAAATAGTAGAATCAATCTGTATCCAGGACCTTACTCAGAAGAATCAGCTATGGCCCATATTCCGTGGACATAGCCTTTGAGAATATATGTCATCCACATATCACAATAAGGCATCAGAGTAGAAAATAACTAGAATACATTGGGGGGAAATACATTTAGAGTGGTTAAGCTACTGAAAAGCTCCACCCCTACCACAATTCGATCTTTAGGAGAATACAAAAAGAGTTCTCAGTTCCTCCTTGCAGAAGGAAACAATCTGAATCTTTACACTAGGCCATCAATGTGACTGGCCTTAATAGCTCCTAAAAGTATTCCCAATGAGGCGTTTACTTTGCAAAGCATTTGGAGATCCTGAGAAGGGAGTGAAAACAATTAGCCCACTTGTGCTTTAAGAGCCCCGATAACTACCAGTGGGAGTGTGTCACACTGTCAAACGCATTTTATAATCTCTTCCAATTGTAAGACTTTCTTGAACTTTTATGTAGCTTATGGACAGACTGTAATTTTGAGTTCCTAAAGCGCAGCTGAATATGATAAGGGCTGTAAACTGAATGAAGATGGCAGTACCGAGTGCCTATGCTAATGGCTGGGACCTAATGCTGCATTATAGAGTTTATACTGTGAGTGCCGTTGGGTGAGAGGAGTAATATAACCTAAGTGGAAAGTGCTTCTCACCCATTCTAGTTAATTACAACCCCAGAATTCCCTCAGGAATATGTTGGGCTTCCATGTGTAAAGCAGGTAAAGTGAGGCAGGGAGAGGTTAAGATGGTCATTCCAAGTGTTGGCTTCATAGTGCTTGGTGTTTACTATGATTATCTTCAGAACAATAATGGAAATTTCAAAATAATTCTTAAAGGAAAATTAACTTTAAAAGTTAAATTGCTCAGTATTTTGTTGTGTGTAGGGAGAATAGGTACTGAATAGGTTTTTATCATATATATGTTTATGTGTGTATATATAATCTTATAATTAAGTAATAAGATGTGTCTCAAGAACTTAGAAATAGGAAGACTTGGCTTTAAATCCTACCTCAGACAGCTGTGTGACTCTGGGCAAGTGATTTGACCTCTCTGGGTCTCAATAATAAATAAATGAATGAATGAATGAATGAATTAACCTCTCTGAGCCTCAGTTTAAAAAGTGACTTAACCTCTCTGGCCCCATCTGTAAAATGAAGGAGTTGACTCAAGGTCTCTTCCGACTCTAAATCCATTATCTGATGATCTTATGAACTCTTAGGACTTTGTGGTGTTAAGTCTTTACCCTTTTGTTCACTGTGTTTGCAAGGCAAGAGACCTGATTCATTTTAAGTTTTTACCTCTGTTCCTCCTTTGCTAAAAGATTCTTTAAGAGGAGATATGGTTAGTTCTTTATTCAGCGTGTTCTGCATCCCATAGGATCACAGAATTCAATGTTGGAAGGGAATAATTAGGGCAACAGAGTCCAAGGAGTGGGTGAGGGGTGGAGAAAGTGAACTGCCAAAGCAGCCAAGCCAGGATTCAAACCCAGGTCCTCTGAATACAAATTCAGAGCTTTTGCCACTATCATATGAAGTGCTATGAATAGATTATCTGTTTTCAAAGAAATAGGATACAAAAGACACATTGCCTTATACTATACTGAGAGATTCTTGGCCAAAGAGGCCTGGAATGGGATGATTATTCTTTGGTTTGGAAAGCATTTGAGGATCATCTCTTGTAGGGATACTGGTTTATCTCTTGCAACTTTGAACAACTCACTTGAAATTTTTGTGCCCTCAACTACTTTTCTACATAGTAATAGGTTTGGATTTGATGACCTCTAGCATCCTTTCCAGCTCTAGCCTTCCATAGTTTCTCATTTTTCCCTCTGCTCCATCCAGCTAATCTCCTTCTCATACTTCAAACATGCCTTTTATCCTTCAGGTTGTGCTCACACTGTTGTCTCTGTGTGGAGTTTCCCTGCTCTTGTTTTTCCAAATACTACACATCTGAAGTTCTCAACCAAGTCCTACCACCTCCTTGAAGACTTCTCAGACTATTCCAGCCACTCTGTGATCTCTATTCCTTCCAGACTTAACTTTTATAGGGTTTATTTCTTATGTATTTATGCTAAATCAGAGGTCTTCAACTTCTCGAGGTCATCGACTATACCTACGATATGACCCCTGACTTTCTGTGGCCAGATGTTCTCAGCTTCTTCTTGGGCCAGTGATTCTGGAGGATACTTTGAGACTCTTTTGTAGTTCTAATTTAATTCTTATCTGGAGTGCTCTCTGACAAAATACTACCCCACCCCCCTCCTGAACTGCTTTTTCTTTCTTTGAAATATTAAAAATTAATCTGGCTGCTAAATTTTGGGCTAGCCCTTGATCCGAAACAAATGTGGCAAGCCCCATGTGGGAAGATGGCAAAGAAGAGTTGCTAGCTTGTAGATGCTGGGTGATGAATGAATGGCCAAGATGAAAGAATAGATGCCCAGGCCCCGGCATATTTGGTGGTAGCAGCTCCAAGTCCTAAAAGTTCCTGTAACAAGGGCCACAAAGTAAGAGAGTACCCAGATATCCCAAGAACTTTTCATGAAAATAAAACTCATGGAGGAGTTTCAAGATGTAGGGGAGAGCCCAAACGAAGGAAGCAATTATTTGCAAATGAATTGATATGGCCTCAAGATCCTGCTGGCTTTCCTACAACAGTCTATTTCTCTCTTCTCTAACATCTTTTGGGCACCATTCAAGCAACAGGCCAGGAAGGAGAATGAGTATCCAGGCCATTAACCTGCTTGGCTGAATGTGTTTATAAATGATTTTATATTTCCTAATGAGGGGCTATAAATCTGGGTGGTTGGTCTTCCCAGTCAGCTGCAATGATATTAAGGAATAGAATTTTGTGTGTGTGTGTGTGTGTGTGTGTGTGTGTGTGTGTGTGTGTATTCTTATGTATATATGTGTGTGCATGTATTTTGCAATCTGGTATTACTTCATGATATATTCACTTAAGCTCTCCATTTCCCTGACCTAGCTAACCTCTATTTCCTCGAGGAACAGATATTGAGTAACATACTTCATTCTCTGGGGTGGAGACTGTGCCAGGATGCTCTATCTTTTATTCTCTTTAAATAAAAATTCAAGTAATAAGCAAGGAAAAATACAAGTCATAATGACCTTATAGTTATCACTGATATTTGGTTGGATAGGAATCATCACTTAAATATGGTTCTACATTCAATCTTTGCCTGCATCGGCAGAGAAGTAATTTAAATATGGTTTTGAAAGGTTAAACCTTATTCAAAAGGAACACAATAGGTAAAAGGGGCAGGGGATAGTAAAGCATTACATTTTCAGGATATACTTATGTGAGGAACAGGGTAGGGAGATATGACAACATTTGAGAGAAAAGAAAAAATTGATTGTGATAGGGGTTAACTATATTCCACCAGGGCAGAAGGAGGACTTAGATAAGGTCATTGGGGAATAGGTCATAAATATGTCATAGAAGCATGACATTATAGTGAGCAAGAACTTCAACTATCCAAGTATGTTATAAAGCTTTTTTTCTGCCAGAATTTGATAAGTCTGGGAACTCCCTTAATCACAAGTATACCATTGGAACACATAGACTTTCAACTGGATACTCCACAGTCCTGGCACATAACTAGTTTATTTCTTTTTCGTATATATAAATGATAACTTTTACAATGCTTCTCCTATTTAATTCCTTATTTACATTGCATTGCTTCTGTTCACCCACTTTTTGTGCCTCTTCATTGCCCATTGGGGCAGCTAGGAGGTACAGTGGATAGAGTCAGAAAGATATGAGTTCAAATCTGACCTCAGACATTTACTAGCAAAGTGACCCTGGGCAAGTCACTTAACCTCTGTCTGCCTCAGTTTCCTCATCTGTCAAATGGGGATAATAATAGCACCTACCTCCCAAAGCTGTAATGAGGATAAAGTGAGGCACTACTTATAAAGCGCTTAGCATAGTGCCTGACACATAGCGTGTTGTTAAGCAAAATTGTCTCCTTAGTATGGCTTTTGTTCCCTTTGAGTGGAAGTACTTTCACCTGTTAAGTGCTAAGCCCCAGG
>CM053625.1:104436422-104459882 GCA_028646595.1 Phalanger gymnotis
AAAAAAAACACTGAGGATATAATTAATAAAAAGAAAGATAGTCCCTTCCCCCAAGAAGCTTACAATCTAAAGGAGGAGACAACAGGCAAAGGGAGGGAAGAAAGAGAGGAGAAGGAGGGAAAGGAAGGACACCAGCAGGTATCTGGCACCGGGGCATTTTGTTCTGTGGAGTTAAAATAGGACAGGGCAGTAGATGTGGAGTAGAGTGAGCCCCAAAAGTCCAAAGGAAGGCGTTGGGAGGAGTTTGGTACTCCATCCTCCTCTAATTAGAGGGGAGAGGAAGCTGAGAGAGGTGGTGTCAGTCAAGGCTTGGGTTAGGAGTAGAGTGGTGAAACTAGAGGTGATGAGCTTAACCCAGGAGGGTCATCTTTTTTTTTAACTGAATAAAAATGTGGTACCAATCAATAGAAATCATGGTTTCAAGAAGAGACAAATAGGTTAGGAGGAAGAGGAGATAATGAATTTGGACTTTGTACAGTTTGAAGGTGTCAGGATGACTCTTAGGTAGAGATGTCCAGCAGGCAGATGGAGACTTGGGAATGATGCTTAAGGACGAGGGTGCAAAGAATGAAACTAGGTAGATAGCTCTCTAAATCAGCTGCATTTAGTATTTTTCAACAGAATATTACTTTTTTCCTAACTGGGAAAAATGTCTATTTTTCTAAAGAAGCAACGGGTGAGAAAGACTGAGGGATTCAGGTTTGAAGGGAGGCTTCTCTTGAATTACTGAGTGGGTGTGTTTAGTGAGGTGAATTACTAGTCACTAGTTACTAATGCTGTTCTGTTCTAGCGTGCTTTGTTGGAGTACTGGGAGGACTGATGATTCATATATATTCACAGCCACGCACCTATATATCTTTCAATCATTGTCCTTTGTAGTCAAAGATGACACTACCCTTCTGCAAATACCTTTGAAAACTAAACTTTAAGTCATTCTATAGTGCTTGGAATAACTGCAGAGCTGCAGGTGCAAGCCTAATCATCATAGATAAGTAGAGTTTTATTTTTAGGCCTTCCCTTCCCTCCCCCTCCCCCAAGTCTTAAAAATCTCATTTCTAGGAGGAACCTTAGAAATCATCCAATTCAAACTTCACATTTTACAGTTGGGAAAACTGAGGACTAGAAAGCCAAAGTATTTGCCCAAGACTGCACAGAAACATAGCAAAGTTGAGCCTACAATCCAGGGAGTGGTTTGCTGGTAAATGTTTAATAATCAATTCATTTGGGGTGGGGAGGAAGTGTTCACAGGACCCATCTTTAAGTTTAATTTGTCATTGCTAATATTTTCTACATTACTTTCTAAAGTCTAGATAATCAACAAAATAATAAATCAAGTCCCGATTTGTAATTTGTCAGTTATCAAGATGTAAATAGTCTCACTGAAAACAGTTGGCTCTTGGCACCAGTTTGGCTGACTCCGGCACGCTTTTAGTAATCAAGTCGCCTGGCTCCCAGGGTCCCTTTCCTTGGGTCTTTCTTCCTCAGCCTGGTGTCATGTTGCTTACTTCTCTCCCCTTTCCCTCTCCATGTCCAAATATATACTACAGATCATAGGACTGTATAATTTTTTATCTAGAGTTGGAAGAGACCTTAGAATTCATCTACCTACCCCTTCATTTTACAAATGTAGAAAATTAGATTAAGTCAAGTGTTTTGCCTCAAGTCACACAGGTAAAGTGGCAGAGCTAGGATTTGAACTGAGGTCTTATACATCCAAATTCAGTGCCCTTTCTGTTCTGTTTAATCTATTTCCCATTTCCCATCTCTCAGTCTCATCCCCTCACACAGACCTAATCCAATAGACAAGTTTTTGCTTTGCTAATGGGAGAGGATAAAGTCTCAGGCAAAGTATACACATTAAGTGGGCCCTTCGAGAGACAGCCCTTCTACCCCTGTTGTATAACCCATTTGTGATGCTGGTAGCAGACATTTGAAGTCTAGTAGGTGGACAGGTGGTAGTAGTAAGTTCATTCCATTGAGAGAACTGGTTCTTTTTTTTTTGTCAAGTAAACTATTTTGAATGTGGAAGAAAAAAGAAGACTTAGGACAGACATGTTTGTTGTCTTCAAGTGTACAAAGGGCTATCCAGAAGTCAGAGCTAGACAGTGATGGAATTACAGAGGCAAATTTGGGCTTCACATAAGGAAAAAATTTTTACCATTAGAGCTTTCCAAATGTGGAATAGAGTGTCTGAATGTGGGTGTGGGGGAATAAGTTCTCCATCATCATAGACCTTCAAGTTAAGGCTGGATGACCTATCAGGGGTGGTTTAGGCTGGGCTTCCCTGTTGAGGTATGTATTGGCCTAGGTGACCTAGGTCCTTTCTAACTTAGACAGTCTGTGATGTGTCTCATGGTTCTCTATTTTTGCTCCCTAGCAGCCACTCAGCTTTAACATAATTAATAAGCCAGTTGGAGGCTGGCTTTTAATATTGTTGGTTTAGCTCTGTAAATATTTGTTATGTAAAAACTGATCTAGTCAGAAAAAATAAACAGGACGTTAAGTGGAGGGTGAATTGGCCTGGTAGTGATAAGCTTAATTTGGCTCATTCATGATCTACACAGTCAAAATCTTTTGGCAACGTGGACACTTTAATAGTTTACTCCTTTGGAAGAAGTTATCAAAGTTTCTGACTGTGTGGCTCCAAAATATTGGAGCATTTTAAAATTGCAGCTGTAAATGAATTGCAGAGAGAGAGACAGAATGCATCAGAGACTATTGAAGACACTAAGGAGGGATTTGGGCATAGGGAAAAGACTAAGAGATTGTAAATAGGTTAGATGTGTCAGTGTATTAAGTTAGCATAAGCTGCCCATTTTCTTTACTAGGGAAAAGGTTGTATAGGGGGGATTTAAACATACTTCAGATATTTACTTTTTTTCAGAAATTTTAACACTTTGCTTTAAACTAATTTCCATTATATTTCCTCCTCCCCCTCATATCCCAACTTAAAGTACTTGTTCTGAGATGTAAGTCAGTAAAGGGAAGGAAGCAGACTTATGGAGTGCTGTGAAGATTTCAATATGTCATCCTATAGGACTCAATAATTTGCTTCTCCCAAGATAGAGAAAGGTAGCATCGTAGTATGAACACTACCATAGCCTCCCTTGAGGAGCCAGCAAAGAAGCGGAGGTATAATTCCCACCTTGTGACTTGTTGCTCCAAATTAAGGAGGTGTCTTGGACTGTCTTCTGAACTTTTCCTCTGTGATGTGGCACAGGTGAAAATTGGCTTTTATTTTTGCAAGTGTTAATAGTTTCTATTGTAGTCCCACAGTTCTTTTTCCCTCTCTTCCCCCCCACCCCAGATGTACAGATTGTGAACTGGCATCTGAGAAATTCTCTCTAAACTCAAGGCGACTGAGTTATGTTTGAATTGAGATTGAAGGCGAAACAGTCTACTATTCCTTTGGAAGGGAACAAAAGGATGATTTCCTGCTTCATAATGTGTCTTCCTTCCGCTATGTCATGGGTAGGATATTTTTAAGATCTTGGGTGAAAGAGGGCAAGGAATACATTAGCCTAAATCTTGAAAGATGGCTTTGCTTGTCTGAAGCACTCAACAACTTTGATTTTCCTTTAGGCATACCAAATATTAGGGTTAATGCCCACTGCCAGCCAGTCCAGGGCTATATCTGTTCAGCAACACATTTTAAACAATAACAAACCCAGACAAAGCCTGACCAGTCTGCGCCCTCTTTTTCCATGTGACCATTAGAATATGCATTTGAGCTGCTGTGTGGGATATATCCTATTTTGGAACAAATCCTTTTTAAATTGAGGGCAAAAAGCCAAAGGGAGCCTCAGCCCCACTGTCTGCTGGAGATTGTCAAAACTTTGCTCTCCTTGACCATTCAGCAATTTACTTTGGAAAATAAACTTCTGGGATAGAGTGGTTTTTAATCACACTTTTCAGTGGTCCCCTAAATAACTTCTTTTACAGTTAAAATGATATATGAGGGAGAGAAGCAGGCAGGCAGACTGTTCAGATGTAGCCTCACAGCAGTATTCATCTTTGGGGTCATCATAGCTCGGGGCCTGGTTCTCTGTTTTCATTCTCAGAAACTTTATTTCATTCAAGCAATATTTATTAACCTCCCACTATGTGCGAAGCACTGTATTGGGAATACAAAGAAAAGTCACTGACATGACTGTAAATTTCATGGATCTTAATGAAGCTGGGGGGAGAGCAGAGAGCTATCTAGCTGATACAAGTGTGGTCCTGAAGGATAATCAGGGCAGCTGGATTTCCTGCAGTTGATTGGATTTATAGGCTCATAGATTTAGAATGGGGAGGGACCTTAAAGGTCATCTGATCTAACCTTCTCATTTTATGGAAAAAGACAGTGGAAGCTGGGCCGTACAAAGGTAGTAAGGTGCAGAATCAGATTTCAGTCCAGGTATCTTCAGGTGCCAAACCAACATACTTGCCACTTCAATGAACCATACTGGTTTGGGTTAAGTTGAGAGAATGGTGTTGGTCATCGTGTAGCCAGGCTTAAAATTTGCATGCATCTTCTCACCCCATGAAGCCTTTAAATGAGACAAATTCCATATATTTCTTTTCTCACAGGCTCTGGTGCCAGAAGATGTGGACTTGACAGTTTTGAGACTTGCTAACTGCCACTTGTCCAACCCACTTGCACTCTATCTGTAAAATGAAAGATTTGGACCAGATCCCTGAGATACCTTCCAGCTCTAAACATGTTATACTACGATTTTTGTCTTGTTCTTTTTGAATTCTAACAATTGTTGAGTCATTTCAGTCATGTCCAACGCTGTGATCCTATTTTGGGGTTTTCTTAGTAGAGATACTGGAATGTTTTGCCATTTCCTTCTCCAGCTCATTTTACAGATGAGAAACTGAGGTAAACAGGGTTAAGTGACTTGCCCAGGGTCATCCAGCTAGTAAGTATCTGAAGTCAGATTTGAACTCAGATCTTCCTGACTCCAGGCCCAACATTCCATCCACTGTGCCACCTAGCTGCCAAGCAGCTCTCACAATTGTGTATCCTAAATTCTGATAATTGGTTTTGCTTCTTGTATGTTGTGATTTTCCCCTTGTTCATTTTTGATTTGGAAAATTTTGTTATCCTCCCTCTTTTTGGTAAAGTGTGCTAAAGATGGATCAATTTGGTTAATTTTTTCAGAGAACCAGCTTTTAGTTTTATCAGTTCAATAGACTTTATGGTTTCCAATTGTTTAACTCTTCTTTGGTTTTCCATATTTCCTCTTTTATGCTTATTTTGTGTTTAGTTGTTGACATTTAATTTTTAACTGCATATTCAGTTCATTAATCCTTTCTTTTTCTAATTTACTAATAGATATTCTCAAGGATAGATTTTTCTCCCTCGAGGACCGCTTTACCTGCAACCTAGAAATGTAACGTTGACTCATGGCTATCATTGTCTTTCACATAGTTATCAATTGTTTCTAATATATTCTTTGACCCACTTAATGTTTAGTTTTGTTTTTTAGATGTTTCTCGTAAACAGCAGCTTGTGGGATTTTGTTTTCTGATCCATTCAGACACTTTCTTTAATTTCATTGGACCAATTAGTATATTCCTATTTAAAGTTAGTGGAATTAATTTTTCCCATTTGTGTCTTTAATTTTTTAAAAACTTTTTATTTTCTTCATTTTTTAAGTCAGTACTTTATCCCCAGGATTAGTTTAGCTCCTGTCCATTCCCTTCTCTTTCCTTCTCTTCCTTTTCCCTCCCTTCCCTTCCCTCCTTCTTCTCCATCTGTCCATATAGGGTATTTTACCCTTATCTGTGGGTGGTCTACCCAAAGGAATATAAATTTTGATGGCTGAAACCTAGCAAGATATCTTGGGGTTTAAGGGCTAGATTTCTTTCTTAAAGACCATCCTTACACCCAATTTACTCTGGCTTTCATTGATTGGCCAACAATAGGTCCCAGCCCAAGCCCCACTTAATGGTCATTGTGTGGGCCCTGATGGTTCAGACTGGTAATTGTTTCTGTTTTGGCCAGAAACCTAGACGGTCTTCCCCTTCCAGATTGATTTTTTTTTTTTTTTAAATTAGGTAAAAGGAGCCATCACTTGGCTTATTTCTTACCTAAACTTAATCACTGAAGGGGTGTTGCCTCAGGCAAAGTGATACCTGGGAAAGACCTTAGCTTAAAAAGGCCAAGGACTCCCAATGCATCCTGGGCCATCTCTAGTCGTCCTGACTGATATCTGGTCACTGGACAAAGATGGCTCTGGAGCCATCACTTTCTCAGTGAGGCTGATGACTTTGCACAGCCCTTCTCACTTAAATCCAATTCACTTGCAAGTCATAGCATCATCTCCCTGATGTCATGGTCCTTTTCTAGAACAAAAGACACACAAAAACAATGGCTAACATTTACATGGCACTTACTGTATGTCAGCTGCTGTGCTAAGCACTTTAGAATTATTATCCTGTTGGATTCTCACAACGACTCCGGGAGGTAGGTGCTATCATTATCTCCGTTTTACAGAGGAGGAAAGTGAGGCAAACAGGTATTAAGTCACACAGATAGTAAGTATGTGAAGCTGGATTTGAGTTCAGGTCTTCCTGACTTCAGACCCAGCACAACTTCCTCTGCTTGTCCTTTACAACCTGTTACAACCTAGTTTCGACCTACCTTGGATCCTTATTGCCTATTACTCCTCTTCATGTAATCTATGGTCCAACCTAACTGACTTCTTGCTGTCATCATGTACAATAATCTACCTTTATGGTCTTGGACTTTACAGAGAAGAATTGGAAGAAAATTTGGTGAAAAACCCACCTGAGCAAAGTGATTCTAAGGGCACATAAGGATGAGGCTTGAAGGAACGTAGCAAACAGTGAAAAGCTCTGCCAATATTTCTGTGAAAACCTCTTTTTACCAGGAAGGTAAATGAAGCCACTGCAATAGAACTTGAATATCACATTCTGGAGATCCTTAAAGAGGGGATAGAGATGGCACTGAAGAAGGGAAGGAAAGAAAGAAAGGGGGTAGGGAGAAGAAGCATACTTCTATGCACCCGGCGCTACACTAGGCACTTTTTTTAACAAACATTTTCTCATCGTTAAAACAACCCTGAGAGATAGGCCCCTATTACTATCCCCTTTTACAATTGAGGATATTGAGTCAAGCACAGGTTAAGTAACTTGCCCAAGTTCACACGGCTAAGTAAGTGTGAGCTCAGATTTGAATTCAGGCCTTCCTGACTCCAGGGTCAGCACTCTATCCACTGTTTTACCCAGCTGCCTCCAAACAAAACAAAATGATGAGAAAAAGGAATGAATTAGGCCAAGTTTACCTAGAGGAGATCTGCACTAAATGCAACAAAGTGGTTAAGGCATGGAGGAATTGCTTCACATGATATCTGAGGGACTGGAAAGTAGCAAAGGAGTGGGGAAAAAAATCGCAGTCCTTATTTATGCAAAAAAAAGACTAAGAGAACACCAACAACTGCTTATCTACATGACTACTTTACCTTGCATGTAATTTGTTTTCTGAAAATAATATACAAGTGCATTGATAATATCTTCATTTAAGGCATTAGTATGGAATGAGCAGGCATTTGTTTACAAGCAATTGTCCACAATAGATCATATTTAAACTGTGAAATCATTGACCAAAAGATATTATGAGTGCAAGATCAATCCGTGCTCATTGTTTCTTCACTAAAAAAAGCATTTGATTTGGTAAAGCAAAGTGATGATTGCCTTTCTGCAGTTTCTCCCTTGACTAAATCAAAATTATATAAGATATCTTTAAAGTTATAACAGAGATAATCTTGTTCAACCATCCTTAGTCATTAATATCAAATGAAATATGACTCAGAGATACATATTCATCAAAAGGGCTTCCAATTGATAGCAAGGAGATCCAGTCTGGATCCTGAATTGAAGAGGATTTCCCTAGGGATGATGAAGTCCTCCTGATAAACCTGTTGGCCAATGATATCGTTTTGGTTGTATTAAGCCCCTACCTAACATTGCCTACTAGAAGAAATTCATAAGTACTCGAGAGTTTGCTTTGACCACTCATGATGGAAAATCTAAGTGGGTGAAGGATGTCTTTTGTCTAGACTACAGCATGAAGTATATGGACACACCATTCTAGGCATATATTCCTTGGGCAGACGCTGTAAATGAATACTGAGCTGGGGCCGCAATTGCATAGATGGAGGAGATTAGGTAGTACCCATGGAAAATTATGAAGCTTTTTTATTGAGTCTAAACTTCTCCCTGAAACAAGGCTCATCCTTTTAGTTTGTTGTTGTTCAGTTATATCAGTCATATCCAACTCTTTATGACCCAGCTCATTTTACAGATGAGGAACTGAGGCAAACAGGGTTAAGTGACTTGCCCAGAGTCACACAGCTAGTAAGTTTCTGAGGCCAGATTTGAACATAGGAAGATGGGTCTTTCTGACTCCAGGCCCCAGCATCTATCCACTGTGCTACCTAGCTGCCCCCTTCCTTTTAATACCAATATTCTAATGTTGTTATTTTGGGGCTATGAATCACAAAACCCAAAAATATCCAACAAATTAAAATCCATGTATCACTTAAAAGGCAATGGAGGGGCACATCATGATAGGAGAAGTCTACGCAACACAGCAAAGAAGGAGTCAGGAAGAAGAATCAGGATAAAAAATATTATCAAATAAATATATGATAGGAAAAGATGAGTTGGTCATGCAGCAAGAGTAAAGCATTGGGTAATCTATGTGCCTTAGCATCCTTGCAATATCAAATCATCAGGAGAAATTAAGAAAGGTCCTCAGCATATAGGGTAGATCCCCTATGACAAATATATTGAAAAATATGAGTGACATTTACATAAAACAGGAAGGCATGAACCAATTGCAACCTGCATCATTGGGAGGAACAGTCACATTGATAAGATTGCAGACTCTTTTGAGTATTATTTAGAATTTATTTTACCTGACAAATACAGAGACATTTTGAAGGAATCAATAGGCTGCCACAGAGGAAAGGGGAAGATGTTTTGATTCTAAATCATGTTTCTAGATTATCTCTTAGTGTTTGTTTGGTCGGGCCCCAGGATGTGAGTATTGCTCACTGTGCTCAAAGGAGGGGGGCTGTATATGAAGGGCATATGACAGGGCTTGGTTCTAGCTTGGGCTTAAGTAAGAGAAGGAAGACCTTGCTCCTAAATAATACCACTTAATTCATCATTTCCTACCTGGCTGCTCATGTGAAATGTGAAATGTGATCATTGTCTCCAGAAAATCATCTTCCCGCAAGATCAAATCGGCTCTGAAACTCACACCTCACCTCTTGGGCCCGTGCCTCCCTCTGTTGGGAGAAAATAAAAGGTGGACCCTGGAGAACTACACCCCCCCCAGAAAAGACCCCCCAGAGCTGACACATCATTTCCTACCTGGTTCCAGGATTTCATCAGGCCCTAAACTGGGTACCCTCCCTTATATATTGTCTTCCCATGTTAAGTGGTGAGTCCCTTGAGAGTAAGGACTTCATTTATCTTTCTTTGTCCTCCCGATGCTTAGCATAGTGCCTGGCAAACAGTAGGTAATTAATAAATGCTTATTGACTTAGTGATTGACATTTCAAAGCATATTCACATTCTTGCACAGGATCTTTACTGTTCTTTAAAATTATTATAACATATACTTCATAGGGTCTTCATAGACTTAGAACTGGAAGGAATCAGAGGCCATTGACTATGACCTCCTCTTTTGAAAATCGAGGAAGCCGAGTGAAATGACTTGGTCAGGATTACATAGCTAGTAAGTGTCTGAGGCGAGCCCAGGCTTCCTAACTCTAAGTCCAAGGCCTTTTCCATTATACCATTTTTTCTCTAGTGGCTTGCTATCTGTATTTTAATGATCTTTCTATCACCAAACTGACCCTACCCTCCCCAAATTAAGTTCACAATCATTTAATTAATCACAATTTTCAATTTTTAATCCCTTCTCCTCCTCTCATTTCTCCTTCCCATAAGCTAAAAGAAAGAAATAATGTCCTTAACCATATCTTCCCTCATAATCCTCATACTCATTCTGTAAGGTTAATAAAACAAACCACAACAGTGATGGGCCGCAGAGGTTAATGGAAAGGAACTGGATTTAGAGTCTAAAGGCACGTATGCCAGTCTTGGTTTTCACACTTCCTAGCTACAGGAGACTGAGGGCAAGGCAGTTCATTTCTCTGGGCCTCAGTATCTGTATCTATAAAATGAGCATAGTGCAACTTGCACACCCAACCGTGTCGGGAGGTATCATCTTTAAGGTTATACGTAAGCCTTACACCATTAGAGACAGTGAACAACCATCACTGGTGGCCGAGACTAGGCTTAGACCTGACTCCATGTTGGAGTTCTTTCTATTAGGTAATGCTGGCTACAAGACCGGTCCCTTTCATTCCATAATCTCCAGCCCTAGGTATAGGACCAGAAAATGGTATGGAAGAGCCTCAGCTTGCTCTAAAAAATAAAGTCCAAAATCGGTTGAAAGATACCAGACTTAAAGAGTGATAGCTTTAGAGCTGGGAGGACATTTTATCCAGTCCTTTCATTTGACAGATGACAAAACTGTCACAGAGAAGTAAAGTGATAAATGGCTAATAAGTGTCTAAAGGAAGATCTGAACCCAAGCCTTTCTGACTCAAAAGCCAGTTCTCTATCCACTCTATCATTCTGTCTTTCTCAGATCCATCAGAAAATGCCACAAGGAGGATCTTTTCTTGGGATTTTTCCTCAGGTTCTGCCTTGGTAAGCCATACGCTTATAGCCGTATGTTTCTCCCTAAACTTTTGTGGACCTGTCCTGTCTAGGCTTCAGATCACAGATGAATTTTATGACAATTTATCTCACTAGCTCATTGTTCCCTCCCCAGATCCCAAACTGGAAACTGCTAAAGTAAGCTAAGGTCTAGGTCAAGGGTGGGGAACCTGCGGCTTCAAGGCCACATGCAGCCACAGAACAAACAGTGCTGTGAAGTTTGGCTTCAGTCAAAGGGCTGCACTTGAGGACCTAGAGGGCCACATGAGGTCTTGAGATCACAAGTTCCCCACCCCTGGCCTAGGTTTTCATTTGCTCACCTAACTTCCAGACTAAAGTAAAGATCAACATTGGGACTGTAAACATTTAATAGGGATGGAAATTGATATAAAAGTAATGAAACTATGGTCAGCCACATTCTCATTTGAGTACCAAGCCCTTTCACTTCCCACAAGGTAGCATGGGAACTCAGGGCCATCCAAACTTAGAGTTCTAGTAGTGAAGCAACTCAATGATTTGAAAAGAGAATACTTCAACAAAGGTCTGTCTTTGTTCAGGACTGCCTGCTTCCCCCATACTTCCTCATGCCTATTGTTGCCATCCATCTCACTTGTGTCTTTCTCTTCTGAAAAAATCTATGCACCACAATTTAAAGGAAAACACGGAAAAGCTAGAGCGTACCCAGAAATAGGCAAACAGGCAGTCAGAGAATTTAAGTCCCTGTAATTTGAAGATTAATTCACCTTTGAAAGTATGTCACAAGAGGAGAGTTGAGAGTGAGTCCTTCCCAGTGTTAATGGGGAAACTCCTGAGGCTTCTTTCCCTCCTGGACAAAAAGAGAGGAAGGAAAAAGGAAGACCTCTGTGAACAGCTACATGCTGATATCACATCAGTGATGTAGGCAGAACCTGCTTATAGCAAGGCTCTGCCTATCACATGCGTGGAAATTTAAAAACGAAAAGAAGAAGAAAAAGAAGAAGAAGCACATGGGGATGGAGTAGTCATCAAAATACATACAGGCCTGAACACTGAAAATCTTTAAAAATGAAACTTGAGCAGGCTTTAGACCTCTAAGGTAGAGCTTACAAACTCCATAATGGTACTTAATTTACTGACAACAGGTTATTTATCAATTTATAGCTACTTAGGAAAGAAGTATGGTACTTATAAATCCTTGTAATGAATCATTCTTCCTTTATTAAACCTGTGTTTATATACGTGCACATTCTCCTAAACTTTTTGACCTCATTTGCATTTAAAAATTATGACACTATAATTTCCTTTTCCCAAATGTATTCACCCTTAATTAATCCTAACAGCTCTCAAGCTTTTCTGATTTCTATTATCACTATTTAAAGTTGAGAAGACTTTTAATGGATCTAAATCACATATTCAAACCAGCTTCTTTTTCTAAGTTATAATGACTTGAAATTTTATTTGATTTGGGCTCAAACATATTACCTAAAAAGTAATTTGATTGTTTTACAATTTAAATCACCCAATGGGGATAAAATTAATTAACCTTATTTACATGTGTAGAAAAATTATGGCACTTCAGTCAAAGTGATTGCAATGAGTATTAAAAAAACTTACACAGCATTTTTTTTTACTTTTTGAAAGTTTGAACTGATTCTTCTGAGATGTGCTATTAACCTCCAAACTTCTTTAGACTTGTAGAATTATATTTCATAACTTTGAGCTTGTTATTTCAAAATAGACAATGATGCATGAAAAAAAATCCCCCTCTCCCCTCCCCCCACAGAGGTTACATAAGCAAAAATCAGGGCCTTTTTCCTCCAGAGTAGCTTTTTGGGCTACAGTAACAGTTGCTAGGTGGTAGAGCAGATAGGGCCCCAGGTCTGGAGTCAGGAAGCCTCATCTTCCTGAGTTCAAGTCTGGCCTCAGACACTTACTGGCTGTGTGACCCTGGGCAAGTCACGTAACCCTGTTTGCCTCAGTTCCTCATCTGTAAAATGAGCTGAGTCGTAAAGAGTCGGATATGACTGATGCAACTGAACAACAACAAACTGAAAGGATGAGCCTTGTTTCAGGGAGAAGTTTAGACTCCTTAAAAAAGCTTCATAATTTTCCATGGGTACTACCTAATCTCCTCCATCTATGCAAAAAAATGAGCTAGAGAAGGAAATGGCAAATCACTCTAGTACCTTTGCTAAGAACACCCCAAACGGGGTCATGAAGAGTCAGACACAACTGAAACAACTAAACACAATAGTTACTGGATAGAGCATCCAGATTTTCAAGCTTGTTTCCCCCTAAAATGCTCAGTTCATAATATCATTGCTCTCCTGAGCAAATAGTCCATGTCTGGGCCTTGACTCTTCTTTTCTTGGATCCAACACTAGTGTGATACAAGGCTTAAGTCCATTTGCATGAGACTGTCCTCGTTGGTGGAGAATGATTGCTCAATGCTCTACACCTGCAACAGGGACAGTTACCTGGAGCTGGGCAAAGGAGAGATATCTGTTCTTTTGGCTTCAGTCTTTAAGAGAGGCACATGTAGTTCCAGGATCTCTTAAGTGCAAGGTCCCTGGAGAGAGAGAAAGATTGCAGTACCTCCCTCCCAGAGGAGAGCAGAGTGGCCGTCCTAAAGGCCCCAATCTCCTATCCCCTGGCTGATAGGAATCAAAGTTCCCCTTGGAGAGTGGCAGAAAGGAGACTCTAAAGATATTGATTCATAGCTCCCTTTGAACCGCATGGTCACACCTACATACATGGGCAACATACCGACATCCTATAAAAGCTTAAGAATATAGACTCTCTCTCACATATCTTCCAGATCTAAATCCATAACCTTTCAATCCTATGTCTATTCTCAACCCACGTAAGGGATTAGAAAATCAGCTTATTTGTAGTGAGAATTTTCACCTGTGATTGGTTCACTCAGGCACAAGAGCAATAACCCCTATCAAAGGTCACAATGAAGTCCCAATTAAGATGTCCAGTCATCATATTTCAGTTTCATTCCTATATGTAGCATCTTCCCCTATTAGGATGTGAGCTCCTTGATGGAAAGGAATATTTCACTTTTTTAAAAAAAATCTCCAATGTCTATAATAATACCTGCAACATAGCAATCATATAATAATTTTTTTCATTCTTTTATTCATTTCGTGACTTCTCTAAGTATGTGACAGCTATTGACTATCCACCTCTTCTATGGGCCCTTTTCTCCTTTGGCTTTCGAAATGTCATGCTCCTGTTTCTAATTCTACCTCTTTAGCTACAATTCCTCTGACTTCTTCACTGATTCCCAATCCCCTTCATTTTGGTGGGTCCCAAGGAGTTGTCCTTGCCATTCTTCATCCTCTCTCTTAGAAATATCATTCAATGTCATGCCTTCGTCAGCTGTCCCCTAAATATGGACATATCCCCTCCTTGTAGCTCCTATTGTATCTCCTGAGCTCCAGACTCAAAACTTTACCTGCCTGCAGTACATCTCCACCTGTGTGTCACACTGGCACTCCAAACTCAACATAAAATTTAAGAATCTCAAAATTGGAGTAGATCTCAGAGGCCATCCAGTCCAACATGGAAAACCCTCTAAAACATCCCCAATACATATGCCTCAACTTCCACTGGAAGACCCCTAATGTAAAAGATACCTGCTAATTCCTAAGGCAAGTCATTCCGCCTTGAGATTTAATTGTAAAGAAGTGTTTTCTTATACTTAAGCCATATCTTCCCCTTGATAACTTCTTCCCCTCACTCCTAGTTTAGCTCTTTAGGGCCAAGCAGAATAAATCTCATCCTTTTTCCAAATGACATCCCTTTAAGCCCTTGAAGACAATTAGCATGTCTCCCTTAAATCTCCCCTCCAGTCTAAATATTCCCAGTTCTTACAAATAGTGGCAAGGATCCCAGTCCCCCAACTGTCCTGGTTGCCCACCTCTGGAGGCTCTCTTTCTTGTCAAAGTCCTTAAAATGTGGCAACGAGAACTGAACACGATATTCCAGATGTGATCTCCACGGGACAAAACGCATCAGGATCATTACTTCTCATGTTCTGGACATGACGCCTCTCATAATGCAGCCCAAGATCTCATTAGCTTTTCTGGTTATCATGTCACACATTCCTGACTCCTAGAGCCTTGAGATTCTTTTTTCCCCAAACACAAACTGTTCTCTGCCCCATCTTGTACTTGTAAAATTGATTTTTTACACTTATCTTTATTAAAAGTCATCTTATTAGATTTGGCCCATTATTTCAGCCTGTCGAAACCTTTTTGAATCTGTTCTTCATCGTCTATCATTTGGCTTTCCCTTCCAGCTTTGTGACATCTGCAAATCTGGTAAGCATGGCATTTTGCCACTCTCTATGTCTTCATGTCCATGACTAAACTCATTATTTTCCTACTAAACCTGCGCCTTCATCTGATTTTTCTGTTCCTTTCTTTGGTTCTCCCCTTCACCTCCTCTTCTATGCAATAACCTTTAGGGTTATTTTTAATGTTCCCTCTCCTTCACTTCTCATCTCATATCTGATCAGCTTCCACAGCTTGTTAATCCCATATCCACAGCACCCCTTACCTTGATTTCCTCTTCTCTATTTCCACAGTCACTACCCTAATACAGGCCCTTGTTCATATCTCCCTAGGTTGTTGCACCAGCCTTGTTAGAGGTCTTTCCATCTCTATTCCTTTCCTCATCTAATCTGATTCTAGTAGCACTCCCCGAATAATTTCTCTTATTCAGAAAGCTGATCATGTCGTTCCTCTGATCAAGACATTTTCAGTGGATCCCTATTGCTTCTTAAGTAAAAATCAAAATGGCCAAGTATACTATACTCTGCCATGACTATCCATGGCCTCAACTCTGCACTCTGCAATTGGGCTCTCTGCAATCCCTCTCCCCAATCCAAGCACGCTCTGTGTTCTCCCAATTTGATATTTACTGTCTTTGCGTATTCTATTCTCCCTACTATAAATATCCCTTTTCTCTCCTGAGGGTGTTTGCCACATTTCATTAGCTCTGTATGTCCTCCAGGGCTGAGTGAAGCGATCTGCACATACTAGGTGTGTGCCTTTTATGGAGGGATCATAGATTTGGAGCTCAAAGGTGCTTAAATGTTTGTTGTCTCATGATATTAAAGAGACCTGGATTCCAGACAGAATTCCATAGTGAGATGGTTTCATTTCTCTCCCAGAAATAATTTGCCCCTGACCTGGAAAACCTTGTAAATGTGATGGGGTGGGACCCATTCCTGTGCCTGAGAAAATAACTCAAAACATGTGGCCTAATGATTAGGTGGTCAGTATCATCTTCTTTTCATGTGACAGTTGGCAATATCCTCATCTTTTTAAGGTTAAGGACACCAAGAATGTTTAGAAATTTGTTTTCTGTCCTCTGTCTTTATGACGGCTTGGCTCTAGCCTATATTTCTAGACTTATAACTCCTTCTTCAAATACTACACATTCCAGATAAAATAGTACATGCCGTCCCCTGAACTTGACATTTCATATTCCACCTTTATTTCTTTGCATAGGCTTGCTGAGAATGTCTTCAATTGCTACCTCTTAGCTTTGTTCAAGTCTCAGCTCAAGTATCACCTTCTACAAAAAGTCTTAGCTTCTTCCCAAATTTGTTAGTTTTCTTCCCTCCCCCTCCCCCAATCATTGGGTGCTTACTTATCTTGGAACTATATATCTCCAATATAAGCTCTTTGGACAACTAGGTGGCACAGGGGATAGAAAGCTGGGCCTGCAGTCGGGAAGCCTTATCTTCCCAAGTTCAAATCGAGCCTCAGACACTTACTAGCTGTATGACTCCGGGCAAATCACTTAACCCTGTGTGCCTCAGTTTCCTCATCTGTAAAATAAGCTGGAGAAGGAAATGGCAAACCACTCTAATGTCTTTGCCAAGAAAACCTCAAATGGAGTCACTAAACGTCAGTTATGACTGAACAACAACAAAGCTCTTCAGGGGTTTACACGATTTACATTTTGTTTCATCTGGTGAACCAGGACAATGCCTCATACCTAATAGGCACTTAAGTGTTGCTTTTGTAGGACCTTGGGCTCTGGAAATCTATGTCAAAGGAGGTAGATTTCTGGCAAATCTTAATCAAATTAGAAAAAAAATACTTCAAAAGAAGGTAAGGAAAAGAGCTCTTCTTATCCTATAAGGACCAGCTCACAGCTAGATAGAGATGCTCGTCCACAAAGATTAGCCACCACTGGTGAATTTTTTTTCCAGTTATGGCAACTCAGAAAAACATTACTAGATGCTGAGCTGCTGAAATCTTCATCAATGAAGTGTACAAACAGTGGCAGTAATGAAATTATGGATCCATGCACATCCTATGCACATGAGAGCTCTGGAAACCTGATTGCTTTTTAGCCATACTGAAATAGCGTGTCCTGAAATGGGTATATTGGAAATGCGATCCTCAGAAGGCCCTCTGTGTGGCTATCAGTGTGTCCTTCATCGCCAGCATCTGCCTGGGGAGCGTGGGAAGCGAATACTCAGTCTTCCATGAATTTGCACATGCCCTGATGTACTGGGGCCGCTCTGCTAATTAGGGCACACTGTGAAAGCTGTGCTCAGTGGCACTCAAACTCCAGATTCCACAGCTTTTATTTTCTGTTTCCAACACTCTGGGCAGTGAATTAAAACAAGAATAAATAAATAGTGAAGGGATTTGAAACAATCCAGCTGCTCTTGATGGCTTTGTTTCGAATTTAATATCCCAAAGGGTACGAGGAAACCGGTGGCCAGAAGAGACAAAAACAGGAGAATCCAAGGCTTATGTTGATGTCAGCTCCTCTTGTCCTTCACCGTCTGCCCTGGTTTTCCTGAGCTTCTGTACTTGGTTAATGTCTTCTCGTTCATTTTATCTTCAAATATTACATGGATGGAAAGGCCTTTCTGCTCCTCTAACCCCCATATTCCAGAGTTTATTGATTACTACCACTGGCTATGTGGTCTAATGGGAAGAACAGAATGAATAATTTTGTAAATCTTTCATAGTTGATAGCTATCATTAGGGGTGTGCTGATAAATGTTTAACAACCAGCTCTTGGGGGGGGAGCATATACAATGTATTTTTAAGAGCAACTTGAATTATTAACATTTCCCTCATCCCCTTCTCAAGTTGAGACAATCAACAACAAAAAAAATTCGAGTTCTGACTTGTAGAATTTGCCAATTTCTGAGGTATAAATGCTCACATTGAAAATTTAACAGTTGGCTCTCTTGTAACACCCCTGGATTTATACAGTGCTCTAAGGTTTTCAAAGCACTTTACAAATATTATCTTGTTTTATTAAGCTTGAGTAAATGAAGCCTCTCTGGGTCTTACTTTCCCTATCTTGAAAAAAAAAGTAATATCATAATACTGCATCACAGGGATGTTGTAAGGGTCACAATTGGCCAATGAGTGGCACAGTGATGCCACTAGGATGCTAGATTTGGAGTCAGGAATACTGGCGTTTAAATCCAGCCTCAGACACTAGCTGTGTTACCACAGGCAAGCCACTAAATCACTCCCAGCCTGAGTTTCTTCATCTATAAAATGGGGAAAATATCCACCTATTAGGATTGTTTTGCAGCTCTAATGAGTTAATAAAACACATATAAAGCTTTGTAAACCTCAAAGTACTAAGAAAATAACAGCTGTTATTATTAATTAATATTATTATTATCACAATGTCCTTGTCACGCACACACACACACACACACAAAATAATTTGAAGAGTAAAAAGGTTTATGTGAATGCAAGAAGTGTTGTTATTTTTAAAGGTGAGTTCCCAACCCCACAAAGCTTCTATCATGTTTCTTTTTTACTTGAAAGGAAATAATTGTTTTGTTTTCACCAAGGCAGTGAAGCATGGTCTAAAGAGAACTCTACTTAGAGTCAGGGGACACGTGGGTTTGAATCTTGCCTCTGATAACAGCCATGTGACCATGGGCAAACTATGGGGTCTCTGACCTTTGACTTCCTCATTAGTCAAGGGGGGGATTATAATATTGTGTAATACCTGCCTCTCGGAAGGCTGCCATGAGGATCAGATGAGAAAATGGATGTGTGTACAGAGCCTTAGAGGCCTTAAAACACTATCCAAAAGTCAGCCACCACTATTAATGAAGACTTTTCTATTTTTTAATAGCACCTCTCCTTCCTTCCTCCCTTCAAACAGGGAGGCTAAATTGGTTAGCCTTCTTCGCTTTCTTCTGCAAAAGTTGTACACATATATTTTTGTACATTAACAAGAAGGAAATTCCTTCTAAACTGATTGCTCCCAATGACTGTTACAATAAGACGTAGAAGCTTCTTCTCTTTTCACTAAGAGCAGAGCAATATAAGAGTTTTCTCTCAGGTGGCCTGTCTGAACCAGTACAATCTAGGACGTGATTGTATCTAGATTGATTCCTTCCAGGGATGAATTTATTAGAAGTTTGTCAATGATGATTTATATTGACATGGTACAGTTAATGTTCTGGTTTGAAGGCAGGAGCCATTTTGAGCTGAAAGCCATCTTGGACATCTTTACAATGGGAAGGAGCACTGAAGGCCCAACTCCCTCATTTTTCAGATAAGGAAACTGAGGCCCAGACATGCAAAGTGACTTGACTGAGGTGGGGAAAATGGGAAAGGGAGAAGGGTGTCCCTAAAATCTGGACACATAGGCAAAAATGCATATTTTAAAATATTTGGAATATTAACAGACCTTAGACCCCCTTGACTTTTTTTTCTGGAGTATGCTAAAGGAGAAGTACTCAACGAAAATCACAGATGCAACACACTTGATTGAATGCATCGAGTGAATGTGCTAAAATTGACGGCAATGTGGAGTTATTGCATCAAGTTCACATGAATCTAGCAAAGCACATCAACCTTTGCATCACAAATGATGGAAATCATATTGAAGATGTTGTTTGTTAATATTCCAATTAAATAAAATGTGGTTGAAAATTTCATTCATTTTATTTCTTGAAAATATGCATTTTTGCCTATGTGTTCAAACTTTAGGAGCACCCTGTAGTCTGGTTGCTTCATTGCACCTAAGAGGAAACTGAGCCCAAAGAGGATTTGCCCAGTTGTGAGATTCAAATGAATTAACAACCAGTTCTCCACAGAACTGGGCCAAGATGCCACCCCCACTACTGACATAGTCTGCCACCACTAACAACCTAAAATTAGGTACTGGTTCTACCAAACTGGTGCAAACCAGCTAAATCCCACCACTGGATTTTCCCAAGGTCATATACAGGCTTTACATAAAAAAGCTGGAGTTCAAACCCAGGACTTCTAACTGTAAATCCAAGGCATACTTTTCTGCTCACACATACTGGACAAAAAGTTTCTTCTATCTAAGTAGTAGAAAACCTGTGATTTCTTAGGTGGGAAAGGGGGGAGAAGGGACAGGAAAGAGGAAGTGCAAGGATTCACTAGCCAGTTTCTAAGGCTGCCTGAGTTTGAGGCATATTGTCATTTAAATGAAACCAAAATTATAAACAAAATTTGATCATTTACTGACATCTCTCCCAATACACACACACACACACACACACACACACACACACACACACACACAGAGATGCTTGCGCCCACCCTGGGCCTTATAACCTAAACTTGTAATACGCTATTCTTATTTGTCCTCTGCTGCAGTTTTACTTTTCAGGCAAGAGAAATATTTTAGTATCAATGTGAGAGTTAACAGAAACAGGCAAAAGGAAACCCATTAACCCTTAATCTTAGCTGATTGGCTTTTTTACTCAATCATTTCCCCAAAAACATATTCCACCATCAAATGATGCATCCTGGGTTGACTGGAGCCTAATAGGAATCTGGGATGTCAGTCTTAGAAGGCAAACTTCTTTGTTCTCTCTGTCTCTGTCTGTCTGTCTTTCTGTTTCTCCCCTCCTCCCCTCCCCTCTCCCCTTCTGCCCCCTCCCCTTCCCTCTCCCTCCCCTCTCCCCTCCTATCTCTCTCTCTCTATCTCTTTCTCTCCCTCCCTCCCTCCCTCCCTCCTCTCTTCTGTTTCTGTCGGTCTCTGTCTCTGTCTCTGTCTCTGTCTCTGTCTCTGTCTCTGTCTCTGTCTCTGTCTCTGTCTCTCTCTCTCTGTCTCTCTCTCTCTCTCTCTCTCTCTCTCTCTCTCTGTCTCTCTCTCTCTCTCTCTCTCTCTCTCTCTCTCCCCTCTCCCCTCTCCCCTCTCCCCTCTCTCATCTCCCTCTGTCTCTCCTCTCTATTTCTTTCTCAGAGCAGGCTTCCCTGGTGAATAATGGTTTACTTTGGCAGCTCTGCTGCTGAATTTGAAAAGAGCTCTGAACTTGAGTGAGCTGCATGTTACTTGGGGCCTGATGGCTCTGAACGAGAGAGGGCTGCAGCTGGCAGCAGAGATGAGGAGACTTGGGGCTGCCTAGGCTGGGCTCACAGGAGCCCATAGCAGCCCGGCTGTCGACCTTGGCCTCAGACAGTTCTGCTTCCTGCCCACATTTTCTTGCTTGTGTGCATAACCCCAAGGATCATACACCACCCAGAGAAGCAGTTTAGAAAATATTTGAGGAAATAAAATGTCACCAGCCAAGCAGGACTTGTTCACATAAAATGTTCCCTGTCTGTGTGGGGGCGGGGGAAGGTGTGTGTGGGGGGGGCATCAGCAGAAATGTCTTTAGGATTTATAAGAGCTGCTATTTCTTCCCACTCATTCCCCACCACCAGAGAGTTGAGCTGGTCTGTGTCAATGAGTTAGGAGGCGGTGGTGATGGTGTTTGGTGGGTGAGAACGGGAATGGGTTGATCTGTGGGTGGAAGGAGGACAGGGATGGGTAATGGGTGGGTGGGAGGAGGACAGAGATGGAGTGATGTTCAGGTGGAGGAGGAGAGAGGATGGAGAGGTGTGGAGGGGAGGGGAGAGGAAGGCAGGAGCTTGGAGGAGGTGAAGCATATGGCCCAAGTTTTCCTCATGACTAATGAGTGTAATCAAAGTCAGCACAGATCCTGGCAAAGAGGGTCAAAGTATTTTAATAGCTAGAAGAGACCTTAGAAATATTGTCCAGGGTTTCTTAAAGCTGGTTCAATGGAACGATCTCACAGAGTCTGTGAATTTGCATTTTACTATTTGGCAACAGTATTTCAATGTAATTGGTTTCCTTTGTAATCCTATGTACTTTATTTTATGCATTTAAAAATTATTCTGAGAAAGAATAGGGCTCCATGACACTAAAAAGATTAATTTCTAGTCCAACTTTCTCGTTTTGCATATGTGGAAACTAAGGCCCAGAGATGCTAAAAGGCTTTCACAAAGTTATACAGGAAGGAAGTGACAAAACTGGGGATGAAACTGAGGTCCTCTGACTCCAAATCCAGGGCTCTATACAAACTTACTAGGAGGATTTAGAGTCAAGCTATGCTTTGTGCTTTTCAGGAATGAGATTTGTCTGAATTTTAAGTAGGGACAATTTCATGATTATAATCAACCCCAAATTTTCAGCTGGACCCTTTAAGACCTTCCATGATCATTGAATCATCTTAGAACACTAGTGGAAGGGACCACTCCAACCCCTCTATTATCCAGATGAGAAAACCAAGGCACAGAGAGAAAATGACTTGCCAGTGGTCACCTCACCAGTAAGTGTCAAAGCCTGGATTTAGCCTCATCTTTCTAATCTTCTCTCTCATTGTTCTCCCTAAGCCCTTCACCCTCCAGCCAAATAAGACTAACCCCTAATCTTGTTTTGTGGTGTGTGTCTGAAAATGATGGGCAAGAGAGCAAATGGATGGTTTGTAAGCATTTGCAAGGGGAAGTGGTGATCCATTGCTTTATCAGGAGCAGCCCGCACTAGAATAACCTGATCTTGTCTATTCATTGGGCTGGATCAGAAGATTAAAGGAATATCATAGACAAAGTTCTTAGTAAAAGTATCTTATTACTCTCCCATTTGACTGGATGGAGAGGTGTAGGCCAGGATAGATGATAGCAGAATTAGGCGGAACAAAAACCAGGCCCGACTAATCGAATGTCTCACATTCTCTCTGCATAGCCTAGACCTAATTTGTCACTGAAGACAAGCGAACTGATGATCTAAATCTTACTGAAGTGGGAAGGGCATAAAGTCCAACTTCTCTTGGGACCTTTTCCTTCTTTCTTTTTTGCTTTAACTTTCCAATTAAGTCCTTACTCACATTGTCCACATTAAAATGAACAGTGCCTTTAATTGTCATTTTTGCTGATGTCTTTTGTTTTTCTGTCACCTTCATTTCCAGTATATCCCTCCCAACAACAGAAAGCCATCCTTCGCAACAAAAGATTAAGAGGAAATAAACAAGGAGCGGGGAGGAAGGCAGTTAAAACAGTATAGGCAGTTGTTTCATGCCCACAATCCTCCATTTCTGCAAAGTCAGCAGGGAGGCACAATTTCTCCTTTTATCTTAAAGGCCAAACAATAATTATTATTACACAGTGTTTAGTTTCACTTCACTTTGTTTATTTTTGTTGTTATTGTCATTTTCTAGAGAGCCAGGTAGTACAGTGGATAGAGTGCGGACTCATGAGTTGACATCCTATCTTGGGCATTTACTAGCTGTGTGACCCTGGGCAAGTCACTTAACCTGTCTGTGCCTCCATTTCCTCATGTGTTAAATGGAGGTAAGAATAACACCTACCTCATAGAGTAATTATGAAAGACAAATCAAATTGTGTATGTTAGTTATTACTATTGTTTTTCATGTTTTTTTACATTGTTGTT
>CM053625.1:104460382-104480803 GCA_028646595.1 Phalanger gymnotis
CAGTTACAACAAATGGAGAAATTTTAAATGCTGTGGATAGGTTCACTTACCTTGGTAGTGTACTTTCCAGGGACATACACATTGATAATGAGGTTGATGCACATATTGCCAGAGCTAGCTCAGTATTTGGGAGGCTCCTCACGTAAACATGGGAGAGAAGAGGTATTGGATTGATTCACACTGAAGGTCTGCAGAACTGTTGTGCTGACCTCATTGTTGTATGCCTGTGAAACCTGGACAGTCTATCAGTGCCATGCAAGGAAACTGAATTGCTTCCATTTGAATTGTCTTAGGAAAATTCTGAAGATCACCTGGCAGGATAAGGTACCAGACACTGAAGTGTTTACTTGAACTAAACAGCCAAGCATTCAAACTCTGCTTCAGAGAGTGCAGCTCCAATGGGCTGGCCACATTGTTCAAATTTAAAACGTCCACTTGCCAAAAAGGTGGAGAACTCACACAGGGCTAGTGTTCATATGGTGGTCAGAAGAAGCACTCTCAAAGTCTCTCTCAAGAACTTTGGAATTGAATGTGTGACATGGGAGACACTGGTATAGGACTGCTCAGCATGGCATTCCCACATCAGAGAAGGTGATGTGCTCTACGAGCAAAGCAGAACTGAAACAGCTCAAAGGAAACCCAGGATGCACAAATTTAGAGTATCCACCCCAAATGTTCACATGGACTATTTGTGCCTGACCTGTGGTAGAGCACTCCGAGCTTGTATTGGTCTGATCAGCCACAATTGGACACATTGAAACTTGACTTAAACTAAGTGATGTCATTTTGGTCCTCTTCAAGAACGAAGGACAACAACCAACCAATCAAGGATTATACTAGACTAATGATAAAATCCCTTCTAATACTGAGATAGTATGATCCATATTTTCTCTGATGCAAATTAGCTGTGTGAACATAGGTAAGGCACTCAACCTGTTAATGCCACAGGCAACTCTTTGTTCTAAATGAGCAACTAGAACTCCAGAAATGCTTTCTCATGTGAAAGCCTCTGCCAACATTCCCTAAACAAAACTGACCCACTCAAATTTGCTCACTCCATTACAAGTCAGAAGGAATTTTTTCCCTCATCTCATTAACTGTCTTTTCACTCAGATTTAATTTAGATTAGCAAGAAGAAAAGGTATTAAATGCCTGTCAGATAGCCCAATTAGTACTTTTAATAATTTAATTGGCCTGTTTATTTTCAAGGAGACTTAGCAAGAATGTTTAGAGGAGAGAGGAGAGAGTAAGTGTTGCAGCATTATCTACTGGGACTTTTTCAGGACTGAAGAATAAGTAGGGAAAGAAATTTGCTATATTGCACAAGTAGTAGCAGCAGCAGCAGAAGAAGAAGGAGGAGGAGGAGGAGGAGAAGGAGAAGGAGAAGAAGGAGAAGGAGAAGAAGGAGAAGAAGAAGAAGGAGGAGGAGGAGGAGGAGGAGGAGGAGGAGAAGGAGGAGAAGAAGAAGGAGAAGAAGGAGAAGAAGGAGAAGAAGGGGAAGAAGGAGAAGAAGGAGAAGAAGAAGGAGAAGTAGTAGTAGTAGTTATAACAAACAAGATCATGGGGTCATAGATCTAGAGCTAGGATGGACCTCAGAGATTATCAAGTCCAATCTCCTCATTTTATGGATGAGGAAATTAAGGCCAAGAAAGGGAAAATGTCAACATTGAAAGGATTGTGAACTGATAGGCACACTAATTCATCGTTGGTGGACCTGTGAAATGGTACAATTTTGGAAAGTAATTTGGAAATGTCCATACTTTTTTGAGTCAACCATTGATGAGAAGAATGTCCCTATATACTACAAAATATTTATAGCAAAACTTTTTGTGATAGCGAAGAATCAGAAACAAAGCACATGCCCATCAATTGGAGAATGGCTAAATAAATCGTGGTGCATGTACATAATGGAATGTTGCTGTGCTGTAAGAAATGATGTCTGTGAAAACAGAGAAGTATGGCAAGTTTTACATGAACTGATACAGAGTGGAGTAAGCAGAGCCAGGAAAACAATATACCCAATTACTAAGACGGTGTGAGTGGAATGAACAACCACATCAAAAAAACAAAATTCAATGCAAATAAAATTGTAAAGATCAGTCAGGACTCAGATGAAGAGATATGAGAGGATACTCTCAACTCACCCAGTAGGGAGGTGGGAGGTGTTAAACATTGCACACGTTTTTGGACTTATTCAGTATATCAATCAGTCGTGCTGGGGTTTTTTCCCTCTTCCAAAAATACTATTTGTTATATGGGACAGTTCTCTGAGAGGGGAAGAAGAAGGATACTGGGGATAACTGTGATGATGTAAGAAACAGAAGACATTTATGCAAATTTATTTATTTCTTTCAAAATTTTATTTTATTTATTTTTTTTAATTTTATGAATTTATTCTTAATTAAGAGAGAGAGAGAGAGAGAGAGAGAGAAAGAGAGAGAGTTATTGACTTACCCACACAGGCATTAAGCATCAGAGATGAATCCAGGTCCTCTGAGTCCCTCTTCCAAATCTCTTCAAGTTTATAATCTTTGGGTGGGTACTTGATCTCATAATGTGCAACATTTCTTTCAGTGATTTAGAGGAAAGAATAGATGGCACACTTTAAAAGAAATGAAATTTAGCAGGCAGTCAATGTAAAGTCAGGCACTGGGGTTTCAAAAATAAACTTTACGCCTGGGGAATGTATGGTTAGATAGCAGTTAGTCTGAAAAAGTTTGAGGGGTTTTAATGGACTAGAGGCCATTATAAATCAACCCTGAGGCATGATAGTCAAGCAAACAAACAAAATGAATGAGATTTTGGTTCTTCCATGTCCTACAGGTGTGACCTCAGTCGTGTCACTTCACTTCTCTAGGGCCTTAGTTTCCCCATATGTAAAATGATCAGTATGGACCAGGTGATCTCTAAAATCCTTTTGGATTCTATATTTATGACCCTACATTCTTAGGCTGCCTTAAGAGAGACGTTGTTTCCTGAACAAGGGAGGAAATCACTTTGCTGTGCTCTGCCCTGCCCCGTGATTATCTTAGTCTCAGTTCTGGGCCACCTTTTATGAACAATACCAGCAAGGTGGAACATGTCTAGAAGAGAAGGACCAGAATGATGAGGTGACTTGAGAATACACCATATGTAGATTGATTGAAGAAACTGGAGAGTTTACCCTGCTAAAGAGAAGACCAAGGGGAAGATGAGAACTTTCTCCAAATATCTGAAGGGTGGCTATGTGGAAGAAAAGGTTAGAATTGTCTGTAGAAGTGGTCATAAGAAGTTTTGGGGAGTCATAATTAGGCTACACTCATGTAAATGTGTAGCGACAGATCTTTCACTGTCATAACAGCACAAAAGTCACGGGGGTGGTATATATACATACATACATACATACATATACATATACACACATACACACACACACACACACATATATGTAAGTACACATACATACATACATACATCAGAAAGGCAAGGATATGGGCCAAGAGGGTAGAGAACAGTCATCTTGACTTCTTCATTTAGCTTTTGATCTAATTTCATTTCATTTTTGGATGGAGGATCTTGAGAGAGAAAGGAACTTTGTAGTACAAGGTTCCTTTGTGTGTTTAAGAGTGTGTGTGTGTGTGTGTGTGTACATGTGCATCTGTGTGTGTATGTGTTTTGCAAAGTCCCTGAAATGTGTTTTGGAGGACATACCATCTTGATTGGGGTCAAAAGGGATTTTTTTTAACTTTAAGTCAGATAGTTGTCTGACACCAGAGACTTTGAATCAGCATCAGACACAGGCAGTCAAAAGAATAGACTTAATTTTAGCCTAGTGCGCTTTAACTAGCTTTTGTCTGCTGTCCTATACACTTTAACTAGGTGTGTTGGCTCACAGCTTTTGTTATGGAATGAAGAAGGGCTATTAGCCTGCTCTCAACTAGACTAGGCTTTCTAGTCTTAGCAGATGAAAGTCAGAAACCTAGCAGATGGGCCTGAAGATCTGAAGCCCAGAAGATGGAAGCATAGAGAAGTTCAATAGCCCACCAAACTAGAAGAGACATATAGCTATGACATGTCCTTGGAGAGTTGAGGTATGACACTTATATGAGAGTGGCACAATGACTTCACCTGAGAAAACTGTCAGCCCTTCACCATTAGAGATGTGAGTTACTGTAACCATGTGTACACTTTGGCCACATGCACTCTCTGTTGCTACCTGTGTCCTCTGTGTGTGACTTCAACTACTGGGAGTATCATAACATGTGGGCAATGCCCATTCAATGAATAGGCCTCTTTAAGAAGTGAGTCAAGGGATGGCCCCTTTAATAAAAAAAAAATGTGACTGGAAGGGGAAGACCCTCAAGGTTGCTGGCCAAAAGGGAAACAGTTGCTATTTACATTCACTCTGAGCCATGAGGGCCCAAAAAATAACCATTAAGTAGAGCTTGGGCAGGGACCTAATGTTGTCCAATGCAAGAGACTCAGGTGAACTGGATTTAAGGCTTAGTCTTTGAGAAAGAAATCTAGCCAGTAAACCTCAAGTTAACTAGGCAGGTTTTGGCCATCAAAATTTATCTTCCTTTGGGCAGAACACCCAGAGGAGAAGAGAAGATAGGGTAGAAGGAGAGGAGAGGGGAGAGGAGAGGAGAGGAGAGGAGAGGAGAGGAGAGGAGAAAAGGAAAGGAAAGGAGAGGGGAAGGGAGGGGAGAAAGAAGGCCTAATTGAAACTGGACAGCTGGGTCCCCAATAGGACAGCCTGAACTATTTACAGGTTATGGTTTGCCCTTCATTCTTGAAGAGGACCATAACATCAGGGAGATGATGACATAACTTGCAATTGAATTTGATTTGAGCGAGAGAGGGCTGTGCAATGTCACCAGCCTCGCTTTCTCCTTCACAGCCATCTGGGTCCAGTGACCAAATATCCATCAGGATGACTGGAGATGGCCCATTTGCTGAATGAGAATTGCCTTACTTAAAGTGAGAACTTGAAAAGACCTTAGCTTAAAGAGACCAAGGTCTCCCACTGCATCCTGGGCCATCTCCAATCATTCTTATGGATATCTGGCCATTGGATCCAGATGACTCTGGAGGAGAAAGTGAGGCTGGTGACTGCACAGCCTTCCCTTAGTTCACTTGCAAGTCATGGCATCATCTTCCTGATGCCATGGTCCTCTTCGAGAATGAAGGACAAACAACAACAACAAGGACCTATTGGTGATATTGTGGAGGGGATTCTTGGATAGGTACAGGTTGGAATTAATGTAATTAATGATTAATATAATTATGGTATCTTTCAGTTATTTGCCATTCAAATCTGTTTTCAAGTATTGAACCTGACTGGTCTCTTCATCACAGTTCTGCTGTACAATATGGGAAGGAGGAAACGCTAGGACCTAGAAAACAACACAGATCTTCCCCCTTGCCCTTCATACCCACTGAGCTTGCAAACAACAGTCTCAATGCTGATTGTCTGGCATAACACATAATGATTGTCTCACACAAACCACCAGGGTTCCAGGCTCCTGATGTTCCTTCACACATACTGATTCATGTGAACACACTCTACTTCTCTCAATTTTTTATTGAATCCTAGCACTAACATTCCTATCAACTTATGTGACAGGCCTCCTTCCATAAACTCTAGGAGATAATTTAAAAAAAAAATTCTTCACAATGCCTAATTCCATAGCTGAGGGCAAATACATCTTAAATAGATCCATGAAAGCACACACCCAGTGTATCGCACCACGGCCTTCAAGACATAGCTATTTCACCTTTCAATCTGGTAATTCCCAGACTTGTACACCTCCAATTTTCCGCTTTCTGTGCTTTTTTTTTTTTTACCCTATCAAGGTTAATCAATCAGAGCTCAAAATAAATTTACTAGTCTCACTAACCCCATGGCAAGAAGCTAAATTTTTGTGCCTTCTGTTCTCTAGCTCCAATGGGGAGCTTGTGGGGAATCACAAGCTTTCTGATCCTTGAAAGTCCATTCATTCACCAGCTATTTATAAAATACATAACTATACACTGAGACATCCATGATCTCCCTGATTTGGGTAATCCCTGCATCAGAGTAGATCACAATTCTTCCACGATTTCTCATGCTTTGAAATTCTCATCCTTGTCTTTTTTTAATTTCCTTTTTATTTATTATGAATTTAACTAACATCAATAACTGTGACTTTTCAATAAACAAAGAATTTCTGCATTGTATGTGAACTTTTATTACGTACAGGGTTTTTTTTGTTTTTATTTTTATTAGTGCAGTGTGATAGTAACCAAATTGCCTGCTTGGCTCTGCCCCTTTATGGCCTTCCTTCTGCTTTTCTTTTATGTCTTTTTTAATGTTTAACTAATGATCTTTTTTTAAAAACAAAAAACACCACTCTCATTAGCCACACAAATAAAAGCCCTCATTTGGGACCAATAATTATAGATAAGCAAAACAAATAAACATAATGGCTATTACTCTATACTACATTCAGCACCTCTCATTAATTGCCTCTCTGTCAAAAGGAGGAAAGTATGATTTATCATTGATATTCTTAAATAATGATTGGTCATGGCATTGATCAGGACTCTAAAGTCTTGCAAAGTTGTTTTTCTTCATATTATTGGTGGCATAATGTAAATTGTTCTGGTTCTGCTCATTTCACTCTACCTCAATTAATCCAAGTCTTCTCAGGTTTCTCAGGATCTGACATAATTGTCATTTCTTAGAATGCATTTATATTCCAGTATATTCTCATACCACAATTTGTCCTTATCTTATTCCTGAAAATCCTTCATAGAACATCTTCCTAACAAGCTGTAGGCCTTCTTCTGAGACTTTTAATATTTTTTGAACACTAATGCAATGAATCACTCAATCAACAAATATTTACTAAGCACTTTACTACGTATCAGATACTATGAGAGGTTCTTCATTCAGATAAGGCTGCCTGTCATCCTATGCTTTTGCTACATAATTGGTGGATGTCTTTTTCCAGTCATACATGTCATTAATATCTTTTACACTACTTTTAGCTTGCACGTCATTACTGAAAATATACTGTATCTGTTGGTAATATAATGCCCAGTATTGCTCTTTGGGTCACCCATAGTTTTGATTTTTCAAAGGTTCCATTACTCCCAGCCATGTATGTAGCATAGTGGGAATAACATCATTATTAAAAAGATGGATTTTTGCATCTACATGCAGCTTATGATGGTTTAAAGAGTTGCACAATTTTCTGAATGCAACCCAGGCTACTCTCCTAACCATAGTCCATCTTTAGTAGCTGTCAAAAGTGTATATACCAATGAACTAACCCAATGGGCAGGTCATAAGCTGGGCAATATGCATTTCCTATCTACTTAGATAGATAGATAGATAGATAGATAGATAGATAGATAGATAGATAGATAGATAGATAGATAGATAGATAAATAGACAGACAGACAGACAGACAGACCGATCGATAGATAGATAGATCGATAGATAGATAGATAGATAGATAGATAGATAGATAGATAGATAGATAGATAGATAGATAGATAGATAGATAGATTATAGTCTGCACAAGGCTTCCTCCATGACAGTGCCAAACAACTTTGAAGACATTATGTCTTCCTATGTTATGTCTTAAACTGGATAATCAGAAGAAAACTAAACTAAATGATCTCTATGGTTGTTGCATGATCTTAACATCTGTATAAAGATATATCTTGGAAAAAAATGCCTTTATTTTGCATTACTGAATCAAGCTTGTAATTAATAAACATAGCTAGATTTTATGTTCTTTGTTCTTCTCAATCAATTGTGTAGACTATGAAGATGTGGAATGCTAGAGAATTGCCTGGGGAGGAAGACCATACCTGTTCCCTTTTTACATTTTCAAGTGTACCTTTGATAGACATGTAGGCCATTCTTCTAAAGATTCTTTTTTAGAAATAAGAAGATAGTTATTGATACATTCTCCTTCTCCTTCGGGAGATTTATTGTATTAATCAGGAACTTCTCCAAACTTTTAGAATCAATTCAATTGACCTACTATATATAAAGCACATTATTAGGCACTGGGGAATCAAAGATAGAAATAAAATAATGTCTGCCCTCAGGAAGCATGCATTTTACTATGGAAAACAATTATAAATAGAAAAGTAAATACGAAACATGCAAACATACTTGTGTATTTTATATTACATATTATATATATGTATATATAATATATATGCATGTATATGTTACATAGGCACATACATAATCAATTCAGAGAGGGTAAAACATTAACAATTTGTGTTATTGATAAACGCCTCAAGCATTTATCAAGTGATCAATCACTTAGCATAGGCATACCTCAGAGACATTATGGGTTCAGTCCCAGACCACCACAATAAAGCAAATATTGCAATATGTTGTTGCATGAATTTTTTTTGGTTTTCCAGTGCATATAAAAGTTACATCTATACTATGCTACAGTCTGTTAAGTGTGTAATAGTATTGTATCAAAAAATTTTCACATACCTTAATTTTAAAATAGTTTATTGCTAGAAAAAAATGCTAACCATCATCTAAGTCTTCAGTAAACTTGAATCTTTTAACAGATAGAGGGTCCTGCCTCAATGTTGACATCTGTTGACCGATCAGGGTGATGGCTGCTGAAGATTGGGGTGGCTGTGGCAAATTCCTAAAATAGGACAACAATGCAGTTTGCTGTATCTTCCTTTCACTTGAACATTTAGAGGCTACTGTGGGGTTATTAACTGACCTAATTTCAATACTGTTGTGTTTCAGGGAATAGGAAGGCCCAAGGAGAGGGAAAGAGACAGGACACTGTGGGTCAGTGGAGCAGTCAGAACACACACATTTCTCTTTTCTTTTTCTCACTTTTTTTTTTTTGGAGTGGGGAGGGCAGGGCAATTGGGGTTAAGTGACTTGCCCAAGGTCACACAGCTAGAAGTGTGTCAAGTATCTGAGGCCACATTTGAACTCAGGTCCTCCTGACTCTACTCACTGTGCCACCTAGCTGTCCCAAACACACACATTTATCGAAGAAGTTTGTGGTCTTATATGGGCATGATTCTTGGCTCACAATAGTAACATCAAAAAAGACCATAACAGATATAATAATAATGAAAAAGGTTGAGATATTGTGAGAAATCCCAAAATATGACACAGACATGATGTGAACATGTACTGTTGGAAAAATTATGCCAGTAGACTTGCTTGAGGATTGCCACAAACCTTCAATTTGTTAAAAAAAAAAAAAAAGAAAAAAATGCAATTATCTGTAAAGCACAATAAAGTACTATAAAATTGAGATATACCTGTATCTCTAAAATTGTGTTGCTTTCAACACAGATTTGTGGGTGTATGTGTGTGTACCTGGTGAAATCCATATACTTTTCCAGAATATATCTTCTTAAATGCCATTTAACTTTCTCAGTCCATTCATCTCTGCTCATTTTGATAATAAAATAGATCAGTAGAGAAAGCAAGTCAACTCAACAAGCATTTATTAAGAGCCTACTATGGGAAAATTCTCTCACTTGAGAGGAATAGGACTTCAGAGAAGAATACCCATCTTTGGGTACCCAATGATTGTGGGTCAAAGATAAGAGGCCAAATTGAAAGCAAAGAAATTTATTAGCATGCTAAGGAAGGCTTCTCTCATTGAATAGCAGCTTCGGTTTCCTAGGATGCAAATTTAGTTTTTGTAACCTTTAAGGTCTGCTTAGAGCACACAGCCAATCAACAATGTTCTGAGGCAACTTAAGCTAGATAAGTAAAGCATTTCTCGGGAGAGGGAAGGGTATAGGGGAATAAGCCAAGGTAGAAAGGGGGAGTATTTGGAATGCAACTGACAGAATTTATTATCAGAATAAGAAAACATTCTCTGTTAGAAGGAAGGAGACAAGGGGAAGTGACCAAAGACTTTTACCGTTGTGAGAGAAGTCTTCTCAGATAAAACTTCGGGGTCTCTTATCCAAAGATAACAGTAGTTGTTAGAGCAGTAGATGCAGCCATTTCTTTTACTATGTCCTTATAAATAAATTGGGGGCTTCTTAATAGGCAACCACACCATCAAGATGCTGCAAAAATGTTGGGTAGTAACTCAACCCTCCAACCAGAAAAGGCTCCTTGCAGAAGGTGAGATTTTAACTAAGTTTTGAAGAAGGCAGGGAAGCTAAGAGGAGAGATGAAAAAGGAGTTAGAGTTTACATTTGTTGCCTTTCCATTTTCATTTACTAATACTCGTGGTCTGCCTAAGAGATATTACATGCCAGTTTTCTACAGGCTTATTTTCTACCTCTTTCTTTTTCTGCTGCTCCAGTTTTTACTGTTCCATGAAGTTCCACCTTTTTTATTCTTTTATCATTATCTTCCATATTGTTTTGTAAATAAACTTAGAATGTAAATCAGTATTAGATATTCTCTCTGCTTGGCAGAGAGTTAAGAGCTTGGTTAAGGCTGTTTTTGCCTTTTAATTATGACAACTATTAGGTAATACTCTGATTAGAAATCACGATATTTGGATTCAATATCTTTATTTTCTACTTTTCATAATCAGTTACAATCAACAAAACAGGTTTCATTGGACCAATATAAACTTTTAATAGCATGGGTTTTTTTCTTCATCACTCATTTTTTTTTCTTCTAATTTAGTACCGACGTGCCTTTTATTCTGAGCTATTTGATACAACTATGTACAGATAGGAATTCCGAAATGACTCCCAAATTGTTAACTAGTCACTTCCTGTCTGTTAAGATAGTAAATGTCCTCCCCCATGCTCTCACTTTTGTCAATGTTGATAGTGACATTGAAGTCATGAACAATCAAAGTATATGTTGATTTGGTTTGTAGGCTTTTGTCAAGTTCTGCATGGAATTTCTTTATTCTTCATTCTCTGTGACAGACATTGATGTATAAACTACAATTATGTTCACATTGGTCCTTTGAATTGTACTCATAAGAACCATAAGACAAAATGTTCAAACAAGATGGATAACTGTTCAATAAATATTTCTTGTTGCCTCTAGTTCACAACGAAATTAATCCAGATTTGCAGAATTTGAGAGTTAGAAGGGACCTCAGAAGCCTTCTCATGAAAGGAATCACCCCTTTATTCCCATGATACATCCAACAAGTGGTTATTCAGCTTTTGTTTGTAATTCAATGACCATTTTTGTTGTTTAGTCATTTTTTCAATAATCATTTCCGACTCTTCATTACCCCTTTTGGGGTTCTCTTGGCAAAGATTCCTTTCCCAGATCATTTTACCAATGAGGAAACTGATGCAAGCAGGATTAAGTGACTTGCCCAGGGTCACACAGCTATTATCTTAGTATCTCAGGCTGGATTTGAATTCAGAAAAATGAGTCTTCCTGACTCCAGAACCGGTACTCTATGCACTACGGTGCCACCTAGCTGCTCAATTCAGTCACCATGGGATCATAAATCTAGAGCCGAGAGGGGCCTCAGAGGACATCTAGTCTTCATTCTTTCATTTTTTAAAGTGAGAAAATTGAGACCTAGGCCTGACTAAGATCAAATAGACGATAAGTATCAGAAGCAAGGTCTGGACCCGTATCCTCTGACTCTAGGACCAACAATCATTCCAACATGCCTTTCTAGAATGTACTATGTATGGAGGGGGACAATATAAGTCTAGAATGGAAGGAAGCTGACCAGATTGTGGAAGGCCTTGAATGTTAGTCAAAGGCATCTATATCCTCCTTGAAAAATCCCATAATTCTGATTGTTGTCTCTTCCTCTGGAGATAAAGCTGGCCCTGGCTGTCAGGACTTCAGAGATACCTGGCCCCCTTCACCTGGGTAACCCCTTCCTAGTTTAGAAGCTCATCTGGAAATAAAGTCAGAAGACCTGGATTTGTATCCCAGCCCTGTTGCAACTTGTGTGACTTAAGATAAGTCCCTTCCCATTCCTCTCTGAACCTCAGTTTCCCCATCTTAAAATGATGGTGTTTGGCTATCAGGCAATCAAACAACCTATCTTTAAGGTCCCTTCCTGTTCCTACATTACAGGATTTATGAGTTTTAGTTTGGGCCTCTTTCTATTTTCCATGCTGCTTCTCACATTATCCCTCTGAAACCTCAGGGCCACTGAATAGCCAAACAAGTTTTCCACCTCAATAGATTTCCTGTTAATCTCCTTAGAGGGGCCTGTAGCCAAAGTTCTTAAGGCCTTGGGATCAGCCCAGCCCTCTTCAATGGCATCTTCCTGCAGGAACAATAACTAAGCTAAGAGAATGTTTTCAGTTCTTCCAGGGAGTTTATGGAGCTGGACTTGGTAACAGTGGACAAGCCGAAGGTTGTGCTCAGACAGGTGTAACTTCACTTTTCTGTTTGAAATGCTACTGTGTTTTCACTCCCATCCTGTAACCACCCCCAAGCCCCAACTCCCAGATTCAATTTAGATTAGGAAGAACAAAGACAGAGATTGTTTGCAATTGCTGCTCAGTTAAAAGCTGCCATAATTCAGTTCTATTCCACATTCTCTCCAGGGGCTGAGGGAGGTTCCCCTTCCGCAGTGTTTTTCTAAGGAAATAGAAAAAGGAACAACTTAAGATTTATCTCTGATTAACTAAGTGACCAGCCATGATTCCAGAGGACCAATGCTGAAGAATCAAGAACGCTCTCCACCTCCTAACAAAGGGGTGATGGACTAAATAGAGGGTGAAGTATCTGTTTTTAGACATGGTCAATGTGGGCATTTGGCCTAGGCATATTTGTTACAGGGGTTTTGCTTTTCTTTTAAATTGGTAGTGGGATGGGGATTGGAGGGAAGAAAATAAATGCTTGTTAAATGAAAAAAAAATGTTAAAATAAAAATGACACGACATCAACATAACACCAAAAGAAAGCTTACTGAAAAGAAGAGGTCAGGCTTCTCTCCATACTCAGAGCACTATTTTTTCCCACTGGAAATACTTTCTTGATTCTTCTTGGATTGAGGGGCCTGACCGTTCCGTTCCATGTTTTGAGTTATACAGGTGAGCCTCATTTTAAGCAAACACAATATTTGACAGTCTATGATATCTACTCGTTAAGAGAGTTAATTTAATAAGGAAATGTTCTATTCTTTATTTCTTTACTCCATTTGAGCCTTTAAAAATTTTTAATAATAAATAGCATCACGTCTTTATGGTTTGCAAAATACTCACAATTATTATTTTATTTTATCCTGATAACAACCCTGAAAGGAAGGTGCCATTATTATCCTTATTTAACAGATGAGGAAAACAAGGCAATGGCTTTCCCAGGGTCACATAGTCACTATCTGAGGCTGGATTTGAACTCAGATCTTCCTGATGCCAGATTCAGCCGCTCTACCCACTATACCATCTAGCAGCCTCTATTCAATATGGACATAGAACCACTTATTTAGAAGTGGAAGGCAGCTTAGAAGTCAACTCAATCTTACATTTACAAATTAGGAGATAGGCTTAGAGAGTTTAAGTGATTTATCTAAGGTCACACAGGAAATAATAAGTAATCTAGTTGGGATTCGGACCCAGGTCCTCTGCCTTCAAGTTCAGTGTCCTGTCCACTGCAATCTGCTGACCCTCAAGGTGACTTTTCTTGATGAGTAGGTAATATTTTAGCTCATTGAATTCTCAGATGTACTCTGGCCTAATGATTCATCAAACCCCCAGATTCTCAGGGCCTCTACATTTCACCTCAGCCACATGTAAGGATAGTCATACCCTTGACCTGACCATTGGTGCTAACTATTTTACCTCCAAAATCCTGAATGCTGAAATTTCTCCCTCTACTCACAACTTCCCATGTTTCAGTCTCTCTGTGACTCAATCCTCCTAAAACCATTCTTTGTCACTATTATGTACTCCATTACCTCTACCACTCCTGTTGCTCCTGGTCTCCTATATAATGATCTTTGAAGACTTCCCCTCCTTCCCATCATAGTCTTGCCCCATGCTTGATCAATTCTAACTACTCACTAACACCTACCTCACTATCCTATTGCAAGTCACACCTTGACCCACCTCAACCTTCCTGTCTACTTTCTTGACTCTTACACTATTAAAACTACTAGAGAAAGTCATGCAACCATGCCTACTATATTCACTTCAAATTTGTTATCTAAACCTCAACTGGGCTCTTGATACTGGACAGAAATCGTTTTATTTTTCTCTGATTGACTTTATTACATGCTCCACCATGGCCCATTATAAACCTCACATTCTCTCCTCAAAGTTCCTAAATCACCTCTTCCTCACTCCCCCTCAATAAGGGATGTAGATTCTTTCTTTACTAAGAAAATTGAAGTCATCTGTCTCGAGCTCCTCCTCTATTTCAGGGCAAATCTGAAGGCTCCTCTTCATCATTCCCTCTTTTCTCCTTTGCTCTAAGCTCTTCCTTTCCCGATTGCTTGCCTGGCCTTTATGATCTCTAAAAACTCATCATCCTGCAAGATGCTGTCAACCTCCGAAACTCATACTTTTTATACACCCTGCCTTTGTGGCTACTCCCTCTCCCTGATTGGAGAGGGCAGAGTTAGGACAAAGAAGAGCTCCTCCCAGATCCTCTACTTAAGGAAGGGGTCTCCTCAAGTTAGAGCCCTACATTGAATTCTCCCTTTCATAGCCAAACTCCTGGAGAGGGTCATCTACTCAGGTTGGCTCTATTCTATGTCCCTCATTCACTTCTCTTATAGTTTTCCTCCCTCCCACCCATTGTGGGCACCTCCCAAGGCTCTCTGCTACACCCTTGTCCCTTCTCTCTCTCTATTCTCACTTGGAGATCTCATTAGCTTCCATGGATTCAATCATCTCACAACAAATGACTTGAATATATATATATATATATATATACATATATATACATATATATGTATATATATGTATATATATAATATATACACACACATATATATATACATGTGAGTATATGTATGCATGTATGTACATATATAGATGGATAGATGGAGATAGATATATATAGATATAGATATATAAAACCTCACTGTAGTAGTTCCATACCACCAGTTCCCTACTCAATATGTCCAGTATGTTCAGAACTCGTTAAACTTCCCCGTACCACTTCCAAACTTCTCCGTCACTGTTGAAGGTGTGCCACCATCCTTCCATTCATCCAGTTTTGTAGCCTTGGAGCCATCCTTGATTCTTCCTTCTTTCCTCTTCCTTCATATGTAATTGGTTGCTAAATCTTGACAACTCTGTCTTCATGACCTTGTCTCTGCTTGTGCCAGCTTCTATTCTACTACGGACCTTTAAGACTTGAGCTTAGATCCAGCACAGTGGATAGTATATCGGACCTGGACTCAGGAAGATGAGCTCAAGTCTGACTTTACACACTTACTAGCTGTCTGACTCTGTGCAAGTTACTTAGCCTTTGTCTGCCTCAGTTTCCTTATCTGTAAGATGGGGATAGTAACATCACCTACCTCTCAAGGTTATTGCATTGATACAATGGGAAAACATTTATAAAACACTTTGCAAACCTTAAAGAGTTATATAAATGCTACCAATTATACTTATTTTAACAACAATAATAATGATTACTACTTCAGTTCCTCATCATCTTTTGCCTGAGCTAGTATAAATCCTCCTCATTGGTCTCCCTGCTTGGAACCTCTCCTCTTTCCAATCCATCCTCACAAACTCTGAACCTAAAGCAGAGAGGTCTGACCATGTGACTCTCTTACTAAAACCAATCCTTAGGGGGCCCCTATTCCCACTAGAATAAGATATAAGCCTCAGCCTGGCATTTGAAGCCTTCCACAATATGGCTTCCTTTCCCCCTCTAATTTCACATCTCTCTCCTCCACAAATCCTTTGTTCCATCAAAGCGGCCTGCAAGCTACTCCCCAGACCTCTCATTCCTTCTCTTGCCTCTATCCCTTTATATAAGTGTCCCCACTCCTGGAATGTACTCCCTCCTCACCTTTGGTCCTGCCTTCCTCCCAAACATACCTAGGCTGCCCCCTCTCCTACAAAACCTCTTCTGACCTCAACAATCACTAATTCTCTCTCCTCCTTGAAATTATTTTGCATATTTTTTACTTTTCCTTCTCTGGGTATATGTTGTACCCCTCTGTGTACCTCTGTTGTACCACTCTGTATACTTCTGTGTATATGTTGTAGAACAAAATCCCTTTGAAGATTTATTTTAAAAAAAACCTTTGTAATAGGCATTTAATAAATATTAGTTGAATTGGATGGAATTATATCTATGACTTACCCTGTTTAAAGAGGTTTTTACAACCTCTTCTTCATTATTAATGTAATGATTAGTTGGTAGATCTAAAAAAGATCTTTGGCTGTTCAGTTTTTTCTGTCCTGTCTGACTTTCCATGGCCGCTTTTGGGGTTTTCTTGGCAGAGATAATGGAGTGATTTGTGTTTCCTTCTCCAGCTCATTTAACAGGCTGGGAAACTGAGGCAAACAGGATTAAGTGACTTTCCCAGGGTCACACAGCTACTAAGTGTCTGAGGCCAGATTTGAACTCAGAAAGATCAGTTTTTCTGAGTCTAATCCCAGTACTCTATCCGTTATATGATCTAACTGTGCTTAGTGTTCTCATTTTTACAGAGAGAATCTGAGGCCCAGAAAATTAAGTGATTTGTCCAAAGTCATGCAGCTCATGACAAGACTCGGATTTGAACCCAGATCCCCTGACTCCCAACCCATTTTCTTTCTTCTGCAACAATTTGGATCAGAGAATAGTTGTTTTCGCACCATCCAGAAACATGAAGTCCCATTTCCTGTGGGAAAATGTTCAGAAATGTCTGAACTCTTATTTTAATCTGTCTGATGATTATTAGTCCTTTATACTCCACTCAATTCACATCCCATTAACTACTGTGGTTCCAAGGTTAGCTTGGAAACCTTCTGGTAAGAGGAAATAAGCTTGTCTCGGGGGGAGTCCCTGCAGTAGGGGCCAGGCCCATTAAGCAGGAAGCTGATACCACCTCAGTGATGTTTAATAAATGCAGCCCTGCTAACATGCAGATTAAAGCCAGGTCCCAACACAGCACATTTCCCTCTTGGGCTATTAAGGATTTTTATGCTTGTTAAGTGTAGAGGAGCAAGGGTTGAAAATCGGGAGGCTCCTAGCTGAACTGCTGGGAAAGCAGTGGGGTTCTTAACAGCTCGGGTAGGCATTTTCGTTGGGGAATTTGAGAAGGAGTCAGTGTGGTTGAGTGAAATGAACACCGACTCAAGACCCCCCCACTGCCCACCCCAGCCAGCTCCTCCCCATGGGGCCCCGCTAGATTCCCAGGTCTACTCTTGCACTATAAGCGTGGGGGGAAGAAAGGGGGAACGTCGTTGCCTTTCTCTCACCCTAGTGGGGCTCTGTTCCAGGACCTTCTCTGTTGCCAGGTTGCAGTGAGGACAAGACTTCTTCCATTTCCTGATCCCCTCTCCCTCCAGAGACTTTCCTTTGATAATTAAGCCTTGACTTCCCCATCAGGCTCCCACACCTCCTCCTATTCCTGCCTGTTATGAAGTGAGCTTCCTTGGATCTCACAGGATGTAACATCTCTGTCTGTCAGGAGGCCGTACCTCAGGGGTAGATCTTGAATTGCATAATCTCATGTCTCCATCATTAGCTTTCTCTCCAACCACTGATAAGCTTCTTGGACTTCCTGCTCAGCGATTAGCATACATACAAGCCCCTTATACTAACCCCATTCAGTGACCCTGAACACCCAGCAGTCTGTGTATAAATGAGGCATACCTACCTTAACTCTCTTCTCTTATGTGCCACTCTACATCTGCCTGCCCCTTCCACTGTGGATACTGGAAGTTGTTAGTGTTTAGTCATTTCAGTCATGTTTGACTCCTTTTGGGGGTTTTCTTGAAAATGATACTGGCGTAGTTTACCTTACCTTCTCCAGCTCATTTTACAGATGAAGAAACAGAGGCAAACAGGGCTAAATGACTTGCCCAAGGTCACATAGCTAGTAAGCGTTAAGGCCAGAATTGAACTCAGAAAGATAAGTTTTGCTGACTCTAGGCCCCAGCACTCTATCCACTGTGCCACCTAGCTGCCCCTCCACTGGAATACTTGCTCTAATACTTCTTTTCACCTTAAACTACTTTCTTCCTCTCACCTTCCATTGCCTATGCCTCAAAGAGACATGGTCCCTTTGACATTTTTTCCAGTACTGGCTCCACTTTCTCTCCTATCCCTCAGCTCATTGCTTATGGTGTGGGGCTTAGAATACTCCTTGCTTCCCATTGCCACTTCTAGACCACCAAGGTGACCTTTGAGGTTCATGCCATCAAATTTATCACCAAATCCAAGTCCTGGTGGCTGTTAACCTCAGACCCCCTACTTCATTCCTCAGTGATTTCATTACCTGGCTCATAGTCTTTTTCTCTTTCGATAAATCAATAAACAGTTATTATAAAAAACCCTTATGTGCCAGGCCTTGTGCTAAGTATTGGGCATACGAAAAGAGGCAAAAGATAGTTTCTGCCCTCAAGAAGCTTACAATCTAATTGGGGGAGACAACATGCAAACAAACATATACCGAGCTAACTACATACAGGATAGATTGGAAGCAATTAACCAAGGTCAGGTACTGGAATTAAGAAGGGGTGGGGAGCAGATAGGATTATAATTGGGACTTAAAAGAAGCCATGGAGGTCAGTAGTCAGTTTAGAGGAGAGAGAACGTTCCAGGCATGGGACTCAGCCAGAGGAAATGTCCAGAGCCAAGAAATGAAGCATCTTGTGCATGGAACAGTAAGGAGGCCAGTGTCACTGGATCAAAGAGTAAGGTATAAGAAGACTGGAAAGGTAAAAGGGGGCTAAGCTATGCAAGGTTTTGAATGTGAAAGAGAGCATTTTGTATTTGATTCTGGGGGCAATAGGAAGTCGCTGGAGTTTATCGAGTAGAAAGGTAACATGATTGGACCTGTGCTTTAGGAAAATCACTTTAGTGGCTAAATGGAAAGGATGGCTTGAGTGGGTAGAGACTGGAAACCAGCAGACCCACCATCAGGCCATTGCAACAATCCAAGTGTGAGGTGATGAGGGCCTGCACCAGAGTGGTGGCAGTGTCAGAGGGGAGAAGGGGGCATATTTGGGAGATGTTGCAAAGATGAAATTGATAGACTTTGGAGACAAATTGGATATGGGGGGAGGGAGAGTGAGGAATCTGGATTGACTCTAAGTTGTGAGTCTGAGGCACTGGGAGGATAATATGGCCCCTTTATCATAATTGGCAAGTGAAGGGAGAGGTTTTAAAGGGAAAGATAATGAGTTCTATTTTAGACATACTGAGTTTAAGATGTCTACTGGGTATCCAGTTAGAGACATCTAAAAGGTAGGTTGAAGATATGAGACTGGAGGTCAGTAGAGAGATTGGGGCAAGATAGGTAGATTTAAGAATCATTAGAATAGAGATGGTAATTAAATCCATGGAAGCTGAAGAGATCACCGTAATATAGTGCAGTAATATAGTGCAGTAATATAGAGGGAGAAGTGCAGTAATATAGAGGGAGAAGAGAAGAGAGTCTAGAACAAAACCCTGAGGGATACCTACAGTTAGAGGGCATGATCTGGAAGAGGATCCAACAAAGGAGTAAGAGAAAGAGTGGTCAGAGAGGTAGGAGGAGAACCAGGAGACAGTGGGGTCCCAAAAACCAGGCAAGATGAGAGGGTGATCAACAGTGTCAAAGGCTTCAAAAGGGTCAGGAAGAATGAGAATTGAAAATAAAAGACCACTGGATTAGGGAACTAATTTTGGACAGAGCAGTTTTCCTTCTGCCCTCATATAACAGAACTTCAACACACATATTGGTATTCCCTTAAACACCTCAACCTCACAATTGCTCAGTCTACTCAATCCCATGACTTACTCCTTCAAGTCACCTCAACTGTACAGAAATGGTCACTTCCTTGATCTTGCCATCATCCATAAGTGTTCCACTTCCACATTCATGAGCTCTGATATGTCTTTATCCGATCATCATCTTTTATCATTCTATCTTTCCCTAAAACTTAGGACTCAATCCTGTTTTTCATCTTCAATAGGAATTCCATTCCCTTCATTGCTAAGTTCGTTCATTCTTTTAAAATTAAATTTTATTTTATTTTCAAAGACCAGCCTTCTATCCCTATCTCTTTGCTCTCTCTAACCCTAATTGAGAAAGCAAGAAAAACAAAACCCTCGTTACAAACATGTATGGTCAAGCAAAACAAACTTTCACATTGGCCATGTCTTAAAAAATATACCTCAGGGGGCGGAGCCAAGATGGCGGCTGGGAAGCAGTGACTGGCGTGAGCTCCCCACCAAGTTCCTCCAAAAACCTATAAAACAATGGCTCTGAACCAATTTTAGAGCTGCAGAACCCACAAAGTGGCAGAGGGAAGCAGGGCTCCACCGCAGGACAGCCTGGATGGTCCCTGGGTAAGGTCGGTCCCACACGGACCTCC
>CM053625.1:104481303-104530025 GCA_028646595.1 Phalanger gymnotis
TAGACCTTACCCAGCAACCATCCAGGCTGTCCTGGGCTGGAGCCCTGCTTTCCTCTGCTGTTTCCTGGGTTCTGCACTTCTAGAATTTGTTCAGAGCCATTTTTATATGTGTTTGGAGGGTCCTGGGGGAGACCTTCAGGCAAGTCCCAGCTTTCTAGCTACCATCTTGGCTCAGCCCCCAATTCTCTTGCCTCTTTGTCCTATCAATGACCATACCTTTCAAAGCCCCAACCATGGCTTACTCCTATCACCTGCCACTTTCAGGTACCTCTTACCAGATCAGGAGGAAATGATGAGACCATGTTGACTGGGTCTTCTACAGTTTTATGTTATCTGATCTCAACCCTCTAATCTGCATCTATGTACCTATCTAATCCATACCCTCAGCAAGACAAAATTCTATTACTACATAGTGGACTCACTATTCCACTCTCTGTTCCAAGTATTCTCATTTCTCCTCAAGCCCCTCGTTGCATTCCCTTCCCCATCCTTTTGCTTTAGGATTTCGCCTCCTGTTTCACCTCACATCGTTCAGACATCTTCCTCCACTACCTCCTCCTGAATTCTGGTGTTAGATGAAGAGGTGGCCCTTTTCCTTTCCAAGGCATGTATGTGCCTTTATTTACATCCTTGATCCCATTCCTTCTGGGCTTCTCTAGCAAGTTGCCCCAGCTATCATACCCCCTCCCCTCACCCATCTTCAGTCTCTCTCTATCTACTACCTCCTTCATTGCTGCCTATAAACCTGCTCATGTTTCTCTGACACTTAAAAAGAAAAAAAGAAAAACAAAAAACCCAGTATCACTTGATTTGCCCACCTCTGCATTAGCTATTGTCTTATAGCTCTTCTCTCGTCTGTGGTTAACCTCACTGAGAAAGCCATCTATAATTGGTTCCTTTGCTTCCTCTCCTCTCACTCTCTTTTAAACCATCTGGAATCTGGTTTCCGACCTCATCATTCAACTGAAACCACCCTCTGCAAAGTTAACGATGATCTCTTAATTGCCAAATCCAATGACCTTTTGTCAATCCTGATACAAACCTCAAATCTGACCATGTTACTCCCTTCACCACCACTCTCTCAAAAAATTTCAGTGCCTCTCAATCATCTCCAGGAACAAATAAAAAATATTCCATTTGATATTCAAAGTCCTTTGTAACCTAGCCCCCTCCTACCCTTATAATCTTTTTAAACTTTACTTCCTACCACATATTCTTTGATCTTGTGGAATTAGTCTCCTTACTTTTCTAAAGATAAGATACCGAGTACCTCTCAGCATTTTTTTCCCAAGGCAGTTGGGGTTAAGCGATTTGCCTAGGGTCACACAGCTAGTAAGTGTTAAGTATCTAAGGCCAAATTTGAACTCTGGTCCTCCTGACTCCATGGCCAGTGCTCTATCCACAGCACCACCTAGCTGCCCCAACTCTAGATATTTTCTCTGGTTGTACCCGATGGCTGGAATGTTCTCCTTCCTCATCTCTGTCTACTACCTTCCCTTTAAGTCCTAACTAAAATCCCACCTATAGGAAGCCTTCCTTAACATCTCTTAATTCTAGAGCCTTCCTCCTGCTAATCACTTCCTATTTTGTAGCTTGTTTGTACCTAGCTTTTTTATGTGTTTTCTCTCACAGATTGGGAGCTCCTTGAGGAAAGAGATGGTCTTTTGCCTCTTTTTGTATCCTAGCACTTGGCACATATATGGTATTCAAATGTTTATTGACTTGCTCTTTGCAGTATTGATGCAATCAATAACCTCTTTCTGTATAATCTCCCTCTCTAGGTTTTCATGACTCTGTTCTCTCTGGTTTCTCAACCACTCCATCTCTGACTCATTCATGTGTTCTTCATCAATGTAACATCCTTTAACTATGAGTGACCTCCAAGGCTCTACCTTTGGCCTTCTTATCTTTTACTATATTGTCTTATTTGGTGACCTCCTCAGCTCCCTAGGGTCCACTTATTATCTCTATGCAGATGACTCCTAGATCTATATATCCAGCCCTAGTCTTTCTGCTGAGCTATAGTCAGAAATCTACAACCACTTCTTGGTCATCTCAAACTTCCTACTTCTGTGCCACTTTGATCCCATACACATCTCAAACTCACATGTCCAAAACAGCTCATTACCTTTTCCCAAAAATGCTGCCCCTTCTGAACTTTCCTACCATCATCCCAGCCATCCCGTATTGTGACCTCAGTGTCATTCTCAACTCCTTACTCTCATTCGACCCATAAATCTAATCCATTGCCAAATCTTGTTCCTACAACACAATATCTCACATTTAAGTCCCCTTCTCTCCACTCATACAGCCATAACTTTAGTTCATCCCATCATCACCTCTTCCCTACTGCAATAACCTTCAGATTTTTCTTCCTACCTCACATCTCTCTCCTCACTCCAACCATTTTTTACTTAGCTGCCAAAGTGAATTCTCTAAAGCCTAGGTCTCACCTTGTCACCTTTCTGCTCAAGGAAATGCAGTGCCTCCCAATTATTTCCAGAATCAAATATAAACTTTTCTGCCTGGCATTTAAAGCTCTTTATAACCTGTCCCTCTCCTACCTTTCTGACCTCTTTGTACCTTACTCCCTTCCACATACTCTGCACTCCATCTCTCATACTTGTCCATTTGTATGTGTTGTATTCCATTCCTGGACTGTTCTGCCCTCTCAACTCTACTTAGTTTCTTTGGTTTCCCTTAAGACTTTGCTCAAATTACATTCTACAGGAGACATTTCTTTGTTCCTACTAGTTGCTAATGACTTCCCATTTCAGATTATCCTGATATACTCTTGTAGCAACAATCTGCTAGCAGCTGCTATAGGAGTAAGAACCACCAACAACCAGCACACAGAAAGCTGCCAGCACAGGTTCTTTGATCTGCTTTTCTAAGGAAAGCAACTTTAAGGGGTTAATAATCTCAGTTTAATTAAACATACATATATCAATCACATAGGTCAGGGGGAAGAGATCAGCCCCCTGAACTTCAAGGTAAATACAAACAGAGATTACAAACATCAACAGACAGACCTTGTCTGATTCAAATCACAATACATAGTTAGCAGAGAAGAATCAATGGGTCTGGGTTACAAAGCCGGGGTGGGGGTGGGGGGAGGGGCAGTTATGGCTTGCCCAGAGCCTCAACACTCCTTCCATGAGTGTGCCCCAAAGGTCAAACATGAAGCTCCCCTCAATTACATCCTGGTCAGAGCCTGAGCCTGAGGGCTCTGACCTCACCCAGGCTGGGTGTGTGAAAGTTCCCCATCCCTAGTATCACATCATATTCAATCTAACACTCCAAGGCAAAATTCCACTTTATCTGCCCCATTCAAACAAAGGCCAGAATCACTAAAGGCACTTAAGAGCAGCAAAAAGTCCCACCTTAATTACTATTACTCTGCACATAACTTGCAAGTGCTTAAATGTTTACCTGGTATCTCACTCAGGTCCACTTCTTGAGAGCAGGGACTATGTTTTTGGTTTTTTGTTTTGTTTGAGTTTAGTTGCTTTTCTTTCTTTGTATCCTGAACAATTAATATAGGGCCTGACCCATAACACGTACTTCCTAAATCCTTCTTGACTTTCTGAATGACAGGCTGGTCCTTGAATCTGAAGACTTTAGTTCAAATCACCCTCTGGCAATTTATATTGGCCAGCAAACTGTTAACCAACCAGGGCATTAGGTTGTTAATCTGTAAAATAAGGGGGTTGGACTAGAAAACCTTTGAGATTCCTTCCAGCTCTGGATCTATGATCTTATGAATATTGGGGATCAACTGAGATCTCCCTTGAACATCAAAGATAGCTATTGAGTTCAGGTGTGTTTCTAGGAAGCACAAATTTAGGTGTGTATGTGAGAAGCCTTCAGACAAAGCATTTTTACCAGCTAGTTAGGACCTTATGAGATGTGAGTGGTATTGCAGAAAGAGGATTAATTAACTTCAGAGTTTTAAGACCTGAGTCTGAGTCCTGACTTTGACACCAATTTTGTATGTGACCTTGGGCAGATCATTCACCCTCTCTGCTTCTCAATTTCCAGGTCCATAAAATGAGTGAGTTGAGTGTAGCAATATACACAGTGACCATACTAATCTAAATACAAAGGACACTAAAAGAATGCTAACACTTTGTTTGTCATGACCGATCTTGGTCTTGGAGAGTCCATCATGAAACAGGAGCCCTTACTCTTGGCTGAGAGGCGAGGTACTGTTGAAGTACCATCAGACACATTCACTGGAACAGGATATTTTTTTTCTTCATTACGAAAAAAGGGATAAACATTGGGTAGAGAGAGAGGAGGGGAGCAGTTGGCATATCTAGAAATGATTATAATTTTTAAATAGAGGGCAAAAAAGACAAACTCAAAAAGAAAGCAAAATGTATTATTTTGATAAAGAAAAAAAATGAGGGAGTTTGCCTAATGATACTGAAGGTCCCTTCAAGTTTTAATACCATGGTTCTAAAAATGCTCAGGTATATTATCACATTTTTTTTGTTTGTTTTTATCCCTTAGAGAATTGTATTTAATCATTTTCATCTAAAACCATTCAGGAATAAATGCTTTATGCCTCTTCCCTTCTTTTTCTTTTTTCCTAGCCCGGACACCCAGAACTCATGGGGCTAGCCTGGTTGTGGGAAGACTAGAACCCCTGGGGTCATCCTTCTCCCTTTTCCTTCCTTTTATCTCATTCTGCCTCACCCTGGGGATGCCCAGACCCATCCCAGGAGCCTGACTACCCATATGGGCTGGATGAAATGGGAATTACTATTTCCGTTCACTCCAAAGAGATCTAAGATCACCAGGCCTTACCATCTGCCCTGCGACTCTCCTCCAAGGTCTTTCAGCCTCACCATCTGCTCTTCCACAATACTCTTCAGACCTTCAGCTCTGTCCTCTGACCTAAGCTGAGGACCTCTGAGCCTTGCCATTTACCTAGTTACTGATTCTTTAGGAAATCCAGATCTTTCTAACTGGTATGGAGCTGAAATTTCTTTTATATGTTGACTCCTCCAATTAGAATGTAAGTTCCCTGAAAGCAGACATTTCTTACATTTTCTGCTTGTAACCTTGGCACCTAGCAGATGTCTTGGCACATAGTAAGCATTTAATAAATAAATGCTTTTTCATTCATTCAATCATGAATACAGCTGTGCTAGTTATCCGTGAGAGTAGAACTAGATGCTAAAGAGATCACGGGCTGATCTCCTAACTGACCAGCAAGCTCTACTCTGTCTTGAGGCCAAGATCATATCCCTAACTTTGACCAACCACCATATTAAGATGTATAGTTAGTCGTGTAAGACACAGGCCAATGGGTGACTAAAAGCAACCCATCTTTTCTGCTGAGCATGGCTCCCTGCCCACATTCTGATGGTGGTAGGTTAGCAGAATAGCATAGTGCTTGTATGTATTAAAGACCTATTTACCTGTGAGGTTTCAAGGGAAGGAACAGTGGGGTAAAAAAATGCTTGTTTTGAGGTCAAAGAACCTCCTGGGCAATTACTTTATCTTCTCTGGGCCTCAATTTCCTCACTGGAAAAATGAAGGTGTCACTCCAGTTTCAAGCCTGAAACATTTTGCTAATTTTAAATTTAATTTCAGTTTAAAGAATTCCTCCTGAGATAATAAGTATTGGACTAAAAGATCTCTTAGGTCTTTTCTAACTCGAAATCTCTGATCAGAAGCCTGAAAAACTGGGAAAATGGTGGTGCCATTAACAGAAATTAAAAAAAAAAAAACCTCAAGAGTGAGGGAATGTGAGTTTCATTCATTTTATTCAAGGTGAGCACTATTAAGGGCTGTTAAAACAAGTTGACACAGAGACAGAGGGGGTCTGTTGTGAGTGAAGCAGGGGATGTGAATTCTCCTCTGACCCTTCATTTCTCTGATAAAAGTAAATGGATGGGGCAGCTAGGTGTCACAGTGAGTAGAGCACTGGCCCTGTAGTCAGGAGGACTCAGACACTTGACACACTCATCAGCTGTGTGACCTTGGGCAAGTCACTTAACCCCAATTGCCCTGCCTTCCCCAACCAAAAAAAAAACACACACACACACACACACCAAAACTAAAAGTAAATAGATATAATAATAACTAGAATATATATGTATGTATATATATATATATATATGTGTAGCACTTTGTGGTTTTGAAGTACTTCACATATATCATTTGATCTTCACAACAACCTTTGGTGATAGATGCTATTATTATCATACCCATTTTTCAGATGAGGGGCCCATAGCGAGTAAGAGGTAGAGGTAGGATTGGAATGCAGGACTTCCTGACTCCAGGGCCATCACTCTACCTGCTATGCCACCTCACTGATGAGCAGAGCCATCTGGCCCTCTGTGATCAGTGCACAGGTCCAAGATCCAGTGGGTTAGTCAGGAGCTATGTCTCTGGTTCCCAGGCTTTCACTTTAGGGACCCTGGGACCATAAAAGGAAAATGTTTCCTGAGAGCCAAATTCACATCGATGGCTTCATTTTTCCTATTCTGGGGGGTCTCCTAGCTTTATTGGACAACCTGGATCTATTGGGATGTTTTTTGCATACTGTGTGAACTCATTTCTCCATTGCAATAAGATGGACATTGGACATTGAGGAGCCCAGAAATCTGCATGTTGGCTGCTTGACAAGTCTGTTTTAGAAGTCAAAGACCACAGAAGAATGTTTCCTCTGCTCTCCTCTCCTCCCTCCAAAAAAACCTGATTCCCTCCTCTCCTTGTCCCCTCTCAACTACCCCCCCAAAAAAAAACTAACCAAAAAACACCTCATTAAGCTGAAGGTTCTGATTAAAGGGTTGGTCACTGGGAGAAAATGATGTTGTCATTCCTGCCAGTTTCCATAGGCATTGTACTCAAACACCCACACAGTGGCCTCTGAACCCCTTTATCCTCAGACTAAGGGAACATTTGCCTAATTGAGCAAAGATTTCAATTGTAAACATCAGCCATTGGCAGAATGGCAAAGGTCTTTGTAGCCTTGGCCTTGGATCTGCTCTGGGCAGCTCCCCGATGTTGTAACATCTTCCTAGGCCTGGAGAGTTTTTATTTGTTTTTCTTTCTCCAATAGCTTCCTCCACTGAACGGACGGAGTTTGTTTCCGGTGCTCTCCTAAATTCCCTATCAACAGCCCCTCTGAGAAACTCCATGACATGACATTCCCTTGCTCTCCTTCCTATGTCCTCTCCTTGCTCTCAGCTGGCAGTTAAGTAATCCCTGCTGAGGTGTCAGCTGCTAACTAAGGCATAAGCTGATAATGGTTTAAGATGATAATTGCCTCCTTCTACCAGACTGGAAAATCTTTGAATGCAAGACCTCTGCCTTGTCTAAACTTTGTTAAAAGAAAAAAACTTCACAGTGTCCAGCACTATGCCCTGCAACTAGTAAGTATGAAATAGACCTTGGTGGGGTGAGGAGGGGTGGGAGATTTTCATTTTAAGAAGGGCTTCGTTCTTGAGATCCCAAGAAATGAAGTTCTAATGCATTTCCTTTTTTTTAAATGCATTTTATTGATTTTGTTTTTGGTTTTTATATCTCCATTTCCTGGTGTATCCTTCCTTTCTCCCCTTCTCAGAAAGCAATCTCGTATAACAAAGAATAAAGAGGAAAGGGGAAAAACAGCTCTGCTAAACCAACCAATATATTGAAAAAAAAATGTACGTATTGACTGTTCCTAATCTCATTCACCCAATGTGGAGGAAAAAAGTGAGAAGGTGACTTCTTCTCTCTCTTCTTTGTTACTTGTTTGATTAGGCCCAAACTTGGTCATCTAATGGACCATTTACAGGGGGCAGGGTGGATGTCTGAGACCTGGACCATGCTTGGCATCCCCTCAGACCAAACTAGACCAAGTGAGTATCTCTTAACTCTGTCTGCTCATTAGACCCACCCATCAACCATGAACACACACACACACACACACACTGGATTTGTTACTTCATTGAGAACCACCAATATGGAAATTCCTTCTACAAAAGGACATTACCATCTTCTTTGCAACTTATAATCTTAGAGAAGTATCTGGAGTGCTAAGAGATTGTGTTGCCCAAGGTCACACAGCTAGTAATTGTCAAAGATGGGACTTTAACCTATGTCTTCCTTACTCCTTAGAATAGATAGGATTCTGTCCATTGTCCCACTTCTACCAATAAAGTGTCATCCATTAAATATAAGAGCAGCTGCTCATTCCCTGAATAGCAGGGCTCATGATATGAAAGAGTTCTACCTTATTTATATAAGGTGGGAATTAAGACAGAAAATGGTTAAGTAAACAAGGAGTTTGGAAGAAAGAGGGCTTTGGATGGGTTAGGGAAGCTTTCATGGAAGAGGTGGCATTTGAACTGATGAATTGAAGGATAGATAGGATTTTGCCAGACAGAGCTGACAGAAGGTGAGATGAGAAATTTCAGGCATTGGGGACAGACTGAGAAAGGTCCAGGGCTGGGAATGCTTAGGAACTGTCAAGAAATCCGGTTTGACCAGAGCATGGTACATGTTGGGGGCAGAAATAGGCTGGGTAGATACTTTGTAACTTTATTACAGAGCACCTCAGATTCCAAGCTAGAAAGTTTGAACTAGATACAGCAGGCATCGGAAGGGATTACTTGGGAGATTGTGGATGGAAGCAAGAGAAAAGCAGAAGCCATATAGTGTCGGAGGCTGCTGCTGGCAGCAGTACAAAGGCTGACCCCTAAAAGCACCACTACACATTACCGAGAGCCCCTTTTGCCCTCTTCCTCCCCCTAGTATGATCTCTTGCAGTGTGTTAAAGTGTCATAAATTTGGGGCTGTGAGTCTCCACAAACCAAACACTGCTGTTAAATTTTATTCTTACTGTCCAATAAAACTCCAGGGCACCATTGACCTGTGTTGCTTTGTTCCAAAGTCGAAATGCATTAGAGGGATGATGGAGAGGGAGCTCTCAGCCATGCCAAAGCTCAGGGCCACAGAGGGGTGGGAGGGATTCTGAGCTGGCTCTCAGCATCAGACCACAGACAGCCAAAGCACATGGCTTTGGGGGAGGGCCTGTAACTGTCTGCATTCCCCCAAACCTTGATGCTCCAGTTTTCTGCCCTTCTCTGTGATGCGGCATCCACATTTAACAGGAAAGTAAATGTGATGGATGTGTCCGATCGAATGCGTGTCTCCATAAAGGTTTTATTTGGCTCAGCAATCAGCCTCTATAATTACCATGTGTTTATTACATTTTAAAGACTGTGTATTGATTGTGTTCAAATGAGTTATGTGGGTGCAGAGCGGGTATGCACAGTTGTTGGAGTGTGCCATTGGCAGAAAGACATTTGCTCCTAGGTGGGATGTCTCATTTCCATTCCTGACTAGAGGTCTCCCACATTGTGGCTTCAAAGGATCAGGCCCCTCGGGTTAGATGCTCTGAGCAGGGATACTTCTTACCATAGTCCTCCCTCCTGTCTAGTATTTATTGTACTTCAGCTGCAAAGCAGCTGCTCAGATATGGCGCCCCTTCCCGGAGCTACTGGGCAGAATGCAGTCGGTACAACACAGGCCTGGGAGTCAGGAAGCTGGATTCCAGACTCACTCTGTCATTAACTCATGAGCGATCCTGGATAATTCAACACCTGATAGTCTGGAGAGAGAACTGGAGTTGGAGGTGGGGAGGATCCAGAAGGATCTGTATTCGAATCCCTGGTCTGCCACCTGTGTGAGTCATTTAACTCACGTGTACCTTAGTAGTAGCTGGGTAGTGCAGTGGATAGAGTACTGGGCTTCTAGTCAGGAAGACTCACCTTCCTGAGTTCAAATCTGGCCTCAGACACTTACTGTGTCACCTTGGGTGAGTCACTTAACCTTGTTTGTCTCAGGTTCCTCATCTGTAAAATGAGTTGGAGGAGGGAATGGCAAACCACTCCAATATCCTTGCCAAGAAAACCCCCAAAATGGGGTTATGAAGAGTCAGATATGACTGAAACAACTGAACAATAACACTAACACAACTTCAATTTCTTCACCTGTAAAAAGGGGATTCTAGCTCTAAATTTAAAGTACTATTAAAGGGACAGAATGATACAGACTGATGGACTTGGAGTCAGGAAAATCTAGGTTCCAAGCCTCTGACACTCTTTAGCTGTGTGGCCATGAGCAGGTCACTTGATGTTTCTGAGCCTTGGTTTCCTCATCTGTAAAATGGGGAAAACGATACTTGTTAATACCTACCTCACAGGGTTGTTGTTGGCAGAGCTTTTTGCAGAACCTGAAGTGTTAAATAGCAGTTTATTATTGTGAAAAAAAGTTTAAGTGCCTATTGTATATCTAGTGCTTAGCATGTGCCTGGCACAGAGGAGTTACTTAATAAAAATTCGTTCACTATTACTGTATAAGACCTCATGCTAGGGATGCAAAGATGAAATAAGATGCTTCCTGCTCTTTAGAAGCTTACTTTTTTAAAGGGGGGACATGACAAAGACAAATGATAAGGAGGATACAAGGCAAAGTGAGATAAAGGCAAAAGGGAGACCCAGACAAAATCCTATCCAGGGGTGGAGAACTTGTGGCCTCAAGACCACATGTGACCTTCTAGGTCTTCAAGTGTAGCTCTTAGGACCTAGAGGGCCACATGTGGCCCTGAGGCTGCAGGTTCCCCACCTCTGTAGACCATGCCATTACTTGGAGAAAGAACATTTAGAGTTAGTGGGATTGGAGGTTGGACTAGATTGCTTCCAGGGTCCCTTCCAGCTCTAGAGACGTGATCCTTGTGCTGCTTTTTCTAAAGTCTCTTCTACCACTAATAGCAAGTTTCTCTCATTCCTATTCTGCCACTAGGATTTTTCTGAATAGCCATTTTTGTAGGATTCAGCAAGAAATGAATAGAAATTAGGAGAGGTATGGACTGCATCCAGACTTCCAGGAGAAACTGAAAGCAGATGGAAGCTTGTCGATCTCTGTGCATTTATTAGAGCTATTTATTCAGCCTCAGTCTTTCTCTTGAGCTATAGTCATATAATCATGTCAGATTAGATGTCCCATGTTGTTGTTTAGTCATTTCAGTCATGTCTGATTCTTTGTTACTCCATTTGGGGTTTTCTTGGCAAAGACATTGGAGTGGTTTGCCATTTCCTTCTTCAGCTCATTTGACAGATGAGGAAACTGAGGCAAACAGGGTTAGATGACTTCCCCAGGGTCACACAGCTAGTTTGTGTCTAAGACCACATTTGAACTCAGAAAGATTAGTCTTCTCGATTCCAAGCCTAGCACTCTATCTATCCACTGTGTAACCTTGCCGCCCTAGACATGAACTGACTTGTATTGGTTCACATTGGTAGAAAGTAGATGATGAAGGATTTGAAAATAGGTTATCAGATTCCAAATCCAAGTCACTCCTTCATCTGTACTATGTCATTAAGCTCTTAATCACAACCTACTAGAAGTGGAAGATATCAGTCTTCCACCAATTCAGCTCGCTGATTTTACAGACAGAGAAACTAAAATCCAGACTAATCTATCAATGAATAAACATTGATTGAACACCTACTGTGTACCAGGCACTCTCCTAGGCACTGAGTATACAAAGATAAAAAAATTAAAGTCTTTGTCCTCAAGGAGGATGTATTCTGTTGGGAGAGACAACATGCATACCTATATACAGCTAGGATTGGATGAGTGGGAATAATGAACCTTGTGAAGTAGTGGTATTATTCAAATTCAAACTTGCTGTTTCTGAGGGTTTGGAACTAATTAACATATTTTACATAATTGTAGCTTTGAATAGTGGGAACCCATTATTTCATGGGATTCATTATTCACACTAATTGGGACCTAACTGTCCACAGAATAAACACAAAATAAATACAAGTACTTTAAGAAAAGAAGGTGTTAGTAGTTGGGAGAACCATGAAAAGCTCCATGGAAAAGGTGATGCTTCAGCTGAGTCCTGAAGGAGGTAAAGGATTCTGTGAATTGGAGATGAGGAGAGACTATATTCCAGCTATGGGGAATGGTCAGTATGAAACACAGAGCAAGGAGATGGATGGAGTGCTGTGTGTGAAAGCCAGTGTGGCTAAGCTCAGAGTGTAAGAAAGGCAGTGATGGGCAGCTCGATGGCACCATAGTGCATATAGCACTGGACCTGGAATCAGGAAGACTCATCTTCTGAGTTCAAATCTGGCCTCAGACATTTACTAGCTGTGTGACTTTGGGCAAGTCACCTAACCCCGCGTGCCTCAGTTTCCTTATCTGTAAAATGAGCTGGAGAAGGAAAGAGCAAACCATTCCAGTATCTTTGCCAAAAAAACACCAAATGGGGTCAGAAAGAGTCAGACATGACTGAGAAATGACTGAACAATGTACAATGACAGCAAAAGGAAGGAGAAGACACAAGCGTTTATTAGGCAGTAACTTCATGCCAGACACTGTGCTAAATACTTAAATACTAAATACTTTACGAATATCTCATCTGATCCTCACAACAATCTTTCAAGGGAGGGACTATTATTAAAACAGAAGTTAAGTGACTTGCTCAGGGTCATACAGCTCTTAAGTTCCTAAGGCCGGATTTAAACTCAGGTCTTTCTGGCTTTAGGCTCTGTGCTTTACCCACTGTACCACATAACTATGAGCCAAGGAGGCTGGAAAGAGAGGTAGTAGAAAGTAGAGTAGTGGCTTTAAAAGCCAAACACAGTTTATAGTTTATCCTGGAGTTAATAAGAGACCACTGGAATTCATCGAGTAGGGAAGTGACTTGTCTAAGGTCACATGTGGAGACAGCTACAGAACAGACCCTGAAACTCCTCGTTTCTACACTAGTCATCCTTTCTACTGCTCCACGTGTTACAATCTTAACTCTCCAAAGAGACAAGAAGCCCCTTGAGGGCAGGGGCTATTTCTCCTCTTTCTCTTAAAACTCTTACAGGTGATTTTTAGAATTTACCTGTTGACTGTGTGTTAAGATTTTGCACACTCTTTCACATGCCCAAAGCACCAATCATTTCATCTGTGTGGATATTCCCTCCACTGTTGCAGATACTAACCCACCTGTGCCTTTGTGAGAAGCTCCACCCCTATCTTCGTGATTTGTTGTGCCCTCTTGTCCTCCAATTCATGAGCTGGTGGTCACTCATTTACTTACGTCAACATCAAAATGGGGCTTATAGTTGAAGCCTTTTCAGATTGATTGGGCCTGTTACTGCTCTCAGTTATAGCTGATCTAACCTTTGGAAATCTGGAATCGCCTCCAGGCTAACCTGAGGCAAAGCAGAAAGACTTTAGATAAGAACTCCATGGTGTTAAAGCCCTCCAGTTGACACAGCAACCAAAGTGCCTCATTGGACCACTTGATTTCCAATCTTCACCAAGGGTGGCTTAATATTTCCCCAATTTATAGAAGCGTTGGGGTAGAGAAACTAAAGCACTGGAAAATTCAGTGTCATGGCCATTGCTTGTGACTGAGCTGAGGAAAAGGCACTATTTTTCCCCCCGCAGGTCCTTGGTTCGGTGTTTGCTTCATTAGACACCCTTGGTCCTCTAAACATTGTTTCCACTCAGCTGCCTTCATCCTTTTGAGAAATCCCGAGACCAATGATAGATTAATGAGCGTGGCTGGTTCAAACACAATTAAATTATTAATAATCTATTCATGATACAAGGCAGCATTTTTTTCCCTAGCCCCATAAGCTATGTTGGAAGGCCTGGGGAGGATTCCATAAATCATGTCAATTTGATGCTACCACCGCTCGATAGTCACACGGAAGAGTCTATTGCTCAAAAAACACTTAATGGATTGTTGCCGCATGGCTACTTCCAGCATGTTATTTTCATTGTCAGGTTGCAGGATAGTTTCATGATTTTAATACAGACCCAGGAAGCAATTAATAAGGGAGTCCCAGATCTACACTGACAAGCTGCACGCTCTCCCAAAGGGTAATAGTAGTTGATTTTCAGCCCCAACATTCCAGCCCTTACTTAAATGCTTTGGGAGCTTTTAGCTCTCAATCACTAACGAAACGCCTTTTCCATGTATTCTCCCCTTCTGCCCTGATCTAGAGCCCCAGACCTTCACATCTCATTGTCACTGGAAATGGAAACACCTGTTACTCCCCCATGGGGAAAAAAATTCAATTTAATTCAATTCAACAGATATTTTTAAGGAGCCCACCATGTACCTGGTGCTGAGGATGTGAAGACAAACCATGAGTCAGTCCATGACCTCAAGGAGCTTACTTTCTTCTGGGGGGAAATAAGGGGAAGAAAGCAACAAGCATTTATTAAGTGCCTACTCTCAGGTACTATGCTAAGCTCTTTATGAGCATGGTCTCATTTGATCCTTAAGACATCCCTGTAAGTTAGTGCTATCACTATTCCCATTTCACAGTTGAGGAAACTAAGGCAGATGGAAGTTAAGTGATTTGCTCAGGGTCACAGAGTGTCTAAAGATGGATTTGAACTCAAATCTTCCAGACTCTAGACCCAGCTCTCTTTCTATCCACTGTGCTACCTATTCAGTTATTTCAATAGAATCTGGTTCTTAGTTACTCCATTTGGGGTTTTCTTGGCAAAGACACTGGAGTGGTTTGCCCTTGTCTTCCCCAGCTCATTTTACAGATAAGGAAACTGAGGCAAACAGGGTTAAGTGACTTGGTCACAGTCACACAGTTAGTAAGTGTCTGAGGCCAGATTTGAACTCAGGAAGATGAGTCTTCTTGGTTCCAAGCCTATCACTTTATCCACCGTGCCACCTAGCTGCTGTAACAAGTAACATATTAGCAAGCATAAAATGAAAACAAATGATTTTTAAAAATCACTTTTCAAAAATAAATTTTTAAAAAATTGAAATTATGATTTTTTAGGAAGTACTATCAAATGGGGTAGGGGATTAATTAGGAAGAGGCTTGCTTAGGAGTTGACACCTGAGGTGAACCTTGAAAGAAGCCAGAGCTTCCAAGAGGCAGAGAGGAATGGGTGATGGGGGGGGGAGGTACCGGTTATAGGGGATAATACACACAAGTATAAAAGTGGGAGCTGGATGTTACAGTGGTGAATGAGCCAAAGCACCGATTTCTAAAACTACATCTGATAATGAGTGTAGGACTTTTTGTTCCCCCACTAAAGATCTCCGCCTAGGCTTTAGCATGATAAGATGGGGGTCCCACTCAGTTATAAAAAGCTACACCGGTGGAATCTGAGTCGTACCACTCTGGAAAGGTGTTAGGATCTGGCTGAGCTTCTGACTGGCTTGTGCCTGCTGTCCAGGGGCCAGCCCAGCTAGGTGTGGAAAGACACATTCAAATCACAGATGATGAATTGTTTGACCACAGAAATTTGGTGAAGGCAGTGCCCTAAGGCATGGAGTGGCCATTATCAATAGCAATTTGTGGAGAACCTGTGATAATTCATATCCCATTTCTATTAGCATTTGAAGGATTACGAGGGACTTTCCTATGAGAGAAGTGGAACAAAATAGCAAGCCCATTTCACAGTTAAGAGGACTGAGGATCTGAAGTGCAATGACTTTCTTGTGGTCACATGGTTATTAAGTATTTAAGCAGGGATTCACACTCCTCCAAGAAGTCTTCCTTGAGCACTGATCCTTCCCTCCACCTGCATTATTAGTACCTCCTTTAAATGCTGCTTTTTCTTTTTCTCTCCTCAAATTTATGGTTGCACATGTTGCAATCCTCAGTAGAATGTTAGCTTCTGAAGGGCAAGATTTTCCTTTTCTTCTTTGTATCCTCAGAGGCGAGGCAGCTGGGTGATGTTGTGGCTGGAGCTCAGTCCTCAGATTTGGGAAGACCTCAGTTCAAATCCCATTTCAAATATTGACAAACTGTGGGACCTTGGGCAAGTCACTCATGCTCTTTCTGCCTCAGTTTATTCATCTGTTAAATGATGATAATAGTACCTCCCTGTAGTTACAAGAATTAAAGTGCTGTATAAAATTTGGCCATTTCATTATTTAGCCAATTATTTCATGAATCAAACTAATAAATTCAGTTTATTAATTTATATGATTACATAACATTAGACGAACTTATGGTCTGAAAGACTCATATGCAACTGTATTGGCAAGTCACTTAAGATCTTTTGGCCACATTTTTCTCTTCTGTAAAATGAGGCTCCTAATGCCTCTAGCATCTACCTCAGGATTATCATGAGGCTCAAATGAAATAAAGTTACAAAAACCCTAACATACTATTGTTATTGGAATATGTTTGTTAAGGTGTTGAATTGAATTAAGTGGGCCACTTAGTGGATTATTAAGGTGTGTGTGAAGGAAGGAAGGAGGGTTACCATTGCGCAGTAATTACATTGTAATTCCCAGATTTTAGAAAGGGAGAGAGGAAGTCCATTAAAACAACATTGTGTATCATGGGTAGGAGTTAATTATTGAAGAATTTCATTTCCTAAGGGTATCTCCTACTCATTTACTTGGGGCCTTAATTCATTTTATCACATAAATGGGGACAATAGTGGGGGCCCTGAGACAGAAGCTTGGTGTAGTTAGAAGCTCTGAGATTGGAGTTAGCATGGGAAGGAGGAAAGGTGGGAGGAAGGAAGGGAGGGAGGGAAAGAGCTATTCTCTTAATAAATCCAAAGCAATAGTTGCTAGTGGGTGTACTAGCCCAGACTTAATTTGCATAAATAAGCAAACATGTACCGTTACACTTTCGGAATTATACGTTGTTTATAAATTCCATCTGTCAGGTATGCTAAATCCAACCGCTGCCAGTATGTCTGTCCCCTTTGATAAGGGACCCATGCTATTTGGGTTCTTTAGAATGGGAACATTCTCATGACGAAGGAAATGCCACGGAGTATCTTTCTAAAATTTCATTAATGTTCCCTACCCTAATGCAATCATTTAGTTGGTGATCTCCTTATATAGCCATTAGGCTAACATAAAAGTGGCTGCTGAAAAGCCCATTAGTTAATTATAAAGTAATTTAGACCAAACCAAAAGGAACTTCTATTTAATTTACTCCAATTGTTTAGGAATCCTCTGCTTCTCCAGATCCGGCTTCAGAGAACTGCTCATACTAGCTAAAACATTTTGTTGCCCAAGAGGAAAGATATCCTAAATGGAACTCAAGTTCTGAGACCTTGGAGGCACAATTGTAGGGTCTTGATGGTAGTGGAACCTGTGTCAATGTAGCTATAGATTCACTGATGGCCAGTGAGAAGAATCCCAGGATCTGTTTTCAGACTCAGCATCTGCCTTTGGTGAAGCTGGAATTATGGGTATGTGCTGAGAGGTGGAGCTGGGGAGAATAAAAAGGGGAAGGGAAGGAAGTTGCTGCTGTCTGCTCTACAAAGAGTTAAATTGCACTGAGCTGCAGATGGCGCCCTCCCGAGAATCTTGCCTTCTGCATTTGCTTATGCTTCTTAGCAGAAGAGTGGGGAATAGCAAGGCGTGGGGGGGGGGAGGGAGTAGGCATTTAGTATTGCTCATAAGAAACCTAAGTTGTGCGTTGCAATTCTACCGCCCCTCCCCCATTCCCCCAACGACACAAGCACTCCAATTATAGTGATTGACAGCCTTCTTCCAGGGTGCAAGTTCTCTAATGGCAAAGACGTTGTTTTAGACCCTTTGATAAGACTAAAAATGGGAGGAGGTGAAGCTCCACACACCAAAAACCCCTCTTGCATGTGCCCACCTGTATTCCTAGCCAGTATCCCCAGCTTTATGGAGCATCTGTTTCTCACTAAAGTGTGAGGAATATTTTCAGTCATTTCTCCACACTTTTCTCTTCTGGGCTATGTCTGCACCTGCTAAGTGAGTGAAGTGAAGGAATAAGGCAATTATCCCAATAATTCAAGACTCTCAATACACCTTTGCCTCACCTACTCCATTCCTTGTTGAGATACTGTAGATAGAAGTAGCTTCTGGATTCTTTTCTGTGGTCTCTCTCTCTCTCCCAGTTTCCACTGGTCGAGGTGGGACCAGCTTCCACATCTGTCAATAAGATTTTTTTCCCCCATACTGTCTCCTTCTCTGCATCTGCTCACTAAATAAACTTCATTAGAGGGAAGAGAGAACCAGCCTTCATGCTCTGCACCCAGAATATCTTTAGCCCCCAGTAAGCAGAGCACTGAAATAGGCTGGCATATTAAGCGTTTGTTCGCAGCCAGACTGGGCTAAAAGTGGGCGTTTTTCCTTGAACAGAAGCCTTTGTGCTGAGAGATTGATGGAGACCACAGCCAGGCTACAGCAGCACAACAGCCGGACTATGAAAATGAATTCTTCTTGTAACCCCAAGTCCAACCTAATGACTTTTATGCTGCTGAGGGAGGAAAAGGTAACTTCCTAATAAAAGAATCTTACCACTTTTTTCTTTTATGAATTGTTACCTGAGAGATATGAAGATATAGAACAGGGCTTTGAGGATAGGGATGTTTAAAGAAAGTGAGTTGTAAACGAACTCCTATTTTCCCATTGACTCCCATTATATAATCAAAGCGACATTTCCTGGAAGTACATCTATTAACTCTCAACTCTCACCCATTCTCCCTACCTCATACCTCACCAAGCCCTTTTGATTTGCTTCTTCCTCAATTGGCTTTCCACTTCCGACTCTTCCCCTCCAAAACAGACCTCCAAAATCATGTAAGGTGGAAGCTGAGACACTCAGCTCCAGGGCCACCAGACCACGCAGCCCTCTCCACTTCACTTGCCCATTTTCTGCCTTGCCACCACATTTACCCTCTGCCTTCTTCTACCTTTTGCTCTGAAAGCTAATCAAATCACCACGACAGTTGCTTCTGGAAAGGTTTGTCCACTGACACCATGTGGCCCCATTCCACATCTTGATGACTTCCGGGCTATAACTCCCTTTCCTAACTAACCATAACTCTCCTATATGTGCTCTCTCTCCTGTTAGAATGTAAGCTCCTTGAAGTCGGGGACTGCCTTGTTTTTGTACTAGTATCTCTCCCACTTAGCAACATACTTTGCATCATAGTAATTACTTAAGAGAAGTAAGCAGATGGCTCAGTAGATAGTGCACCAGGCAGGAGGAACTGAATTCAAATCTGGCCTTACACACTTATTAGCTATATGACCCTGGGCAAGTCACTTCACCCTGTTTGTCTCAATTTCCTCATCTGTAAAATGAGCTAGAGAAAGAAATGGCAAACCGTTCTAGTATCTATCTTTGCCAAGAAAACCCCAAATGGGTTCATGAAGAGTCAGACACAACTGAAAAACAACTGAACTGAACTGAAATCTGTCCTCAGAACCTTACTATCTATGTGACCCTGGGCAAGTCACTTAATCTCTATTTGTCTTAATCCACTGGAGGAAGAAATGGCAAACCATTCCAGTATCTTTGCCAAGAAAACCCCATGGACAGTATGCTCCATGGGATCACAAAGGGTCAGCAGGACTGAACAATGAGCACTTAAAGGCTTTTTTGATAGTTCAGTCAAACTTTGCATTAGTCCTTTCTTTTTCTTTCTTGTGGCCACTTCCCTAATTCAAGTCCCCATAATCTCATGTCTTAAATATCGATCCCAATGCTTCTGTTTTCAGTCTTAGCTCTTCTCAGATCTATCCTACCCATTCCCCAAAGACAGATTTTCCTAAAGCATTGCCCTTCTCACTTCCTCCCCTGATCACAGCTCCAAGCCCTTCCTTGGTTCCCCACTGCCTATAGGATAAAGGTCACACTGCCTAAGTCTGGAGTCCAAGGGTTCTCACCACCTAGCCCCATTACCTCCTACATGAAGCCTTCTATGACTCTCCCAGCTCTCCATAATCTGCTCTTCCCCTGGTCTCTTAAAGCAATGCTTTACATTATTATTTTCTTTTTGGTACATCTGTGTTCTGCATTCACTACTAGACTATATGTAAGATATCTGAGGGAGGGGACCGTGGTCTTTTCATTCTATACCCCACAGGACTTCACATACCCAAGGGAAAACAATCTAATAACATTGCTGTTTGTGGACTGAGCAGGAGGATTCCCCTTATAAGCCAACTGGCAAATTTTGGGTAAGAAATGTGGAGAATTTTATGGTACATTAATATATCTCTTCCCAGAACTGTAGGATCCATCTGACAAATAACCTTTTGTAATGTTTTCCAAATTCTGAGATCTTTTAATTGTTTACTGCTTTTCTTAAATAATGGTCATATCTTTTCTCCTATGACTGGAATCTCTTGATGTCACCTACTCAGGTTCCCAAATTTTGCATCCTCTCATCTTCTTTCCTTTATATGTGTTGCTGTGTAAAATAGGATCCAGAAAATATCTTGTTTTAGGTTTTAGTCCTTAAAAAAAGTGTTACTTTCTTTTCCAGATTTCTAAAGTCAACAAAGTAAAGAGTATTGTAGAAAGTATATGGAATACTAGACAGAAAACCAAAAGACCCATGTTATAGACCTGTAAATTTAGAACTGAAAGTATAGATTCTCTAGTCTAACATTTTCATTTTATAACTGAGGAAATAGAGGCCCATAGGGTAAAATAACATATAGGATTGCTTACTTAGAATTGGAAGGAACTTGAGGTATCACCTAATCCAATCTCCTCGTTTTAGAGACTAGAAAATAGACTTGGAGAGGTGAAGTGGTAAGTGGCAGAGTCAGGATTTAATTCCAATTGCTCTAGTCAGAGCTTCTATTGGGTGGGATGAATGGGGCTCTGTCCAGGACACTAAAATTGAAATGTTACAAAAGTTTTAAACAATGATTGTACAATTTTAAAATTGTACTTATTGCATTTACATTTGACATGTCTTTTACTCCTTCAACAGGGTTTAAACCAATTAGCAAAAATAATTAAACTAGAAATCTACCATATGTCATACTTTCCCCCTACCCTTCTGCACACCAGGTGAGCTCCTTTCCAGGTGGCACCTCTGCAGCAGTAGCCTTTTGGCATTATAACATCTCTCTCACTCTATTCTCTCTCTCTCTCTCTCTCTCTCTCTCTCTCTCTCTCTCTCTCTCTCTCTCTCTCTCCCCCCCCTTTCTCTCTCTCACTTTCATGTCCCCGATACCCTCCACCCAAGTTGATTTTCAGAGCATGTTTCATGGAGCTTGTCTTGGGTGCAGTAATTACCAGTTGGGACTCTACCTCTGACTCCAAATCTGGATCTCTATTTGCAACACCACTTGCCTCAGGTCTCACAGTTAGTATACGGTATTGATGGTATTTAAGACCAGATCCTTTGACTGTAAATCCAGTTCTTTTTCTGCCATGTCATACTGCTCCCTCTTTGCTAGTCTCTGGAGTTGTTTGTACTGCCCCTTTCCTAGAAATGGTTTTTTTTTCCATTCCACACCCTTTCTTATTCCTTTTTTTTTTCCTTTGGGATACTCTGAATCTATTTCCAGGAATGGAAATTTAAAATTCTAAGGATAATCAATCAGAATGACTTAAGATTAGTCCTGGTTTACCAAAGGAAAAGATGAAAAGATATTCCAAATAGCAAAGATCATTTGGCATCCTGAAATGACATCCTGCAAAGATGGGCCTATGCATTGAAGAAAATAATTGGAAATTTAGCAAAAGAGAAGATTTAAGTTGCTCCTTTAAAAGAACCCAGATGTAAGTAGGGTATTCAATATGTAAAATGACCAAAGTGAAGAAAGTTCCACTCTTTCAGAGTGCAATGAAATTGAATGTTTGTTTTCATGTATCTAGGGCTAGGCAAGGCCATAACTATGTCAGGAGAAATTTTCTTTTTTATGTTTTTATTTTCTTTAAGAAAAGAAAAGAAATTTGCATATTTTCTGAGAGATGCTGAAAATACAAAGAAAGTATCAGTAGCATAAAAAAATCTTAGCAGGAAAAGACCTAAGGAAGAAAATCAGGAGAGTGGGAAGAAAAAATAAATTAGTATGATAGGAACAGAACATTTCATTCTTTCAACAATAAATATTATTGGTGACTGGGTAATATAGAGAAATTCCTTTCAGCTAGGGAGAAATAAGGATGGGATAAGAATAGACTGGTCAAGACTCAAGAGAAGAGGTACCTGGAAGGCTTTCTATTTCTCTCCCTGCATTTGTGGTGGTGGAAGAAGATGAATAAAACTTTGAGGGGCAGATCACTGAGGAAGAAGAGAGGCTTGGATCATGCCAGCATAAAGGTAACAAACTAGTATCATCAGGACATATTCCCACAGAAGTGCGAAGAACTGAAACGGGTCTTGAAACACATTCTATTGGAACAGTAAGGGTGGATGCTTCAGGGGAAAAAACAAAAACAAAAAACAACTTCAAGTTAGTTTCTTGCTCTCAATACAAACTCCCACGAGAAGAGAGGAAGTGGGTTGGGACCTCTGCTGGGGGACATAGAAGACAACTGGAAGGATGGCATGACATCAGAGGAAAGAATACCAATTAATATGAGAAGCAGCAGAGAACAAGATTTGCCTTCTAGATTTAGGTTACAAAGCAATTCTGCTCTATACTGCAGCTTCCATCAAAAAAGAACATTCCTAGAAATAGATTTGCACTCAGACGATCTAGTCTTAAACACCATCAGTGCTGTATACTAACTGTAAGACCTGAGTAAATGGTGCGGTGGATAGAGATCTAAATTTGGAGTTAGAGGCAGAGACCTGACTAACAATTACTGCAAAATATTTTAAAGTTTGACAATGATGGGGTTTTTTTTGGAGAATCGAGCTTAGAGTTTCTTTCTCTTGATTTTCTGTGAAATCTCTTGATCCTGTATAGCAGAATGGGAATTTGTAGATGTTTACTTATGCAAAGAAAGGTTGAACAAAAAGGACTCTTCAGATTTCAAATATGAAATAACCTCTGCCTAGACCTAGTCACTGGAATTCACTAATTTTTCCTTCTGTGTTGTATAACATCTGGGTGGTAAACAACAGGGCAATCCCTGTTGTACAAGGTCCAATTGTTTTTGTTTTTGTTTTTTTAATATTTATTTTCAGTTTTCAACATCCATTTCCGTAAGTTTTAAATTTTCTGACCCCCCCCCTTCCCAGGATGGCTTGCAATCCAATATGTGCTCTACACACACTTTCCTATTAAACACATTTTCACATTAGTCATGTTGCATAGAAGATTATAACGAATGGGAGAAACCATGAGAAAGAAAACAAAGTAAAAGAGAAAAGAGTCTGCTTCACTCTGCACTCCAACTCTGTAATTCTTTCTCTGGATGTTCAAGGTCCAATTGTTGAGCCAATTTCCAGACAAAGAATTCAATTTCACATAAAAAATATTACTCTGGACTAGCTCGTTGAGTGTCCTATCCATATCAGGCCCATGATGCTAGAGTTCCCCATATAGCCAGTTATTCAACATAGATATTATTAAGTTTTCTCCCTGCCTTTACCCCCATTAGAAGCATTAGCTCATTCTCACTTATGTTTTCTGTCAGTTTAATAAAATTATTTTTGCAACTATGTTGTGACTCTCATTCCTTAGTATTCTACATGCTAAGGACCCTATGTATTCAACAGTTGCACTTTGACATCTGCCGCAAACAGTTCTGGGAAATTACATGATTTCCTGAAATGTAATATTCAGGCTTTTTGAAAAAAAATATACTTTTATGAATGAATAAATGAAAAAAATTCTTAGTTGCTTATTACACATACACACACACACATACACACATACAGTACTGTGCAAAGCACTGGGGATACAAAAAGAAAAGCAATAACGTCTCTACTCTCAAAAGGCTCACATTCTAATGGGAGAGACATCATGTATGAGAGATTCAGCTATGAGTCAGATGGAAAGGACCTATGGTCCTTAGGGTACAACAACAAAGTAGATGGCAATGTCTCTTCTTTAATGTCATTTCTACTTACATATCTCCATATTTGATTTTGAACCATTTGACAATGCGAAGGACTCTTATGGCAAGATTATTCTTGTCTGGATCTTTATTGGCATTGGCTGTAGCACCTGTGACCAGGCTGTATCTCTATGAGGTTGCTTCCTGGGATGATGGCTGAAGGCACTGGGCTAGAAGCACTGCTAATCCCAAAACTCTTGGGTTTAGGTCTCTGTTATGGTCTGGAGTAGATGATCAATGTTGTGGTTTTACTTGCCTTCTATCTCTCCTTTAGGATCTCTTGCTAGGCTGGCTTGCCCACCCTATGGGTAGAAGATGGTTGGCAATTGGTGGGTATGGCTGATTACTCTCATATGAGTTTCTTCCCTGGATAACGTCTGTCAAGTCTGGAGGTGAAATGTCTGGGGTTGCCACTCCTGGGCTATTGCGACCATCTGCTTGATAGCAGCAGTCTGTAGCAGTTGTATTCAATAATAAAGAAGGTGGACCTCTTCTCCACAATGATTTCTACCCCTCTATGATGGCCGCAGACTTGAAGCAGATCTGGTGGTTTAGGGAGGGGGCGCTAACATTCGTAAGAATCTTGGGTTCAAGGCATTGGGCTTTCTCCATTGAGGTCTGAGGGGAAAAGTTGGTTAAGGTGATAATTCTCTGACTTCCCTGACACATGCTTCCTCTAATCTCTCCCTCAGAAGATCCTTCTGCTTCAGCTAGGATGAAAACCTACACTCCTTCAATTACTATTTGCATCTTATCTTTGAGTTGCATATTCTTGTTCTATAGAGCTCTTATTTATGCTTCCAATTTTTTTTATTTTGTTGAATTAATTTCCTTTCTGAATCTGGACTTTTGTAGTACTTAAATTTTTTTTTCCAGTCTACTATTTTGGACAGCATGTTTTATTTTTTTTCTACATTATCTAATCCTTTGTTAACCTTGTTAATTTTTTCCTTAAAATTCTTAAATTTGTTACCTCTTATTTGTTCATATTTGTTCTCCCACATTTAGAATGAGAATTTCTTGACAGTTGAAATGATCTCCCTTTTCTATTAGTGTACCTAGAACTTAAGGCTCTGTGCTTAGTGCTATATTAGCAAGGCAATAAACACAACATCGACAATAATTGTGAATATGCCTATATAGTTCTGGGTAGAATAAAGAGGCTCTCCATATAGAAGGTAAAAGAAATAAAACATTTATTCAGACACCAGAGGACCAGATCCCAAAACCAATAAATCTAATCCATCCAAGCAGCAACCAGCTCCCAAAACCAGTAAGTCTACTTTATCATAACAGCAAGAAACTTAAAACACAATATCATAGCATGGAGCCTCACCATTCCATTAGCCTTCTGCCTCTCTTCTGGGGCCTTCCCACAAACACACTCACAGCACAACTAGCACACCTGAGTCTGCTCTCTTTCAGCTCTAACTGCTCTGAGCATTTTCTGCTCCACCCTTTCCTGTTCCTCTCATTCAGCAAGCTCCTCCCACCACATGTGACTTAGGTTTCCTGTGATATAAGCAGGTCACACGGGCCTATTAATGGGTGGGAAAGATCTTCAAATTTAAATTGCCATTACAATTGCTCAGTGCTTATGAAACAGTAAATCCTTAATAAATACTTTAATTCATTCTTATATTTTTATTTAATTCCTTGATTTCTTTTTAGAACTGTTGTGGAGGTTCTTGATGTTTACAGAGAGTATGTCAGAATTTGTTGTAATACTTTCACCTTCCCCAAGAGATTTTCACTTAATTTCCTTTGGTGTGAAATACTTGTTCACTGGGGTGACTTTTCTTCTTCTCTTGTTGTTGTTTTAATTTCTCCTCTTCATTCTTTGTCTTTCTCCATAATTGCTATTTTGTCTGTTTTATTCTTCCTGTAAGAATGCTTCTTACCATCAGACCTTTCCCTTTTGTTGGCTCAGTGTTTGTTCTCTTCTAGGCATTTCTGCCTGTTCTATTTTCTCTTAGATGATAGATCTGTTGGAAGAGATCTGTGGGCTTCAAGGTTTTAAGGGAATTAGTTGGGAATGTTGAGTGGTCATTGTGGTTGAATCTCTTCTCCATCTCCTCCAGTCCCACTCTTCTGGGCTATATCCTCCTTTCTACAACTGACTTTTTTTAGTCACCAGGATGAGGGAGAAGGAGGATGGGTCATTAAGAAGGTGGGGAAAGATTCCGGTCCTCAGTGTTAAGGCAAATCCAGAGAAGTCTTTGCTATTTGTTCTCGTCTCTACATTTCTCATATTCCTTTTGCTGCTTGCTTGTTGCCTGCTCTATAACATTAAATGCTCATAGCAAACAAATTCTTCACTCCTAGGCCACTCTTTCTTTGATGATCTTCAGCCTTGGGATTCACACTCCTCTAAAGACCTTTCCCACAGAGTTGGTCTGATTCATGGAACTTAACTACTCGGGAAATAAATGTTCCTTCCATCCCCTAATGCCAAGGGGCTAATTTCAAAGTCAATGCCTAAAGCAAGTGCTGCCACAAGATATGCTGGGATATCCTGAGTCACTTTGTGGGCTGAAGGAAGGGAGAGTCAGAGGAGGGAACAAAGGGTTGGAAAGCTGGTTTTAATTAATTTTTCTGGGAGAATTATTCTGTGGTGGCTTATTTTCAATTTTCCTTTTCCTGTCATTGATGTCATTGCTCCATACTGTGGGGCATTTTTCTTGTTTATTTGGGGCTTGGTAGGCACTGGGGGCTATGCATTTGGCTGCTTTTCATTTCATCATCTTCCCCCATTGCAGGTATTTGTGAACTTTTTTTGTGTGTTTTGTACACTTTTGTCACTGTGGTGAAGCCTTCCCAGAAGAATGTTGTTAAATACATAAAATGGAACACATAGAACTACAAAAGAAACCAATTATATTGGAATACAAAGGGCACTGAGGTGGCACAGTAGGTAGAGTGCCAGGCCTGAATTCAGGAAGTTCGAATGTGGCCTCAGACCCTTATTGGCTGTGATTCTGAGTGAATTGCTCAACTCTGTTTGTCTCAGTTTCCTCATCTGTAAAATGAACTGGAGAAGGAAATGGCAAACCATTCCAGTGTCTTTGAAAAGAAAACTCCAAATGGGTTCATGGAGAGTTGGGACTCAACTGAAATGACTGAACAACAATTATTAAAATATTTTTTTAAAAGCTCCAAATACCAGGTTAAGAATACCTTGCAAAGAGGAAAAGATGATGAGAATCAGTAGAATACTGGGTTTGAATCCCACTTTTAACATTTATTACCTATGTCACCATGGGAAAATAGTTTAAACTCTAAACCTTACTTTCATCATCCATAAAATGGGCATAATATCTGTAGTAGCTATGTCACTGAGTTGCTATGAAGTTTAAATCATATAATGTCTTTGAAGCTATAGCACTAAATAAATGTCAGTTGTAGTTCTTATCGTAGCCCTCACTATAGGACATTCATCCAACTTTTACTAGTGCTTTTGATTTGGGTCTCCTGAGAGTAGCTGCTATTTCCGGGTCCTAGGGGTATCCTGTAGATCTCTGAGCCTAAACTATAACCCATAAGCCTCAACTTGTGAGCTTACATTTAACAGTCACAATTACCTCAAACCAAAGTCTTTTTCCTAGGATGGCATAGTAATAATTGGAGTGCCTTTGAAAACCCAGAGTGCATTCCACAATAAATACATGCACCTCTGGCTTCTTTTAACATAGCTTCTGTGGGAGGTATGGGTACAATATACATAAATGTACTGGAGTAGTGAGAAACACATGTAGGTAATGTGTGTCCAAGGAAAGTCATGCTTCAGGTATTAACCATACTTCTCTGTCCTCGTATAGTATACACACTCCTCCTCTCCCTCTATTGGAACAAGACACTCAGCTAGGCTCACAGGCTCTGTTTCTCTCCATGTTTCCATTTTCAATTAGAAAGCTAGTTGTCTCTTAGGTCCATAGGCATCTCTCTCTTTGGCTGCCTGAGGTCCTTCTCTTTGCATCTACTGTCTGTGTACATGTCTCTCTGGAGACTGTGTGCCTGGTACCTGCTGGCACCAGTTGGTGTCTTCAACTTGGCAAGTAGCTCCACTGCTATGTCTGATGGGGTAGGGGAGGGGTGAAAAGGAAGGAAATCCCTCCTCTCCTCCAACTCTAGTTGGAGGCTTAGGTTGGTATATATAAATCTCTATAGGTTGCTTCTGGCTTCAGCTGATTGAAGAACTTAGTAAGCTAGCTTTTTAAAGTTGGCCTCCTCTGAGAGACAGATGGGCCAGAAATAAGGGTGGAAGCAGTGTCACATGAATAGACCATCATGCGCATAAAGCTTACTAGCTCCTATGGAAATCAAACTTGTGACTTTAACCTCCTAGAACTGTCTTCTAAGGTGCCTGGGCTAAACAACCAGTGGACTTCATTTCTTGCATGCAAACCAAGCCCCAAAGGCTCCATCTGCCAAAGACAACTAAGTAGAAAAGCAAAGGGGTCACTGTCTGGGAGCTGCATCATGCAGGCAAGAAGGTATCTTTAGCCATTCAGAGAGCAGAGAAGCAAGAAAGACAGTTACTTAATATCTTATATGTGTATTCTTTCCTTTGTCTCCTGGCATCCTGGGAATAAATGCCACGGGGCAAAGGTTCAAGTCGTGAGCGAACCTCATTTGCCTTCTTTATCAGTAAAAGCAAGTCGGAGAATGCCAGAAGCATGGATATGTGGACTGCTGAGGCTGATTTTTATCTCCTCTTTTTATAGAATGTAGTTTTAAGTAGAGGACGGGGGTAATTATTTCCTTATGACTGTTTGTAGATATAATTGTGTCCTCACTGCTTGCGAATTTATATTCGGAAAATAATTGCTATTGGATTAACTGCATTGACAATCTTTTAATTCCACTATCACTGCTGTTTGCATTTAAGCTCAGCTGCCTCTCTGCCAATCTGACGGGTCTGGTGCATGTGCTCTTCAACTCAATTAGTGTCTTGCTAACAATCAAATTATCTTTAATATGATATAATTACTTTTTTATTAAGCTAAACTGGGGATCCCGAGCTGGGAAAGTCTGCTCCAGCTCCGAGAAGTGATTTATAGAAACACATACAGGCATAACACACAAATGGAGCATGTGCTTTTCTAAGGAGTGGAGAGTATCTTTGGAAGGGTTAGAAAAACCCAAATTAGTGCATACAAAGCTTCCAATACCCTGCCAGATCTGAGTCTAAGCTCATCAGCTACTGGAAGCCTTCCTTGATTAATCACGCTTGACTAGACTCCTACAACCTCCCTCTACCTCCACACTCCAACCACGCATATAATAAATCCAGGATATATCATTGCATATTTGTTAACTTTTTATATTCCTCTAGATACTCTACAGCAAAGCATCTTAAACTGGGTTCCATGAACTTGAATAGATAGATGGATAGATAGATAAGTGTCTTTACAATTCCTTAGTAATCCTACATATTTTGTTTTAAGCATAGATTACACCAGAATGCCAGAAAGGCTTAAACGCAAAAAAAAAAAATGTTAAGAAATACTGTTTAACAGCTTGTTGTCAGTATTCCCAACTGGATTGTGAACTCCAAATGGATGGGGCCATGCCTTCTATTTCTAGGGCCCTTGTAGCCAGCATAGGGCTAGACAACATGTTAAGTGCTTGTAAGAGTTTCGCATTGCCCCAAAGAAAACCACCTAGCATGTGCCCAGAAGTCAGCCTATCACAGCAATAACACATCCCTGGCTATGTGTATGGCAATGAATTACATATTTTGGGATCTGAGATATCTATGAGGGGACATTTCACTCATTACCTTAGATATGGAGATGTTTTTGTCCTTAAAAACCAGAAACTAAGTGTTTGCCTCTGAGATGATCTGATTCTGTATGCTTCTAGCCCACAATGATCTCTACTTGAGAGTCAAGAGATCTGGGTTCTAATCCTAACCTAGAAGTGAGATATTGGACAAGTCTCCATCCCTCTTTGCATCTCTGATTCCCTATTTGTACAATGATGATATGAGTTAGATGTTCCCTAAGATCCCTGATAGTTCTGATATTCCATGATTTTCTAATTTCGTTTGCACAAGTAATTGTTTTTTCTTTGTTTATTTTGTAAATCATAGTCTGCTGTCTTCTCTAATTGAGTATTGTAAAATGTGTCTCATCTACTCAACCAGACCAAAATCCCTTTGAGGTCAGGGATTATGGTTGATGCCTTTTCTAACATGCTTCACATAGCTAGGCACAGCAACAGTAGGCACTCATTAAATAGCTGTTAGTCAACTGAGTTTGATCATCTCTAACCACAATTTTGGACTATTAAATAATAATAAAAGTGGTGCTTTTTGTTATCTTACATACTCATCATTTTCCCCAGGCCCTCTAGAACCTTCCCTTGCAACGAAGTAAAATGGTTCAATGGGGAAAATAGATATATTCATGTTGTCAGACAATGTATGTAGCACTCCGCTAATAATGAAATCTTGCCATCTTCCCTCTGGAATCAAGATCAGTCACTGTTTTTTTATCCAGTTGCTTTTCACTCATGTCCAACTCTTTATAACCCCATTTGGGATGTTCTTGGCAAAGATACTGGAGTGGTTTGCCATTTCCTTCTCCAGCTCATTTTACAGATGAGAAAATTAAGGCAAACAGGGTTAAGTGACTTGCCCAGGGTCATACAACTAGTAAACGTCTGAGGCCAGATTTAAACTCGTGAAGAGGAGTCTTCCTGACTCCAAGCTCAGCACCCTATCTACTGTGTCACCTGGCTGCCCCGAGATCAGTCACTACATTAACCCAAATTCTGAGGGCTCGTAGTGTTTTCTTTTAAGGCTTTTAACCTATGAAGAGTAATCTGTGTCAAGCTCGACTGAGTGTTGACTCTCTTTGTGACACTCGCCTTGTCCTACTCTAGTCACTATAATATAATAAGTTAACAGAAACACTTTTTTTCTGAGGGAGCCAAAAGCTTCCTTTGACATTGTTACCTGAAACATGTGCAAAAGAACATTGGATTTGGAGACAAAAATCTCTGCTTCCAACCCCAGTCCTGCTAATAAATCTCTGTATGATCTTCAACAAGTCACCAGCTGTCTCATGTGGAAAGTGAATGGGTCAGACATCTCTAAATTCTCCGGGAATGCTAAAGCTTATTGACCTTCTGACACATCTAATAAGATAGTCTGATTAGCAACAATCAGGAAGGTGCTCTGCAGGGACCTTGAGTCATTCTCCTTAGTTAATGTTGGGCCCTGCCACCAGTTTGTGGTCCCCATAAAGAAGCTCCCTTATCCAAGTTTCATCCAAGCCTAGCATTAATAAGGGACCCCAAGAATTTTCCTACTTTATCTGGGTCTTACTAGGATCGCTCCCTCCTACATCTGGCATCAATCACCAGTTCTCAAGCCCATTTTGGAGGTAAATCATTTTGCCACCAGAACCCCAGCTGTGAATGTATTCCCTTTCTAATACTTCTCCTTCACCCTCATGCTGTGAGTTTCTTTCTTGTGGGGGCAAAACTCTGTCTGTTTCTATTGCCATAGTAGGTATTCATATATTTTGTTTACATGCCAGCTGTGTTGAATAACAGTAGAGCTTATGATTCCATCATTGCCCTAAGCACTGAATTTCTAGAAACTCTGAACTCAGGTATTTGCTTTAATTCAAGCCATCAAAGGCCAAATAAAGCAGGTCGACAGCCAATAGTCACTCAAGATTTATTAAGCACTCACCATATATCAGGCACTGTCATAACAGAACGGGTAGTAAAAAAAAAAAAAAAAAGCTTCCCCACCCAAAAGAAAAACCCTGACTTCAAGGAGCTTATTTATATTCTAATGGGGGAGATGGCTATGTGCAGGAAAGACTTGGTTAAACTTGCCAAGTTTTCTAATTAAATTGGTCAAGGAATAGGCAAATTTAAATCTATAGGTAGGGGGTTAAAGTTTACTATTATAGTTGTTCATAGGGGTCGAGGAATAAGCTGCCTAAGGAAGTAAAGGATTCCCCTTAATTGGAAGTCTTTAAACAGAGGCTGGAGAACCATTTGTCAAGTATTAATGATGAGGGTACGGTCTCTTGGAACCCCCTTGAACCTGATGGGGTACAGTCTCTGGGAACCCCCTTGAACCTGATGGGGTACAGTCTCTGGGAACCCCCTTGAACCTGATGGGGTATAGTCTCTGGGAAACCCCTTGAACTCTCCTTCAATCTTCCCACTGGATCTGGCCTTCACCTGAGGCCTTCATTATCTAGGCCCAAATCTCTACCTAGCCTAGCCCTCTATTGTCCAGCTGCTTCCCACCCTTAATCCCATCAAAATCTCATTCTCTTGTTTCCAGGAGTCTTGACCTCTAGTCACCCCTTAGACTCCTCCTCAAGACCCTCCCTAAACCCCTCCTCTAGTCACTCCAGACTACTTGACCACCCCTCAGTCCCTCCCACAATCTTTCTGTAGGTAAGATCCATCTTGCCTCCATGAAGGTGCTCAGATTCAATCTGCCTCAGCAGGTTGAATCTGGCCTGCTTGTGAAAACAAGCATCACAAAGGGTGAGATTCCTTAAGACAACCCATTATGGCGAATCCTTAATAAACTTTGTTTTCTTTGGCTTTGAGAAGGCCTGAGTCAAATTCATTCGGCAGGACCTGGTGTGTCGGTGTTTTGGGGTCTTGAGCACTCCTAAAAATATACGGTTCCCTTACCCTTATTATTTTTCTTTAATCTCATCATTAATAATAATAATAGCTAACAATATGTGCCAGACACTGTGCTAAGTACTTTACAATTATTGTCTTATTTGATCCTCACAAGAACCCTGTGAGGAAGACATTATCCCATTTTATGGAGAAGGAAACTGAGGCACAGAGGTTAGTAACTTCTCCAGGGTCAAACATCTTGTGTCTTATTTGAACCCATTCTGACTGACTGCAAGCCCAATGCTATATCCAGTAGGCTCCCTGGCTGCCTTCCACATACAAAGGACAGTCAGGTAAGAGATGTACAGATACAAGATGGAGTATCATGTGCAAGGAGCAGCAAGGAGGACAGGGGTGCTGAAATGTAGAGTAAAGGAGAAAGAGAGGAGTAAAGTATAAGAATTCTGGTAGTCCCTAAGAGAGAAGCAAAGGATTTTATATTTGATATGAAATTTATATAAAGACCATCAACTGGAGAATGGCTGAACAAGTTGTGGTATATGATCATGTTGGAATACTATTGTTCTATAAGAAATAATGAGCTCGGTGATCTTAGAAAACCATAGATAGACTTATGTGAAATGATGAAGAATGAAATGAACTGAACCAAGAGAACACTGTATACAGTAACAGCCATATTGTTTTAAAAAAAATGTTGAGCGAATAAGTCATTTTAACTATTATAAATACACAAATTAACAACAAAGAACATAGGAAGATGCTGTCTGCATCCAGAGGAAGAACTGATAAATAAAAGTATGTACAGATGACTTTACATATGTACCTATTTGTGTCTAATGGGAGGAAGGGAGGACAGAAGAAAAAAAAGAAATTTACATGATAAATTTATTATTTATTTAAAAGGAATAGCAAGTTGCACATAACAGATTTGCAGTTTCATGTACAATCATCTTTTCATCCTATGTTGTGGAAATGTTTATTTCATAAAGTAAAAATAAAATCATTTTTAAAAATAACAATAACATCTACCTCCCAAGGTCATCGTGAGGATCAAATGAGATAATTTGAGTGCTTAGCATAGTGCTTGACACATAGGAGGTACTTTAAAAAATGCTTATTTGTTTATTCCCTTCCTTCCTTCCTTCCTTCCTTCCTTCCTTCCTTCCTTCCTTCCTTCCTTCCTTCCTTCCTTCCTTCCTTCCTTCCTTCCTTCCTTCCTTCCTTCCTTCCTTCCTGTCTTCCTAGAATGCTCTCCCTCTTTATCTTCACCTTTAAGCTTCTAAGATTTCTTCAAGACTTAGCTTAAATTCTACCTTCTATAAGAAGCCTTTCCCCACAGTTCCTTGCCTTTAAGACCTTTAAGATTACCTACCATTTACTCTGTGTGTGTGTGTATGTGTGTGTGTGTGGTGTGTGTGTGTGTGTATATACACATATACATATATATATATAGATAGTTGTTTTTATGTTGTTTCTTTCATTAGAATATGAGCTCCTTGAGGACAGGGAACCTTTTTTTATATCCCTGTCACTTAACACAAAGCCTGGCACTCAGTAAATTCCTAATAAGTGTTGTTAACTAACTGACTGTCCAACTAAAATTCTATGATTCTATGACTCTAGGGGCAGAGGCAATAATTCTCATTTCTTTCAGTATTCCTCGGAAACCCAAGGAGCATTGAAACCCCTTTCCAAACCCCCTGCCCAAAAAGGGGAACCTTTCAACTTGGGAGACGAATAACAGCGGTAGTGGCTGCAGCAGCAGTAGTAACACCACCAATTAGTCTCATAATGCATATTATCTACATAAATAGCTTGTGAGATGGGGAAGAAACATCTTTCAGTAATAATGATAATAATAATACTCCATTACGTGTGCAAAGTGCTCTTGCTTTGAGGTTTATAAATCACTTTCACAAAAGCATCTGAAAGTAGAAGGCAAATGTTTACAGACTGCAAAGATCCTGAGCTTCCTTGGATTACCTGCGGGAACCCAAAGACAGCTGACAACAGGCCAGCTCTCTAGCAACACATCCTGCATGCCAATGTAACAGCCCTCCAGGCTGCTTGCAGCTAGCTGCTAGACAAATGACAGATAGTATGGAAGGGAAGTACTCCGATTCAGAGGCCAAGGTTGACGTCACCATGGAAATGAGCACAGAAGAAAGTTTTATCTAGGAATGACCAAACATGAGAAAGCTTCTCACTATCATGGATATGCGTTTTAAATGAAAATTTAAATTCTAAATAATATGAGATTCCTGCCCCCCCACTATCATTTTTTCCACCATTTTATTGCTATCTCTGTTAAAGATACAGCATGTCTCTTACAGGTAAGATTAGAATACTTCCATGGATTGGTGACCTCATTGATTTGGGGGTACTGCTACCTGTGATACAGATAATTAGCTCTCCATGCTTTCTCATCTTTTGAGAATGCCCATTCAGGTCTTCCTGTCAGTTCTCCATGGGAAGGTCCACTCAATTATTTGGAGAACTTCTTAATCTCTTGACATTACACAAATACTAATGTAGTACCCAGGCTTTCCATCTGTTATCCTTTGTTCTTGCTACAAATCTGTTCCATTTCCTCCTCAGGTTATTCTTCTCTTTGATGATATCTTTTACACTTCTTTGTAAGGCAATTCATCATCTAATATACTTCTGATACCATGTGTCTCCATATTGTATTGGGATAATGTGCAATTTAGATCCTTGAAGATTGCAGTGTATTGGCTCTTCCACTCAGCACCCTTCTTGCCTCATATTCAGTGGTAAACATCATATGCAAAATGAGGGTTTAAGCCCCTGATTCCATGCAAACTTTTCTTTCAGACCAGGCAGAAATGTATTTTAATCAATACAGAAATAAGGAATAAGGGGACAAATTGGGTAACAGAAACATTCTCAGGCCTCATGAAGAAATAAATTCAATCTCTTACAAGCTCCCAAAGAATGATAAATGAGTCCATCTCCCATTAGGGGGGCTCCCCTAGAGCCCTCAGTTTACTTGGGAGGGAGGGGGAATTATAGGTTTGAGTGCTGTTATCACGTCATGATTTCTGTGATGGAAGAGACCATACAGTCCAATCCATGCCTGTAAGAGACGTCTATAGCATCCTCAACAAGTGGTCATCCAGCTTGAACAGCTCTAATGTGGAGGACCACCTGCCCTCAGGAAGCAGCCTATTCTACTTTTTGGATGATTTAAATTGTCAGGAAGGTTTTCCTGGGGTCAGACCTAAATTTGCCCCATCACAACTTTAACTCATTGTTCTTAGCTCTGCCCTTCAAAGCTAAATGTAGCGAGTCTCATCCCTCTTTCACTTTACTTCAAATACTTGAAGACAGCCATCATGTTCCCCTAAGTCTTCTCTCACTCATGCTGATTGTCCAAAGTTTCTTCAACCAAATCCTCATGTGATATAGAAAGGGAAATCCCTCATCATTCTGGTTTCCTTTGTCTGGATATTCTCTAGCTTATCAATGATGTCTTTCCTTAAATGTGGTACCTAGAACTGAATACAATACTTCAGATGTGATCTGACCAGGGCAGAGTACAGAAAAACTATCACTTCCTCATTCCATGGGAATGAGTGAAGCCTAAGACCATACTAGCTTTTTTTTAACTGCCATATTGCATTTATAATACATTAAAAACAAACAAAACTCTTTTTTTTTCCAGGTGCCATGTTGTCCTATTTTGTAGTTGTAAAATTGAGAAACCATGTTGTACAATGGAAAGAAGCACATGGGATTTGGAATCAGAGGATTCAAATCCAGGTTTTATTATTTGTAATTTATGTGACCTTGGGAAAGTCAATGAACTTCTCTGATCTTAGTTATCTCACATGTAAAATGGAGAGGTTGAACTAAATGGCCTCTAAGGTCTCTGAAACTATCAAAGTGTGCTGATTTTTGAAATTGCGTATATTGTAAACATTTATTTCTAAATTGAAATTAGATTAAATTATTTATCTTACTAGATTTGACCTAATGTCCTAGCCTAGAGAAATTTTTTTGAATCCAGATTCTATTTTACCAGAGGCTATCCCTTCCATTTTGGGATCATCTGAATCTCTATCCCCTGCCTAATCCAGTTCCTGGCATGTAATGGGCACTTACTAAATGCATGTTGATGAATTAATTGATTCATCAATAGGGTTCCCTCCCCTTCCCCCTTCAGCAGCCTTCAGTGAAAGCGCTGGTGAGATACATTATCTGATCCTCATTTCCATCCATCCATAGGGCATGCTAGCCAGAATAGTTGAAGCTGCCTGAGGGAGCTATGAGAAATGGTATGTACCTTTTAGGTGAGTTTGTTCTTTAGGGCCATCTCCACCACTAACATGAGACCTTGATGGTGATCCCCCAAGATCCTGAGCCCATGAGCCCTTAGAAGGGCAGGAGCATCCTGCAGATTTTCTGCTTCCAGCCTGGCCCCCCATAGCCATGAGCCCTTGGGGAGATGAACCTGACCACAGCTCTTACTTGCTGAGTAGCCACAGCTATCGAAGACCCAGAAAATCACTAAAGTCCTTGGCACCTTCAAAATGGCTCAACAACAGAAACATGTTGATTTGTTTTGGCTACACTTATTAATTATAAGAGAATTTTTTTGGGAGGGAAGGACTTTGGTTTGTAATAAGAGCTATACAAAAAAGAAGAAAAGAAAGAAAAAAGCATCAGTGAAACATTGAAAAGTGCGCAGACAAGAGCAAGAGGAAATTCAAAAAGGGGCACAGAACAGCAGAACAGTTTGGCTACTATTACATTCAACTTGAGGCAGCTAGGTGGTGCCATAGTGCACAGAGCACCTGGTCTGAAATCAGAAGGACTCATCTTCCTGAGTTCAAATCTGCGCTTAGACACTTACTAGCCATGTGACTCTGGGCAAGTCACTTAACCCCATTTGCCTCGGTTTCTTCATCTGTAAAATGAGCTGGAGAAGGAAATGGCAAACCACTCCAGCATCTCTGCTAAGAAAACCCCAAATGGAGTCATGAAGGGCTGGACATGATTCAACAACAACAAAAAACCTTCCCTAGTGGTAAGCTGGTAAGCTCACCGAGGGCAAGGACCATGGGGTTCATTTTTTCTTGTGGTACTACTACCACTACTACTACTACTAATAATAATGATGATGACAACAACATTATCAACTCCCAATCATGTAAAGTTGAGCTTTACAAAGTGGCATCCCCACAATAACCATGTGGGATAGACACCACAGGCATCTTACATATGAAGAAAACGAGACTTAGAAAAAGTAAGTCACTTACCAATGCCCTAGGACTATTGAGCATCAGGGCTAGAATTAGAACCACATGTCTGTTTCCATGACCCCTTCCTCACTGCCTGTCAGAGGGTCTTGTAACTAGTATGTTCTTAATAGTTCAACTAATTATTTTTTATCTAAAGGTAAAACATAGTACAGTGGGAAGAGTGATGGTTTTGGAGTCAAAGGCTCTGGGTTCAAATCCTCACTCTGCCCCTTTATGCCAATGTGACCTTGAACAAGTAATTTTATCTCTCTGAGCCTTAATTTCTTTACTTGCAAAATGAAGGGTTTAGATCACAAGACCCTTAAGAGCCCTTCCAGCTCTATGTCTATGATTCTGTGAGCATAGGGATTGTCTAGGATCTGAGAGAGTAAACTGAACTGCCTAAAGGTTATCTAGCTCTGCCCCCTGCCTTCAGGCATAGTGCCATCTAAACCTTCTCATTTCCTTCCTGAAGTTTTCCTGGAATGCTTCTGTTACCCAGCCCAAGATCTGATCTGCCCGATTATTAAAAAGTTGTTCATTAAGTCTGGCCACATTCCAAGGAGATTCATTCATAACTTTCCCTACCCATCAGCAGCATCCCTTGGTACCCTTGGCACAGGGCTCTTCCAACCTGCATACTGTGACCCATCTGTCCTCCATCCAAGCAGAATTGTCACTACATTAGGGGAAGGTGTTTTGTTTTGTTTTGTTTTTTTCAGTAAAGAATTCTGAGGTTTGGAAGGAAGACTTTTAGGAGAACAATATCCAAGGGTCAGTCCTACAGCAGAAAAGCCAGAGCTCCCAGGCTAATGGTTTCCAAAAATTTATGTCATTTCTCTCCAAAGTCTCTGATTGGAGGTTGCTGCTAAAAATAGTGACCCACTTACATACAGCAAGTAGCACCTGAAAAAGTCCCAGTTGGACTTTGCTGGCTATTTTATTTAAGCCTCACTCTGAAAGCGTCATTAACATACCAATCACTCTTATCACAGGCTCCTGGTGTCAGAATGACTGAAAACAAAAGGAGTTGGTCTTGAAGTGTAGTTGGGTTTATCAGAGAATTCAGACAGTATTCCTCATGCTCCATCTCCGAGTGTGTCTGGTAGTTAATTAACAAATTATCAGCAGCCCTAGGGACGTGAGCCAAATAAACCCCAGGGAAGAGCTGGGTAGGAGAAGGACTAAATTCAGTATATGGTACAGCTGGCTGCCTTCTTCCAGGGTCTCTAGTAGAGTCACAGCCTCCAGGCTAAGGGGGCTAAACCCCAAGAAGGGCGATAGTGTTGGGGAGGTGGAGAGATAAAGAATGATGGACTTGGAGCCAGGGTAAGTGGCTAAGAATCCTGGCTGGCTAAGTTGCCGCAGGTCTTTAACCTTGTCTCCTCATCTGCAAAATGGGGGTGGAGGCAGGAGCTAGAGAGCAGGCTTCAGCATCTTGCTTCTGTGTTACCCTGGACAAGTCATGTTACCCCCTCAGCACCCCAGGTGACTTTAAAACTACAGGTCACAGCACAGTTGTTGTTCTGTGTTGGTAGAAGGAAATCCCTCATAAGGGTTTCCTTTGGCTATGAAACTACGTTGATGAAAACACAGATCAGGACCTGGTGTGCTACGCACACAGGAGGCTTTTAATAAATGCTTGTTGGTTGATTGAAGGCAAAATAAAGAGAAAAACTAGGCAACTGGTCCTATTCTCTGAGACGCTACAATGTACTGGGAGTTTATGGCATTTACATAAAATGAGGGGGAAGAGAGATGAGACAGAGAGACATAGAAAGAGACAGAGACAGAGGTAGGCAGGGAAAGAGACAGAAACAGACAGAGAGACAGATGGAAATACAAAGAGTGATAGAAAGAGAGAGATAGGCATGTAGAGAGATGAAGAGAGACAGAAAGAGATAGAAATAGAGAGAGACAAGACAGAGACAGAGAGATAGCTAGAAAGACAAAGAGAAAGAGAGAGATAGGCAGGGAGAGAGATGAAGAGAGAAAGAGAAATAGAATGAGAGAGACAAGACAGAGACAGATAGAAAGAGACAGAAACAGAGAGATAGCTAGAAAGAGAAAGAGAGAGATAGGCAGGGAGAGAGATGCAGAATGAGAGAGGAGAGACACAGACAGACAGACAGACTCTAATTAATGGGGCTGGAAGAGGTACAGAGGAGACGGCATTTAACCTGAGCCCTGAAGGAAGATAATGATTTAGAAAGCCACAGATGAAGGGAGATTGCATCCCAGGATCCCAGGCATGGGAGGCAGCTTGGGGTATGAATGGAGTAGGGAGATGTCATGTTACAGCTAGAATGCCTAATTCATTGAAAGGAAATAATGGTAAGTTGGAGAAATATTGTGGAGAACCTTAAGTGACAGACTGAGGGGTTTTTATTTTATTCTACAGGCAACAGGAAGTCCCTAAAGGTTTTCGAACATGGGAATGATACGGTCAGATTGGTGCTTTGGGAAGATTATTCTCCTGTCTCTTGGAGTGTGGTTTGGAGAATGGAGACTAAAAGCAGGGAGACCAATTAGGAAGCCATTGCACTAGTCCAGGGGAAAACCTATCAGTTTGACAAAAAATGACCAAAAAAGGATAATGACAATAGTTGAAAAGACTATCAGGAAAGAGACACACGAATGTACTATTGGGGAGGTGTGAATTGGTTCAGGCTTTCGGGAAATCAATTGGAAACTATACTCTGAAAGTCACTAAATTGTGCAGATCCTTTGGCCCAAGGTACCATTATTTAGTTTATACCTCCAAAGAGATCAAATAAAGAAGAAAAAGACCCATAAATATTTATAGCAGCTTTATTTTTTTGGTAGAGGCAAAGAACTAAAAACTAAGGGGATTCCTATCAAACTGGGAAATGACCGATGAAATTAATGTATGTGAATAGAATGGAGTACAATTGTGCTATAAGAAATTACAAAAGGGATGGTCTCAGGGAAATCTGGCAACAGTCTTATAAACTGATGCAGAATGAAGTGATGCAGGACCCGGAGAATGGTTTGTATGCTATCGCTAACATTACCAAGACAAACAACTTTTAAAGACTTAAGATCTGTTCAGTTCAATAACAAACCCCAAATCCAGAGGACCAGTGATGAAAGGTGTTACCCAACTACTAACAGAGAGGTTGTGAACTCAAAAGATGTATTTTGAGACACAGATTTTCAGGCACAACTGATGCACAAATTTGTTTTGATTCACTATGAATACTAGAGACTAAAGTTTTGTTTTACCTTCTCAAATTTGAGGGGGCAGGGAGTTAGGTTATAGGAGCGGGGATAGCAATAGGATTGCCAAAGTGGAAGAAAAAAGAAAAGTAAGAAAAGGTCATTGAAGCTCTAAAAAAGATAAACAAACATGCACAGAAGGAATGGATGGGTTGTGAGCTATACTGTTAGAGGAAGTACCTATGATGTTGCACTAAAATAATGATTGGCAAACTATGGTCTACAAGACAAATCTTGCCTGCAGTCTGTTTTTGTACAGCCCTGGGAGCTAAGAATGTTTTTTTTTTTACTTTTTATATATTATATTTAAAATTGTAAAAATTATTCTTAGTTCATTGAACCATACTAAAAAAGGTAGCAGGCAAGATATGGCTGGCAGTTTCCAGTTTACTGAACCTTGAATTAAAATCACCCTTGATGTTATCAAAGCCAAGCTAAGTCAATTAGCATTTATTAAGCACCTACTACTATGTGCCAGGCACTATGCTGAGGGCAAGAGATCAAAAACAGGGCAAAAAACAGCCCCTGCTCTCCAGGAGCTTACATTCTAATGGAGGAAACAAAGTAACCATCTTCTGTACTTCACACATTGCCCTAAATAAAGTAAGCACTTAAGTGGTTAATTTTTTTTTAAAAAAGTCTGAATCTCTGTCCAGTGTAGTCATTCCCACATATGCCACAGGGCCCTGCACGAATATGAGCTTCATAAGAATAAGAATCATGTCTGATCTAACTTTTCATCTCTCTAGGACAGAGGACAGTGCTCTCCACAAAGTAGGGTATGTACAATTCAATCAACCAACAAGGATTTATTAAATGCCTGCACGCCAGGCATTATGCTAAATTCTGGGGATACAAAAAGGACACAAAAACAGTTCTCTCACTCAAGGATCTCACAGTCTACTAGAAGGAAATGATAGGCAAACAGCCATGTATAAACAAGATATACATACAAAGACTCTACAGTCAAGGAACATTTCTCAAGCATGTTTGGTACTCCGTACATGGTAATAACCATAGTAATCTAGTGTTTGATAAACTGAAACATCCAAGCTTTGGGGGTAAGAACTCACATTTGGAAAAGAAATATTGCTGGAAAAAATGGAAAGCAGTTTGGCATAAACTAGGCATAGACCAACATCTCACATTGTATACCAAGATAATGGATAAATAATTTAGACATAGTGATGTCATAAGTAAGTTAGGGAAGCATGGAAAAATGTACCTATTTGATGTATGGATAAGAGAAATGTTTATGACAAAACAAGAGGATAAAGAGGATTATAGGAAGTAAAATGGATAACTTTGATTACATAAAATTGAAAAGCTTTTATACAAACAAAACTAATGTACCTTGCTGGTGAAGTTGTGAGCTGCTCCAACCATTCTGGAGAGCAATCTGGCTATACTCAAAGGGCTATAAAACTTGTGCATAACCATTATTCCAGCAATACCACTACTAGGTCTATATCCCAAAGAGGTCATAAAAAAGGAAAAAGGACCCACATGTACAAAAATATTTATAACAGCTCTTTTTGTGGTAGGAAAGAATTAGGAATTGAGAGGATGCCCTTCAATTGGGGAAAAGTTCAACAAGTTGTGGTATGTGAATGTAATGGAATACTTTTGTTCTATAAGAAATGATGAGCAGGCAGATTTCAAAAAACCTGTAAAGACTTATCTGAACTGATGCTAAGTGAAGTGAACAGAACCAGGAGAACATTGTACACAGTAACAGCAACATTATATGATGATCAACTATGATAGACTTAGCTCTTCTCAGCAATACGATGATCCAAGACAATTCCAAAAGACTCATGAAGGAAAATGTTATCCACATGCAGAGAAGGAACTATGGAGTCTGATTGCAGATTGGAACATGTTATTTTCATTTTTTTTCTTTCTTGTGGTTTTTCCTTTTGTTCTGACTCTTCTTTCACAACATGACTAATAGGGAAAAAAGTTTAACACAACCGTACATGTATTACCTATATCGGATTGCTTGTTGTCTTGGGAAGGGGGGAGGGAAGAGAGGGAGGGCAAAAATTTAGAACTCAAAATCTTACAAAAATGATTGTTGAAAACTATCTTTCCATGTGACTGGAAAAAAATAAAATACTGTTAAGGAAGGAAAAAACCTAATGCAGCCAATACTAGAAGGAAAACCAGAAACTCGGGAAAAAAATTTAAAGCAAGTTTTTCTGTTAATGCCTCATTTCTCAAATATATAATGAGCCAAATTTATAAAAAGTCATCCCCTAGTTGATAAATGGTCAAAAGATGTGAACAGGCAGTTTTCATACGAAGAAATCAAAGCTATCAATAGTCACATGAAAAATGCACTATGTCCCTATTGTCAGATTGACTAATATGACAGAAAAGGAAAATGGCAAATGCTGCGGGGGGTGGTGGTGGAAAAAGTGGGACGCTAATACACTCTTGGTAAAGTTGTGAACTGATCCAACCATTCTAGAGAGCAATTTGGAACTATGCCCAAAGAGCCATAAAACTGTGCCTACTCTTTGACTCGTCTGGGTCACTACTGGGTCTGTATCTCAAAGAGATCAAAGAAAAGGGAAAAAGACTTTGTACAAAAATAGTTATAGCAACTCTTTTTGGGATAGCAAAGAATAGGAAATTGAGGGGATGCTCATCAATTGGGGAATGCCTGAACAAGTTGTAGTATATCAATACAATGGAATACTATTGTGCTGTAAGAAAGGATGAGTGGGGTGGTTTCAGAAAATCCTGGGAAGATTTACATGACCTCATGCAAAATGAAGTAAGCCAAATCAGGAGAACATTTTACACAGTAACTGCATTATTTTAAGGATGACCAGTGAACGACTTAGCTACTCCAATCAAGACAATGATCTCAAATAATTCCGAAAGACCCATGATGAAAAATGCTATCTCCAAAGAGAGAACTGATGAATTCTGAATGTAGATTGAAACATACTTTTTTAAAACTTTTTTTCTTTTTCTTTTTGTGTATTTTTTTTTCCAGCATGACTAATATGAATTTTTTTTTGGCATGGTGTCACATGTATAATTGATACCAAATTGCTTGTCTTCTCAAGGAGGGGGATAGGGTAGGAGGGAGGGAGAGAATTTGGAACTCAAAATGTTAAAGAAAATGTTAAAAATTTTGACATGTAATTAGGAAATATTTAACAAAATAAATAAAATATACATTATATATTTTTAAAAATAAGACATGTACAGGATAAATTGGAGGTAATCAACAGTGAGAAGCACTAATACTGTGTGGACATATCACATTCTCCTTTACAAGACCCTATAATACTTATAGTCAGTAAGTTCTGCTTCATATCTAACTTAAGTAATTAAAATCTGTTGCAACTCTTCATGCCCTTAGATAAAATGGTGAATGATTGCTTATCTTTCTCACTTTATTGGTTTCTGCTTTTTGTGCACCTGGAGTAGGGAAGGCAAAAGGGGGTGGGGTGGGTGGAAATATTTAGAGGCAAGGTGGTTCCCTGTTTGGGAAGTAAAATGAATGCACTCAGTACCCAGGGAAATCTCATAGGCTGCCTGTCACTCATTCCTAAGTCTCATTAGTCAACTAAATGATTGATGCCTTCAGTTGAAGTGGGTTATTAATTATCTAGAAATAGAATTAGGGGTTAATTCATTGTTGCTTTAGACTCACATTTTTCTGAGACTGAGGAATTGTTTCTGCCATACACCTGGGAAGGTAATGTTTGTTTTCCCAACATTGTGTTTCCAAGAAAGTATTTATGAAAGAATTCTCTCCATTTCCCTTTCTTCTCCCTTCCTGATTTCTACCAGTTAGCTGGAGATAGGAATGCACTCAGCCCATCCCCCATACCTATTCCCTCTGCCTCCATAAAGAATTAATTCATCAGAAGGCACTACTAGAAAATCATTCCAAATATGTGTCTCCACATTTGAGTTTTTAGCAGCTTCTTCCAAGTAGCTTTCTGGCAAACAGAAGTACCATTGTGTTCTCCAGCATCGTCATTTATGAAAACCAAACTGAAGTGATTTTTAGGGGGCCACTCATCACAGGAACCCACAGCATTCAGTTTTACTTCTCTCTGTAACCTGGGAGTGGAAGCCTTTGTATCTTCCAAACCACTTCCTTTCTCTTCAGTAGCCTGTGTTTTGCTGACCCTTTCTTAAGTGGGAGGAAAAAAAATTTCAAGAATTTTGCATGTTTTCTGCACTTCTCCTTACTGCTCCCAAGTAGATAGTGATATTTGTCATTCTCATACATATAAAAGTTGGACAGGATTCAATTTAACTAAATTTAACAAGCATTTATGGGGCACCTATTATGGGCCAAGAACATTCCTAGGTACTGAAAAAACTGAGGATAAAGGCAAAAATGAAAACAGATCTGACCTCAAGAAGTTGACATCCTACTAGGAAAATAGGCAGGGATTTATGTATAACTGTTCATAAATGAAAAAAAAAATATAGGGATCCCTAAGGACAAGACTTGTGGTTTCATTGGACTAGAGAACTCTCAGGTGAGGGAACTCCCTCTATTAATGCATGCCAAAGGTATCTCTCCAGTGAAGTTGCCTAGAGCACAGTGTCATGATGAAAGCCATGATTTGCTTAGAGTCACACAGCCAGTGTGTGTCAGAGGCAGGACTTAAATCCATATTTTTCTGGCTTCAGGGCCAGTTTTCTATCCCCTACAAACAGGTAGATACAGAGTGTTGTATATGGGAAAAAAAAAGTCTCTTCCACTCCTCCTCACCAACTTTATTATGATTTGAAAAGTGGGCAGAGAGGTCAGAGTGGAACTACAGTTTTGGAGAAAGCCTTAAATATTCTGATTGACTTTGACTTGGCTATAGAGTATATGTATGGAGGGTTAGTAGGTAGTAGGTATGAAAAGGTAAACAGAGGCTATATGGTAGAGGGCTTTGAATACAATTCCATAAATTTTTAATACATACCCAAACTGGGTTGCTCACTGATCTTTAAAGACACACATCTTAGTCTTTGGGTCATGTTCTTTCTGGATTATAAAAAACTGCCCATCTTATCCTCACTTTATCTCTACCTGTTGAAATCTTGAAATTTTTCTCAGTTAAGGTCAAATGCCATATTTTGTATGTAACCTTCCTGGATCTCCCTCCCTCTACCCTTCCCCTAACTGGACTTCTAAATTCCTTCCTCTAAATTTCCATAGAAGTGTATTCTTTCCCTGGGTATATATTACAACCCGCCTTGTGCTAAAGTCATCCATGTCCTTGTTTTATTTCCTTGTACCAAACCAGAGGCTCTTATCCTCTTCTATATCATGGACCTGCCTCCCTTGGAAATCTGGCAAGGTCAATGGACCCCCTTCTCAATTTTTAAAAGCACAAAATAAGATGCATAGGTTTACAAAGAAAATCATTTATGTTGAAATAGAGTTATCAAGGGGTGTGGAGCCAAGATGGCAGCTGGAAAACAGGGACTCACTTAAGTTCTCCCCCAAATCCCTTCAAACACCTGTAAAAAATGTCTTCGAACAAATTCGCTACAGAACCTACAAAATAACAGAGGGAAGCAGCTCTCCAGCCCAGGACAGCCTGGATGGTCACTGGGAATGGTCTATTGTACCATACTGGGAATGGAGTGCAGCCCAGCATGGGCCACTCCAGGACAGATCAGGGTGGAGGAGATGGAGCAGAGCAGGCCTCAGGTCCATGAATCACTGAACTGTAGCAGTTACCAGACTTCTCCACCCACGAACGCCAAAGACAACAGAGCAAATCAGTGAGAAAACAGCTGGATCTGGGTGAAAGAAGTACACAGTCTGGCCCCAGCCCTGAGGGCAGTGGGAAGCAGCAGCAGGAAGCTCTGGTGGCTGCTTCCAGAAATCCAGCATCAGCTGTTTCCAGAGTCCTCGTCCCAAAAGGTGGGAGGAATCAAGCAGCAAATCAGAGTGGGAGTGCAGGGAGCACTTTGCTGGTGCAGAGGCTGGGTTCTCTTGCTTTGCTCTTCTTAGATCTGGATTGCAGTCTTGGTTAGCAGTTCTTGGGGGAGGAGGAGCACTGGTGCGGCAGAGCTTGTAGTGACTGTGGAGAGGGAGTCTTCCCTGGTAGCTACATGGCAGAAAGGAGTGCTTGTACTCACAGACCAGAGCATAGGCCAGGAGAAGAGTATCATGCCACCTCAGAATAAAATTGCTCTGAAAATAGCAGTGCAAGGCCCCTGAAGCTTGGGACAAAGCATTCTCCACTCTGAAAGCAGTCATACCCTGACAAAAAGCCCAAGGGTCAAGTAGTTGGCTGGGAACATGAGTAAGCAGTATGAATGTACTCAGGCTATAGAATCTTTTTTCTTTTGTTGACAAAGAAGATCAAAACATACAGCCAGAAGAAGTCAACAAAGTCAAAGAGCCTACATCAAAAGCCTCCAAGAAAAATTTGAGTTGGTCTCAGGACATGGAAGAGCTCAAAAAGGATTTGGAAAAGAAGTAGAGGAAAAACTGGGAAGAGAAATGAGAGCGATGCAAGAAAATCATGAAAAACAAGTCAACAACTTGCTAAAGGAGACCTAAAAAAATACTGAAGAAAATAACACCTTAAAAAATAGATTAACCCAAATGGCAAAAGAGCTCCAAAAAGCCAATGAGGAGAAGAATGTCTTGAAAGGCAGAATTAGCCAAATGGAAAAGGAGATTCGAAAGACCACTGAAGAAAATACCACCTTAAAAATTAGATTGGAGCAAGTGGAAGCTAGTGACTTTATGAGAAATCAAGATATTATAAAGCAGAAACAAAAGAATGAAAAAATGGAAGACAATGAGAAATATCTCATTGGAAAAACCACTGACCTAGAGAATAGGAAGAGATAATTTAAAAATTATTGGACTACCTGAAAGTCATGATCAAAAAAAGAGCCTTGACATCATCTTTCAAGAAATTATCAAAGAAAACTGCCCTGATATTCTAGAACCAGAGGGTAAGATAGAAATTGAAAGAATCCACTGATCATTCCTTAAAAAAGATTGTGGAAACACAATCAGCATAACACAAGATCTAGCTGCTTCTACATTTAGGGATTGAAGGACTTGGAATATGATATTCCAAAGGTCAAAGGAGCTAGGATTAAAACCAAGAATCACCTGCCCAGCAAAACTGAATATAATATTCCAGGGCAAAATATAGATTTTCAATAAAATAGAGGACTTTCAAGCTTTCTTGATGAAAAGACCAGAGCTGAATAGAAAATTTGACTTTCAGATACAAGAATGAAGAGAAGCATGAAAAAGAAAAATAGGAAAGAGAAATCATAAGGGATTTACTAAAGTTGAACCATTTTGTTTACATTCCCTCATGAGACCTTTCTCAGTATTAAGGTACTTGAAGGGTGTATACACACACACACACACACACACACACACACACACACACATACACACAGCACAGGTGAGTTGAATATGTAGGGATGATATCTAAGAAAAAATAAAATTAAGGAGTAAGAGAGGAATATATTGGGAGAAGGAGAAAGGGAGAGATAGAATGGGGTAAATTATCTCACTTAAAGTAAATTATCTCACAAGAAAAAGCAGTTCTGTTGGAAGGGAAGAAGGGGCAGATGAAAGGTAATGAGTGAATCTTGTTCTCATCAGATTTGACTTAAGGAGGGAATAATATACATGCTCAATTGCGTATTTTACCCTAAAGAGAAGTAGGGGGTAAGGGGATAAGAGAAGGTGGATGATAGAAGGGAGGGCAGATCAGGGGAAGAGGTAATCAAAAACAAACACTTTGGAAAAGGGACAGGATCAAAGGAGAAAATTGAACAAAGGGGGACAGGATAGGATGGAGGGAAA
>CM053625.1:104530125-104610615 GCA_028646595.1 Phalanger gymnotis
TCTGCTGTCCCAGACATGCAAACCAAGCCCTTCCTGGAGTTAGCCCCACCTTGGGCCCCACCTTAGTTGCCAATTCACACCCACATAGGTTTTACACCTAATAGGGGTTTGGGCCTGGGGCTTAGCACTTAGCAAGATTCAATGAAATAGCTGAATCACTCAAAGCAAACAAAAGCCGAACTCCTCAAGGGCACCTGCTAAGGAGCCCATTTTGCTTATTGACAGAGAGGGAAGAATGGAGAGAATTTGGAAGTCAAAGTTATAAAAACCAATGGTCAAAAAAAAGTTATTTTTACATGCAACTGGGAAATAAGATACACAGGCAATGGGGTATAGAAATCTATCTTGCCCTACAAGAAAGCAAAGGGAAAGAAGATGGAGTGGAGTGGGGTGACAGAAAGGAGGGCAGACTGGGGAAAAGGGCAATCAGTGCATATGTCATTTTGGGGTGGGGGAAGGGTAGAATTGGGGAGAAAAGTTGTAACTCAAAATCTTGTGAAAACGTTGAAAACTAAAAATATTAAATGATAAAAGGTAATGGAAACATTAAAAAATTAAAAAAAAAGAAATATAGTCATCAAAATATTAAAAAAAGTTCATAGGCCTCAAATTAAGAAGCCTTATACTAGCTGAGCTCTGCGAGGTTCCATATGCCATCTTATTTATCTCTCCTATCTCCCACAATGTTCAAAATAGGGTAAGCAATAAGTGTGTTTTGAATTTAGTAGGGAAGAATCCCTACTGTTTCCTTCTTGATTTCAGGAAAAATTTGGATCTGAGGGTAAGGTTTTAGGAAAAGATCTCTTAGATATTATGTTCCTTTGTTTTTCCCCCTTTCCTTCTGGACCTTGGACCAGAGTAATCTAATTGGATACCAGCTTATGAGAAATGAGTTTTTAAAAATGGTCTACTGCAGAACTGGTTTAGGCTAATTTGAGAACTAGTAAGGCACAATCATAGGTACTCAGTGATAGTTTGTATGAAGTGGGTTCTGAGCTAGCAATATCTTCCCTCTATTAACTTTTCCTCTTCCTAGAACTTTGACAAAGCTTATGGAAGCCAGTATCTGAACAGTATGCAGCCAGGAAATGTGGCTGTAGCATTTTACCCTGAAACTCAAGTTAGAATAAGACAGAAAAGCAGAGTCTGGACTGGTTATGACCAGTAAATGTGTCCAAGACACATGGAGCACCTGAGGCAGTCAGCGACTCCCTCTGTTCTGCTCAAAATTTGTTTGGAATGAGTTGGAGAATGTGTTTGACACAAAGGGTTGGGGGAAGGGGGAGCCGGGTTATTCTACATATATATTTCTGCAAGCTATTTCTTTAATCAGTGTCTCTTGCCAGTCTGTTTTCTGCTAGAAGAGATAAAAATGCTGATGTTTGGAAAGGCACAGGGACAGGACAGGACAGATTTGGGAAATTTCAGAATTCACTTGCCCTCTGGTGCCTTCAAGCACTGGGAGCAATGGCAGCTTCTGTGGGTGGACTTTGCTTTGTCTGGGGAGAGGCCATTATCATTACTGACCATGGGACCTGGGGAGGACCAAAGGATGCTGTTTATATTGCCAATGCCATTCTCTGGCCCTTCGATTCTGGGCTCTCATAGCATCTGGCTTTATCTTTCATACCAATGGCAGAAAGGATTAAGCCCTGAACTTTTTCCAGAAACACATAAATACTTTTAATTCCAGATGACACATTCACTTTTCCTCCTATATATCTGGTCCCTGTGTCTTACTTTGATGCAAACCTTATTGCTCTTTTTCTTGGTGACACATATGTCATCAAAAGGAAGGATTCTGCTGTATTTCTTGATAAAGCCAACACTAAAAAACCCTAGAATACGAATAGGGGAAAAAAAACTACAGGGACAAAAAGAAATCTCTCCCCAATCAACAAGCCCTGACCTATTCCCCTTTAGCACTAACCTTGACTTGCATTCAGCCTTCATTCATTCATTCATTCATTCAATATCTAAACATCAACTGTGTGAAAAATATGCTGGGTGCTAAGAGAGGAGAGTTCAGGTGAGGGGTGCTTTCTTCATTTATGAAGATTACAATCTAAACAGGGCCCTGTTATAGACAAAGAAAGTTAGGATACTCATTTCTACTTGGAGTGCTTTTATTTCTCAATGTAGCATCTGATAATACTGTTTTCTGTTGATCTCTACACACTTCACAAGTTAGTCTCGTCTCCCCACATATCCAAGGGCTGAGGATGTCTTTACTGATATTCTATCCTTTATTGCACTTGGTCAGTGCTTGTTGGATTGAACTCTTTCACATGGTTCACCCTTTCTAATCCCAAGACACTGGTGCTGATCATTGAAGAAAATGGAATAGCCCAGGCTGAATGCCCAGGCTAGAGCTGGAGATATTTTAATAATGATTGCCTTGTAACAGGAGGAAGCCGGCAGAAGTAGGATTTACCAAGGTGATTTAGTAGTAAATGTGAGAAGCAGAATTTGAATCCAAGTCCTCTGTCTCCAGAAACACTAGTTGCTGAGGTCCTTGCCTAAGCTCCACTTAATGGCTCTATTTTGGGCCCTCCTGGCTTAGAGTGAATGGCAGCGGTAACTCTGTCTCTTTGGAACTGCAACTCTGAGGGTCTTCTCCTCCCAGTTTGATTTTTTTTTCTTTTTTTCTAATTAAAGGGACCATCCCTTGACTCACTTCTTAAAGAGCCTATTCACTAAATGGGCATTACCTCACTCTAAGTGGAACCTGAAAAGGCCTTAGCCTAGGGCCAGGGTCTCCCATTGCATCCTGGGTCATCTCCAGTCATCCTGATGAGTGTCAGGCCATTGGACCCAGATGGCTCTGGAGGAAAAAGTGAGGCTGGTGACCATGCACAGCCCACCCTCACTCACATCAAAGTCAACTGCAAGTCATGTCATCATGTCCCTGATGTCATGGTCTCCTTAGAAAACAAAGGACAAACACAAGTTGCTGAGGTGGAAATAAGGTGAACCTGGGAGGGTAGACAGGAAATGATCATCTGACCATAGAATTTGTAATAAGAAAGAAAAATAAAACTGGTAATGCTCTAACATGTATGATAAGTTGTGGCAGAGCAGATTTCAAAATGTTCAGGAAGGATTTTTTAATTTTAATCCAATTTTATCGGACAATAATAAAACTGTACATTTAATAGTTCACTAAGGCTTACAAAGTACTAAAGGGAAACATTAGGTTTCAGAAGGAAGGCCACGTACTGATATTAGTTCCCATGAACTGCATTTCTATAGTGGAACCCAGCCCAGGAGGGATGGGAAGCTCTGAAGAAAAAAATATTGGAAGACATAAAGATAAATACTTATGATGATTATAAAAGGTTGTAAAACTCTTTTCTTTAACGCTGCTCCTTGCTGGAGCATAGCTAGGCAAGAACCTATTGGATGCTAAGGGGTGGGGAACCAGAGAGCAAGGGTATCAAATGGGATAGAAATAATGGAGACTCAGCAATGAAGAACATAGTTAGGTGTTGAGGGTTTTTCAAGATCATGGAGATATCAAGACTGAGGAAGCAAGATGGCAGTGGGGCTGGAGATTGCCTGTCCAGCAGCTGGGTTTCCCATGATGAGTAACATGTTTGTGAGGTTGCATCCAAGGGCAGGGGAGGGTTTGTGAGGTGAGTACTGAGGCTGGAGGGACTGTACATATGACCCAAGTAGAGCAGCTGGCATTGACAAAAGGTAGCCGAGGATTGCTTGGGTCTAATTTGTCCATGAGGAGGAGCCAGAACAACAAAGTTGCTCCAAACCATGAGTTTCTCCCAATAGACTCAACATTGTCCTCCTGGAAGCCATCAATGGTACAGCATTTGGGAATATTTTTTCCATTTCCAAAGGTAGCCAATGACAGTTGGGTACCTAGGCAACTGAATTGTGTATCTCCCAGCTCCTGAGGTCGGCGCATGCCTACAGCCTGCTTAAGCAGCGCCTTGCTGTAGGAAGAGCTTTGTACGCAATTACATTGGAGTTGTTTAAATATGTATTTGATTTTTTTTCCTTTTTGCTTTTATGTTTATGAATAAAAATAACAACTTTGTCCATCCAACTATAGTTCTTTCATTGACAGCATTTTGCAGTGTTCAACTCAGGAGCTTCCTTCCATGTAAAAAGATTTTTTCTAATTCCTCCAGGTAGTGTCCTGCCTCCTCACCCCCTAATACAATTAGTTACCTTTTGTCTATTTCATATGTATTTTGTATGCACCTATATATGCACATGTTTTTCCTGATAGAATATACAAGGGGTACATGAGACAGTTCATAATCAGCTTCGTAAATCCAAGATGGGAGAGACATGGCTGGATTTCAGTTTGTCTGAAAAAATAAAAAAACATGCTTCTTCTTGATTACAGGGAGTGTTTCTCTTTTGCTTTTATCTCGTCTGTGCCTAGCACATCTCCTGGAATATATTAGGTACCTAGCAAATGTTTGTTGATTGAGTGATTCCTATAATCAGGGTTCATTGAGACACAATAGCTTAGGTAGGAGAGTAAGGTTTTGAATGAAGGCTTGAGCTGGGATTCTGATTAGGTAAATTTGCATTGATCACATCCCTTAGATCCAGAGTATTTGAATTTTGTATATCATGAAGCCCTCTGGCAGTGTGGAGACGCTTATGGACCCCTTCCCCAGATAAGGTACTTAAACATATAAAATAAAATGTATAAGATCACAATATTAAAATATTATATTGAAATACAATTATCAAAAATATATTAAAAAAACAAGCATATTCACTGGGTTAAGAACTCCTGTGCCAGACTTAAGAGGAGAGGATTCACCTACCAAGAGACTCAACAAGATGACTGAGGCATTGGCAGCTCTCTCAAGCACCCTCTTCACTTGTTTCAATCATGTCCTACTCTTCATGACCCCATTTGGGGTTTTCTTGGCAAAGATACTAGAGTGGTTTGCAATTTCCTTCTCCAGCTCATTTTACAGATGAGGAAGCTTGAGGCAAACAGAGTTAAGTGACTTGCCCAGAGTCACACAGCTAGTAAGTGTCTGAGACTGGATTTAAATTCGGGTCCTCCTGACTCCAGGCCCAGCACTCTATCCACTGTGCCATCTTGCTGCCCCAAAGCGCCCTCTGACATTGAGTAAAACCATCAGGGAGAGTACGGCACTACCCAGTGCCAGGTTCCTCTTGTGAACAGGACTACACTAGTGGCCATGGTATCCACTGGGTAGCGAATGTGGATATAGAGGAAACTGAATGATCCACTTAAATGGGGGCAGGGGTGGGGCTGTGGGAAATGTACTCAAGATGGGAAAAAAGAGATAAGTAATAAAGAATGAATTCATAAGTGTGGTATGGTCCTCTATAAATGGTGTCATGAGAGGTAAAGCTCAGAATGATAGGAGGCTGGCTAGAAAATCGAAGGATAATTTTTTAAAAATGTGTTTGGGGAAAGAAAAAGATCAAAGATGAGATAGGTCTCCTTTACTTTAGCCTCCCTGTGCCTCAGTTTTCTCATCTGTAAAATGCAGGGATTGGAATTAATGGATCCTGAGGCCCCCTCTGGCTCTAAAGCTATGCCTTTAACCTCTCCTGTATCTCAGTTTCCTCATCTGTAAAATGCAAGGGTTGGACTTGATGGACTCAGAGACCCCCTCTGGCTGGAGTGGGTGGAGAAAATGTTACTTTCATTTTACTACTCTTTTCTCTTGCAAGGAGAATGATCTTTAGATGAGAAAGGAGTGACCAAATATGACTAATACGGAGTAGATATCCAAGATAAGTAAAGAGATATTAAAAGAATACTTAGCAGACTTTGATAAATTCAAGTGACCAGGCCAAAATTAACCATATCCTAGAGTCCTGAAGACCTGGTAACTGTGATTGCAGGGTCGTTGTCAGTAATCTTTGTGAAGGTATAAAGAAGTGAACAAGAGGTAGACCACAGGATTGGAGGAGGGCAAATGGAAAAACAGGGAGTTTGCAAACAATAGGCTAGGGAACTTGACTTCAATTCTCCTCAAAATTTTGGAACAGAATATTCAAGGCAGGGGGTGGGAACCTGCTGCCTTGAGGCCACACGAGGCCCTCTAGGTCCTCAAGTGTGGCCCTAATTGGTCAAAAGACTGCACTTGAGGACCTAGAAGGCCACATGTGGCCTCAAGGCAGCAGATTTCCCACCCAGACTCAAGGAATGTTTAGTGAACATCTAGAAAACAAAGCATGACTTCATTAAGAATAAGTTAAACTACATTAACCTCATTTCCTTTTATTTTTCTACAGGGTTGCTAGACTGGAAGATCAAGGGGATGTATTAGTTATAAACAATTTACCTAGATTTTATCAAAGCACTTGATAAAGTACCTCATGCTATTCTTGTGGGAGAAGGAGAAATGTGGACCAGACTATTCAGAAAAATTAGATTCGGAGCTATTAAAATTGTTAGACATATTGAATAGTTATGGATCTAGGCTTGGCCTCATACAGTTTCACATTTTATCAGTGACTTGGATAAAAGCATAAATGACTTGCTCATCACATTTGCAGAGGCACAAAGCTTGGGAGGCACAGGTGATAAAATCAGGATTTACAAGTGTTTTGATGGGTTAGAAAATTGGGCTGAATCTACCAAGATTTAATTTGATAGGGATAAACATTAAATAACGTGTACTCAAGTTCAAAAAATCGACGTCATAAATCCAAGGAGGAGACGTGCCTTGGTCTCAGTTTCTCTGAAAAACATCTGAGATTTTTAGTGGAATACCAACTCAATAATGATCAGTATTGTGATGTGGCAGCCAGGTAAGTCGGGGATATTGTAGAAAGATTCTGTTTTCAGGAACAAGTCAGACTTCATGACTTCTGAGTTCTTTATGAATTTTGAGAGCTCTGAGCCTCAGTTTCCCCCTGTGTAAAATGCAGAGGTTGGACAAGATCCCATTTGGGGCCTCCTGCAACCTTAAGTCCTCTAATCTCATGAAAAACCTCTGAAACACTACTCCCCAACTTGTTACTCTCACTAATGACCCCAGGGTCCAAGGCGGTGGTGGCAAGGCCACTAAGTTCCTTCAACTCACTCTCGGAATAGGTTGCTTGAAAGAAGGAGCAGATGTTTGTTAAAAGCCTGCTCAGGCCAATCCAAACAGGTTCCCACTTCTTGACATGCCTTCATCACTGTATGACTTAGGAAATATGTCTTTGGGACAAAAAGAAGACACCTTGGCTTGGCAATCACCATGCATTTTGGGGCTTGGATAATCCCTGTAGATGATTAAGCCCTTTGAAAACCTTCTCATATTAATGACGGTGGAAGCTCCAGATGTGTGATCTGCTCTACACCGTGTGTGTGTGTGTGTGCGCGCGCGCTCATGCTGATTCACCAATAGGATGACCTTTTGGGATCATCACATTTGGAGCTGAATGGGGCCATGTAGAACAACAAAAAGCTGCCTGGTACAGTGGAAACAGCGTTGGTTTTGGAGCCAATGGATGTAGCTTCAAATCCTGGCCCCGGCACTTCTATCTGGTCACCTAACTTCTCTGGTCCCCTGTTGTTTTCATCTGTAAAATGACAGAGTCGGACTACACTACCTCTAAAATACTCTCCAGCTCTAAATATATTATTCTATGATCCTTGATTTTACTGATGAAGAAACTGAGGCCCAGACAAAGGATGTGACTTCCCAGAGGTCACATAGGTAGTGAGTAGGAGAATTGAGGTTCCTACCTAAACTTGTCTATTTCTCTTTCCCCTCCACTGCTCTCTGGGAAACAAATTCAAAGGAAGAAGTAGAGTACATAACCCCCAGAATTCTTTTCTACTCTTCCCCAACCCCATGTTAAAGTCACCTTGCTTTGGGGGAAAGCTGGAAGTCACACTAGTAATAAGGGGGGCAAATCAAAGTCTAACATGAAGTGTCAGTAGTACCCAGTGGCATGTCATGCTCTCTTCTTTTATCTTGGCACCTAACAGAAACAGCATGACCCTATCTAGATGGTAAAATCCTATAACTAAGTCTTGAATCACAACATCCTGGCTGCCAAGACCCCAAGTGGTCAGAAGGAACGAGGGGGCTCAGGAGGTATTTATAATTTTTTTTCTCTCATTTTTCTCCTCTGCCAGTTGAGGAGAATAGACCAGAAGATTTCTTAAGTTTCCTTTCATCTTCGATAGTCTATGACTCCTCATCATTGAAGGTAGCTAGGTGGTGCGGTGGATAGAATGCTGGGCCTGGAGTCAGGAAGATCTGAGTTCGATCCAGCCTCAGACACTTACTAGCTACATGACCCTGGCAAGTCACTTAACCCTGTCTGCTCATCTGTCAAATGAATTGTAAAAGGAAATGGCAAACCACTCCAGTATCTTTGCCAAGAAAACCCCCAATGGGGTCATGAAGAGTTGAACATGACTGAAACTACCGAACGACAACATGAATCCTCATACTCTATTAGTGGCCTTCAAAGTGAGGGCTACAGACCCTTGGCAGGAGTGGGGTGGGCATAGTCTGAGCCTAAGGGAGGGCTGTGATATGACTTTGACATATAATCAGCCAATTATATGGCGAGAAGATCAGCTGATTCCCACCTTTTCCGAAATACACAATCATGGAGCTTGTACCCAACAACCATACACCTACTCTTCAACTCTTATTCCTCAACCATATCCTACTGTGCTCCCTCCTGATGCTCTATGAATATAAATCAACCTTCTTCTGCCCCAGAGGTGGGTTCTTTGTAATAGGTCAATTATAACATAATTGCTACCAGGGTACCTACAGAAATAGCATTGGTGTTATTGGGAAAATCTCTCTGACACCCCCATACACACACATGTACCCCTTCACATACACACACCTGCCCCCCACATTGCTTCCTGGCTGCTGTGGTAGATATTCCTCAGAGGGCGGACTACATACTCTAGGCCAGTGACTCGTAAGAACCCTATCTCACTTTAAAAAAAATTGGATGAAACAAAGTGAGTTCTACCGTATTACATGTATAATTTATTACATGAATATTTATTACATGAATAAATTAATACGCATATGTTGGTAATATATGCTCTCTCTCTCTCTCCCCCTCTCTCTCTCTCTGTCTCTTTTTTTTACTGATAGGGGTACATGAACAAAAGTCTGGACAACACTGTCCTACGTGAATGTTGGCATCAGTAGTCGGGAATATTCACTAAAATGACCCATATTACCACTAGCCTTACATTCAATTGTGACTTCCTTGAGAATAGGGAGTATTTTTGTGTTTATTTGTTTGGCTTTCTTTGTATCCTCATCACTTAAGCACCAAGCTTGGAACATAGCAGATATTTAGGAAATATTTCTTGACCTAATTTGATATCACCTATCTTCCTATCGCCTCCCTGATGTCATGGTCCTCATCAAAAACAGCAGCCATCACTGAATGGGTATTGTCTCAGTCAACTGAGACCTGTTAAAGACCTCAGCTTGAAATCCTGGGCCATCTCCAGTTGTCCTGATCCATATCTGGTCACTGGACCCAGATGGCTCCAGAGGAGGAAGTGAGGCTGGTAACCTTGCACAGACCTCCCTCACTTAAATCCAATTCACTTGCATGTCATGGCATCACCTCCCTGATGTCATGGTCCTCTTTGAGAATGAAGGACAAATAGTAGTAGCAACCTTCTTCTCTCTTTCCCTGGCGCTCCATATGCTATGTTTCACATATTCTAATAAGTAGCCTTTAAATGGAGTAAAAATGGTGTGTGTGTGTCTGTGTGTGTGTGTATGTGTGTGTGTGTATGTGTGTAGGAGTGGGAAGGTGCTTACCTATATGAGGTATATCATTTTTCCAGCCTTCCAAGTTCAATTTACTGATTAGCCTAATTACTATACTAATTGAGGTTTGTAGAAAGCCTAGAGTTTCTGTCCTGAAAATGCCACATCAAGTGAAGATACATGTGTGGCAGGAAAAAAAGAAACAAACAAACTTGAACTACTATGAAGCTTTTCACAATTCCTGGTCTCTGTAGTTTTGTATTCTGTTATTATTTGTGTAAAGATAAAGAAGTAAAGTAACTTCTTCCCCTATGAGATCTGAGTTAGCACTTCACTTAGAGAATCTCGAGGAAAAGAAAAGGAAAACAAACAAACCTACGAACAATTCTATATGGCTTTTGATTCCTCACTTGAGAGAACAAGCCTAAGTTATTCTCTTGATACTTTTCAGAGAAGCATCATGTGGCCCATAAATGTGAATTATTCCTCGCTTTCACCCCCAAAACCAGGAGAGAAGGTCTCCCCCACTTTATCCATTAATAAATCTGTAGATGAAGTGTCCATCCAGGCCCAGGTGGCCCCCTAGCACCTACTAGTACCATTTGCTAACACTCTACATTCCCCTTGTTAGCTCACCTTGAATAAATCAGGGATCATTCCACTTTTATCCTCTTTAACCAATCACTGAGTTTAAAGATCCCAAAGGATCTCTCAAAAAGCTCAAGTCCCAGAGAATAAGAGTCAGTTCTGTGCCAGTCAACAAACTCTAGCTTTTCCTTTTTACATGAGCAACATCCTGTCTTGAAGATCTGTTGAAAACACCCCTTCTATTGGTGGCTTCTAGGATGGGAGGGAGTAAGCTCTTAATTGTCCAGGTGGAGAACTTCCATTTTGTGGATTTGAAGAAGGGGAGGGCTGGGGAAACCAGGTGGTGATTTCTGTGGGTTAGGAAACTTCTGCAGAGAAAATTCTTAACACCGATGTAACTTAGTACCTGTTTTACAATTTATAAACTTAGAGTCGTCTGGGGCATTGAGAAATCCAGTCAATTGATTAGGCAATCAAGGATAAATAAGCACTTATTAAGTGCTTACTATGTGTCAGGTGCTGTGTGAAGTACTAAGACTAAAAAGAGAGACGAAAACAGTTATCCTAGTCTAGGAGCTTACATTCTAGTAAGGGAGACAAATAATTACAGGATAATAACAGCTAATGTTTACACAGCACTTCAGGGTTTGTAAAACATGTTACCTATGGTATTTTACTTGGTCCTCGCATTGATCAATCAATCAACATTTATTAAGTACCTACTATCCCTCTAAGTTAGGTGCTATTATCTCCATTGTATGAACAGGAGAACAGAAGCACGGGGAGGTCAAGTGACTTGCCTATGGTCACATAGCTGGGAAGTATCTAAGGCAGGATTGGAACTCAAGTCTTTCTGACTCCAAAGCCAGTACTTTATTACATCACTTAGCAGCCTACATACAGAGTAGATCAAAGAAGACGATTCAGAATCACACAATAAATTCATTTCAAAGGCGGGACTTGATCCCAGGCCTTCCTGACCCTGAGGACAGCTTGTCATCTGTTGTGTCATATTATCATTGCTTTATGGGATATCTGAAACAAATATTTAGTCTTCAGCTAACTCCCTCCAATTTCCCCCAAGATCTCTTTAACTCATTTGGTGCCTGCTTAGGGCACACAAGCTCATTCCTGTCAATGGGAGAGAAACATTATTAGGAAGATGAGTCTTCTAGAGGGGGAAAACCCCAAAACAGAATTAGAGAGAGTGTTGGATTACCTAGTATGCAGATATGCCTTTTGGATCATCTGTTGTGTTTCTTATTATCTGACACGATGTCAGAGATCCTTGTAGTGCTTGCTGGCCTATTTTTATTTCTCTCCTTATTACACCCACAGTGCTGTCAGCTCCTACCAAACCTTGAGATACTAAGTTCTTTTTAGCAACACACATGTGAAAATTAATCCTCGCTCAGCCTCCCCCAGCCTCATCTAGGTCAGGCAGAAGGTCGTTCCCATGAAACGGCATTCCTTCTTTCCTGAAGAGGCACCAGGCTATGATGTTAAGTGGGACGCCAGTAGGCAGGCTCAGAGGAGCTGGTATCCCGCCAGTCACTGTTCTCTTCCATTAAGCCTGATTCTTTAATAAGGAAAATTAGAAGTGAAGGGCTGTGTCCTCCCTTCTGCACATGGATCCATCTCCCATTAGCACTAATAAGCAGCCCTCAGATTGAGCAGAGTGCAGGGGCTGGGTAGGTAAAGGAAGGGAGACCCCCCCTAAGAATATAATTTTCCTAGCGTACTTAATTCTATTTACTCATTAGTCTAATTATTATACTCACTGAGGTGTATATAAAACCATGGGAAGTGCTGGGCCACGCATACCAACCTGCATATGCTTCTCTCTGCACTGAAGTGGAGATGTTAGCTCATCATCGAAAGTAAGATGACTTGGGACATTATAGGATGCCAGGAGAGCAGAATGGGAAAAGACCTTAGAGATTATCCATTATCTAGTTAAAACCCTTCATTTTGTAGACAAGGAATTTGGAGCTCTGTCAAGAATTGAAGTGACTGAGATAGTGAAATCACTGGGGACAGGGATCTTGTCTTATACCTCTATCACCCTTGGCAGCATGGTGCAGTGGAGAGAGGACCAGTCTTCAAATCTCAAAGACCTGGGGCCAATTCCTGCCTCCGAGAATGGTCATCACATCATCATCATCACCCCCGCCGGTGGGGAATGGGCCGATCCATCACTCTATGGCTCCAGTCACTATCCTTGTGACATTCCACATGAAAACATCCCTTCCTAGCTACCACTACCCTATATAGATTGCCTTGCTTCATGACCTTGTACAGCCCTTCCTCACTCAGATCAAAGTCAACTGCAAGTCATGTCCTTATTTCTCTGATGCCATGGTCCTCTTGGAGAATGAGAATGAAGGACAAACACAACAATTAGAAAGTAAGCTCCTTGAGGGCAAGGACTGTTCCTCTTTTGTATTTATATCACTAGATATTTAGAATAGTCTATGTCCCTCATATCGAGCACTTAATAAATGCATTTTCATTCACTTGCGTTCAAATGCAATAAATGCATTTTCATTCATTCATATTAGTTATGTGATCTTGAGGAGTCACAATCTCTCAGTGACTAGGCAACTCTCTAAAATAAGAAATTACAGATAAGTTACTAATTTGCATTGATGGAGGAAGTTTCCCCACCCAGATGTGCCCTCCCATAGATTAAATTCTGATATAGACCACCATCCCTTTTCCCCTCTTCGGCACCACCATCCTGCAGGATCTCATCAGCCTTGGTAGCCACTTCATCATTGTCCTCTGTCCCTCTGACTGGAGGGTGGGGTTATCAGCACCAGAGTCTCCATTTAAGAAGGAAGCTCGGATTAGACATCATTTCTCACCTGGTTGTACTGTTCTGAGACTTCTTTGACTTCGAGATGCCATCCCTCTCTCCCTCCACTTTTCACCTTCCTTTTGTTCTATTTTGCGGATTGTAAGCTCCTTGAGGGCAGGGACTGTCTTTTAAAAAATTTTTTTTTCTTTTTTGTATCTTCAGTGCTAAGAATAGTGTCCAGCACATAGTAGGCACTTAATAGGCCATTCTCTGCAATATATAATCTTAGAGAGTTGCCTAAAGTACTGAAAGCTTATTGCCAAACATCACATACACACACGCACACACACACACACACACACATTATGTGTCAAAGGCTTATACTACCTCTCATTGTACTTCACAGGTGCTTGATAAGTGTTCGTATGAATGACTGGTACAAAGTCATGCACTAAGTTAATGACATAGCTAGAACTAGAATCCAAGTCTTTAGGGTCTCGGGCAGGAAACATTCCTGCAATAATAGTCAACAACAGCTAATATAGCACTTCCTATGTGCCAGATACTGTGCAGTTCTTCTCTGGGAAGGTGCTATTATTATCTTAATTTTACAGTTGAAGAAGTCGAGGAAAATAGGGGATAAGTGATTTGCCACACAGCTAGTGTCTCAGGTCACATTTGAACTCAGTTCTTCCAGACTCAATCTACTGTGTCACCTAACTACATGTAGCTAGTCCTCTCTGTAACCTTGGACTGCTCTGGACATCCTCCCCAAAAGTGGCCTGTCAGGGAGGACTCCAGCCAAGAGGAGAGAAACAGACATCCTGCTTCCTGGACCCTTCAAGCTAGAGCCCATCCCCATCAGGAAAACAATTGGCTTCTTCCACAGCAAAGTCTGGGACATTTGAAAAGCTGCTGAAGGCCCAGAGTTGTTGAAATTCCTTTTAGGCTCCCCTAAGCCCTGGGGAAATCCTTACCCTGGCTTTTTGGTGCTGGTGTTCTGATGTTATAAAAACCGTATTTCAAGAGTCTCTGACTGTTCATGCTTAAAAGCATGCCAAGAGTGTCTTCACTGTACGTGCCATATTTGTTTTCCCTCGGAGCGAGGCTGATAAGCACTGACATTACAGGATATTATATTTGACCTGACATACGTTAGGAGATAGTCATAAAAATCTCACCACCATCAACAGCATTAGGCGACATGCTGATTATTTCCTGCCAGTGGTATACACTTGTTATTATTTAGTGTTTATAGGGCACTTTATATTGGCGGAGCCCAGACAGGAAAGGTTATTGCTGCCCTCTCCTCATCTTGAGCATACCTGCAAGGGACAACAGAACCATTCAGTTGTGTTTATAGAGGGAGGCCATGTATTGGGCTTATGACCTTGGGTTTTCATGTTTGAAGGAAGAAGCGCAAGTCCACATGATGGTTTTTCACTTCTATGTGGCCAAAAGGCCACTTGTATCTCAAGCTAACAGCACCATAGGAGAGATGAGAAAGAGATAGGTTAGTTGAAGCATCAAGGCACACCGAAGGAGTGGGAAGAGTGGGCATGTGCCAGGCAAGTGAATCAACAGCCACCATTTTAGACCACCGCCTCCACTATGAGAATCCAATAGAGAGAGCCCAGAACTCTGAAGCCTTCCACTGGCCCTGATTCTAACCTAGTCCTGAAGACATCATTGAAGGGAGAAGTCACTGTGGAGAAAGGGCACACCTTATTCAACATCACCTCCACCAACTGTTGACCAATTGCCACCAACTGATTGATAAGTCAAAGACCCCTGAGGGTAACTGTATTACCCTTCCAAGATCAGACCCACAGCCATCATCACAAAAATCAACCCCTTTGGAGAAGGAACCAGTCATCCCCTTCAGTGGCCATCTATGGTTCAGGCAGCCTAGCTGGAGCACCAAGAGACACTGAGAGATAGAAAGATAGTACCACGTTTCAGGCAAATCAAACCCACTCTACCATCTTGACCATTAACACTTTCCCATGACACTCAGATGGAGATATCCCAGGATCCTGAACCCAGGAGTTTTGGTAATAGCAATGTCTCCAAGGACACGAGCTCTGCTTCCAGCTCCAGCCCCACAGACATTATTGAAGGAAGCAATCACCATGGTTAGGGCCTAACCACTTTCCTTGCTACAATCAAGATGAACTCTTGACCAACTGCCACCATCAGACAGGTAAGCCCAAGAATTACAAGGAACAGCAGCAGCCCCCAGATCACTGTTCTTGCTTCTAACCTAGCCTCAACTTCAACCATTATGGGAAGCAAATCTCAGTGGAGAATCAGCCTGGAAACTTGCTTTTGTGGATGTTAAAGCCACAATCACTGAAGACCCAGAAAATAAGATTCTTACCACCAAAGTCCTTTGAATCATCAAATGGTTTGGCATCAGAAACTGATAGGATTTCATCCAAGTAAATGACACTGAAGAAGTATTGCCATCTTTTGCTGCTGAATCCTAGTGACCATGTGATTTTTCCATTTGCCTTGCAGCAGAATCCTTCCATATATGCTATCTCCCCACCTAGAATGTGAGCTATTTGCAAACAGGGTCTGCCTCTATTTTTCTATTTGTATCCCCAGCACTTTGCACATTGCAAGTACTTAATGATTGCTTTTTCATTCATTCATTCGTTCATTCATTCATAAAAAATAGGCCTCTACTTCGGATTTCATCAGTGTGAAAAGTCCCTTAGTTTGGGAAGGGGAAGAATAAGCAATTATAGCATCTACTATGTGCCACGCATTGTGCTAAATATTTTACAAATATCATCTCATTTGATCCTCACAACTCTTTGAAGTAGGTGCTATTATTATCCTCATTTTGAAACTGAGGTAAGCAATTGGCCCAGGGACAACACAGCTAGTAAGTGTCTGAAATCAGCTTTGAACTCATGTCTTCCTAACTCCAGGTGCAGGGCTCTATCCATTGTTCCATCTAGCTACCCTAAAGACAGCTTTATGAATTGCTGTAGCAAAAAAAAATCATCGCCTCATAGCCTACCTTGAGGGTGGGCTTCTACAAATGGAGCTAGCTAGTCCTCAGGCAGCCGATCATCACTGGTCCCATACTTGAATCCTTTCAACTGGGTAGGGCCTGTTGGAGCTTACATTCTACTGACATTGCCTTCAAGAAGCCAGGAGGTCATTACATTCCTAAAAGATAGGTTCAGCAGGGCCACTTGCTGCTCAGAAGCTCCAGAGGCTTCCTATTACCTCTAGAATTAATTACAAACTCTTTATTTGCTATCTAGAGGCCTTCACAACCCAGTTCAGTTTACCTTTCCAGGCTGATTATATATTACTCCTCCAAGCCATTTGTGACCCAGTCAAAGTGGCCTTTTTGCTGTTCTCCCTATATAAAGTTGTATCTCCTGTCTCAGGCTCTTGGACTGGCTATGCTCCAAGCTTGGAGGAATCTCTCTGCTCACTTTGACTTCTTAGTGTAGTGAGGGGACCAGGGCTGGCCCCCATATATATAGCATGAGGGTGTGACTGGGGTTACCTTACAATCCCTCATTTCCTTCAAAGCTCAGTTGAAATGCTACACAAAGCCTTTCCTGAGATGAAATTCGTAAAGTATTCAGCACAGGGCCTGGCACATAGTAGGCTCTTAATAAATGCTTGTTCACCGCCCCCAAGACTGATTTTTGACAAGCTTCACCTTCTGTTTCCTTTGTATATATTTTGTAAATATTTATATTAGTGAGAAGCATATTGTTTCCCCTGAGAGAATGTATCATGCTTCTGGAGAGCAGGGATTATTTTGGTTTTTGTCTTTTCATCCTGAACCCTCAGCCTCATAGTTGATCATCGCACAATGTTGCTGTTGCTGCGTACAATGTTATACTGGTTCTGCTCACTTCACTCAGCATCAGTTCATGTTGGTCTTTCAAGGTTTTTCTGCAATCTGCCTGCTCATCATTTCTTATAGAACAGTAGTATTCCATTCCATTCATATATCACCACTTATTCAGCCATTCCCTAAATGATGGGCATCTCCTCAATTTCCAATTCTTTGCCACCACAAAAAGAGCTGCTATCAATATTTTTGTACATGTGGGTCCTTTTCCCTTTTTTTATGATCTCTTTGGGATATAGACCTAGTAGTGGTAATGCTAAATCAATGGGTATGCAGTTTTATAGCCCTTTGAGCATAGCCAAATTGCCCTCCAGAATGGTTAGATTAGCTCACAACTCCACCAACAAGCTGCATTAGTTTTGTTTGTGAAAAGCCTTTTCAATTTTGTGTAATCAAAATTATCCATTTTACTTCCTATGATCTTCTTTATTCTCTTGTTTTGTCATAAACTCTTCTCTTATCTGTATATCCAACAGGTACATTTTTCCATGCTTCCTTTACTTATGATATCACTCTTTATGTCTAAACTATTTATCCATTCTGACATTATCTTTGTATATGATGTGAGACGTTGGTCTATGCCTAGTTTATGCCAAGCTGTTTTCCAGTAATTTTTTTTTTCCAAATTTGAGTTCTTACCCAAAAAGCTTGGATCTTTGGGTTAACCAAACACTAGATTCCTATGTTTATTTATTACAGTGTACTGTGTACCAAATATACTAAAGAAATGTTCCCTGAATATATAGTTTTTCTATGTATTTCTTGTTTATACATGGCTGTTTTTCTATTCTCTTCCTCCAGTACACTGTGAGATCCTTGAGAGTAGGAAATGCTTTTTGTTCCCTTTCTTTGTATGCCTAGCATTTAGCACAATGCCTGGCATGCAGGCACTTAAAAAATCCTTGTTGGTTGAATTGTGCATACCCTACTTTGTGCAGAGCACTGTCCTCAGTCCTGGGGAGATGCAAAATTAGATCACACATGATTCTCATTCTTAGGAAGCTCATATTCTTGCAGGGTATTATGGAATGTGTGAGAATGACTACAGTGTACAGAAAAAGTTACCATTGACATCCATTTAAAGCCAGGAGGGCCCAAAATACAGCTATTAAGTGGAGCTCGGACAGGGACCTATTGTAGTCCAATCTATGAACTTCAGAGTGAATTGGGTTTAAAGTTTTGTGAATGAAAGAAAGAAAGAAAGAAAAGAAAGAAACAAAGAGAGAAAGAAACAAAGAAACAGAGAGAAAAAAAGAGAAAGAAAGGAAGAAAGGAAGGAAGAAAGGAAGGAAGAAAGAAAGGAGGTTATGGTAATTGGAGTGGGACTTTTTTACGGCTTCTCTTTTGGGATGCTGAGGTAATCAAGTACCTTTGACGAGTTTTGCTTTCCAAATGTAATGGCAAACAAAGTGGACCTTTTTGTTGTCTTTGTTTTGGAGTGCTTCTCAGCACTAAGGAATCTTTGAGTGAATCAGAAGTCTTTGATGACCTGCTTAAGTCAAGGGAAGGCCTAGTTCACATGGCTTTGAGTCACATGGTTGTGACACCCTCTGACCCAGAGCAAGTGTTTAAGTCACAAGAAGGCCTAAGTCACGTGGGTTTGAGTCACATAGTTGTGACACCCTTTGACCCTGAAGAAGTGTATATAAACTCAGAAGTTACCATTTTGCCTTTGAGGGCACACTCATTGAAAGAGTGTTGGTGATGAGATTCTGGGTAGTCACCGAAGCAGCACCCCTGCCCAGGCTTTGAAAACCCAGATGTTGGTGCTTCTCTCTCCGGTAACTGTTTGTGTATTGCTTGGACAGACAGCTAGAAGCCTGTCTGCTGATTCTTGTTTATTTGCTCTGTTTATATAATGTATGCTCGTAATTTCTGTTTGTATTCTCTCTGAAGTTCAGAGTGCTGCCTTTCCCCCCTGAAATAAGTGAATGGTATATGTTGTTTAAGTAAAGTGAGATTGTTAACCCCTTAAAGTTGCTTTCCTTAGAAAGGCAGATAAAAGAACCTGTGCTAACAGCTGTGTGCTGGTGTTATTGGCCTTACACAGACACAGTAGGGGCAAGTAACATTGTTGTTGAAAGAAAGAAAGAGAAAGAGAGAGAAAGAAACTCCAAGTTAATGGGGCTGTTCTGGCCATCAAAATTTACCTTCCTTAGGAGAGGAGAAAGAGAAGGAGAAGGAGAAGGAGAAAAGGAAGGAGAGGGAGAGGGAGAGGAAGAGCTGAGTTACCCAACTAGCTGGATCCCCTTTCAGGCAGCTTGGTCTACTCACAGGTTGTGTTTGTCCTTTGTTTTCAAAGAGGACTGGAGATGACTCTTTGAGTGAATGTCAACAGTAACTGTTTCTCTTTGGAACAGCAACTCTGTGAGTCTTCCCCTCCCAGTTTGATTTTCTTTTCTTTTTTTCTAGTCAAAGGGGCCATCCCTTGACTCACTTCTTAAAGAGGCCTATTCACTGAATAAGCATCACCTCACTCTAAGTGAGTACATGGAAAGGCCTGAGCCGAAAAGGGCCCAGGTCTCCCATTGCATCCTAGGCCATCTCCAGTCATCCTGGTGAATATCAGGCCATTGGACCCAGATGGCTCTGGAGGAGAAAGTGAGGCTGGTGACCTTGCACAGCCCTCCCTTCCTCAAATCAAAGTCACCTGCAAGTCATGTCATCATTTCCCTGTTGTCATGGTCCTCTTCAAAAAAGAGGGACAAACACAACATTGTAAAGAGATTCAGACTTTTTTTAATTAACCACTTCAGTGCTTACTGTATTCAGGGCAATGTGTAAAGTACTGATGATGGTTACTTTGTCTCCCCCATTAGAATGTAAGCTCCTAGAGAGCAGGGTCTGTTTTTTGCCTTTTTTGTATCTCCTGCCCTAAGCATAGTGCCTAGCACATAGTAGATGCTTAATAAATGCTAATTGACTTAACTTGACTTTGATAATTTCAAGGGTGATTTTAATTTAAAGTTCAATAAACTAGAAACTGTCAGCCATATCTTACCTGCTACCTTTTTTTTTTTAGTATGGCTCAGTGAACTAAAAATAATTTTTACAATTTTAAATATAATATTTAAAAATTAAAAAAAAAAAACCATTCTTAGCTCCCAGGTTGCAGGCAGGATTTGTCTTGTGGACCATAGTTTGCCAACCATTGTTTCAGCTCATCATCATGGGTACCCCCTCTAACAGTCAGCGTAGCTCACAACCCTTCCATTCCTTCTATGCATGTTTTTTATTTGTGTTAAAGCTTCAATGACCTTTTCTTACTTTTCTTTTTTCTTCTACTTTGGCAATCCTATTGCTATCCCCCCTCTTATAATCTAACTCCCTGCCCCCTCAAATCTGAGAAGGTAAAACAAACTTTTGTTTCTAGTATTCGTAGTGAATCAAAACAAACCTGCACGTTGGTTATGTCTGAAAATCTGTGTCTCGATATACATCTTTGGAGTTCACAATCTCTCTGGTAGTAGTTGGTGGCATATTTTATCACTGCTTCTCAGGATTTGGGGTTTGTCATTGCATTGATCAGATCTTAAATCTTTGGAAGTTGTTTGTCTTGGTAATGTTATCGATGGCATATAAACCATTCTTCTGGTTCTGCATCATTTCATTCTGTACGTGGAGGACAGCCAGTCCAAGAGCCTGAGATAGGAGATGCAACTTTGAACAGCAAACAGGTCTCTTTGGTTGGGTCAGGAGGAGTAATATTTAATATTGGAAAGATAGACTGGACTGGGTTGTGAAGGTCTTCAGATGGCAAACAGAAGAATTTGTGATTGATTCTCAGTTTCCCCATCTCTAAAATGGGCTTGGATGAGGGGATCCTTGAGGTACAAGTCCTACATTCCCATCATTCTTAAGGAGGGCCCAGGGATCCTAAGTCTACAGTGGGGAGGATGTCTTACAGATGAGTGCACAGTTTTGGGACAATGAAGAGCTTCCTTCCCAGGGACATTCTGGTGTTTCCACAAGTGGACTGAAAGGAGCCTGAGCCAAGGCAGCAGGGAAGAGAAAGAAAGTGAGTTTGTGAATCCCTTAGTCTGACTGCTTCCTCAACCAACAGGTGTACTAAGTGCCTGCTGAGTGCAAGGTGCCATACTAGCCATGTGGGTTGGGGTGGGGGTGGGAGCGAAGGATGAGGAGCAAGAGTGGGGATATGGTGTTATCAAAAAAAGAATCAAATACAGGTAAGCTGTATATAGGCTGAGAGAAAGAGAGGAAGTGGCATTCCAGGAACAGAGAAGAGTCTTGTGCGCTGGGGACCTTGGGAGATAACAGAGATACTGATGAGACAGCTTTCTGCCTATGAGGCACCAACACAACTAGCTGGGGAGACAATATTCAACTATGTAAAAACATTAGCAAAGTATGGACAGAGGCATAGTGTAAGAGGTCAGACAGAAGCAGGGTAGAATTTGGGCCAGAGAAGTTGAGGGGACATCATGAATGTGGGCTTCAAAGGCTGGCTCGCTGCCCTTTTCAACAGGCTCTACGTTTTCTCAAACAACACAAACCATCTCCTATCTCTATCCTTCTTCTTTCCTTGGTTGTCCCCCATGCATGGAACTTTCTCCTCATCTCCATCTCCTGGCTTTTCCTTCACATTTCAGCTATCTTCTGCAGGAAGGCTTTCCTGATCTCCTTTCATGCTAATGCTTTCCTTGTGAGAGCATCTCTAATTTACCCTGTATATAATCTTGTCTGTACATAGTTGTTCCTATGTTTTCTCCTTTGTTAGCCTGTGAGCAACTTGAGAACGAAGACTTTTTTTCCCCCCTTTCTTTGTATTCTCAGTGCTTAGCTCAGGGTCTGGCACATAGTAGTCCCTTAATAATCCATATTGATTTGTTGACTTCGTATACTTCATAGTGAGGAACTACATAAACTCCTGAGGCCTCTAATACCATTCCCCATGCTGCCCAGCCCAGATATTGCACTGAGCTCTTATTGCCATAATTTGACTGTGTTTCAATAATGTTGGCAAAGTAACAGCCCCAAGCAATGTCATTGAGGGAAACCTTTGTGAAAGAAACATTGTGATTCTGAACACTTGGGTGATGCTAGGTTTGGAGACAGAGTCCTAGCATGGAAGAGCTAGAAAAGACTTTAGAGATCATCTATCCACCCCTGAGATTTCCAGGAAAGGAAAAGGAGGCCTGGGAAGGTAAATGGACATTCCCAAGGAAATGCTTGGTAAATAGCAGAGGATGGGAACCAAGCATTGGCTATGGAGTCAGAAAACCAGGATCAAAGACCAGCTCTGCTATTTAATATGTCTGTGACCTTCAGCAAGTCCATCCTCTTTTCTAGGATCCAATTTGCCCATCTTTAAAATGAGGATCATCATCCCTCTCTCACACTCTCTTCCTATCTCTCTCCCCTTCTCCTTCTCCCCCCTTCCCCCTCCTCTCCCTCTGTCTCTCTCTCCCCCCCCCTCTCTCTCTCTCTCTCTCTCTCTCTCTCTCTCTCTCTCTCTCTCTCTCTCTCTCTCTACCTGTGGAAGAACTCTGTGAAGTTCTTGGGCACGTCTGTCAATCACTGCCAGCACATTCATTCATTCATTCATTCATTCATTCATTCATTCATTCATTCTCAGGGTTCCAAGCCTCCGGAGCTAGAAAGGACAGCAGAGGCCATCTATCCCATCCCATAGCTCAACAAGCATCCCCATATTCCCCACTGAAGACCCTCAAGCATTAGCGCAGAGAGTCCCAATTAGGGGAGCACTGACAGACTATTCTACATGCTCACTCCTTTAGCAAACGCATGACGGGGAAGGGGAGGTGGGGGGGGGTGAAAGAGAGCAAAGATCGGAAAAAGAAACAAACTCTGCCCTCCTGGAGGGATGTAGTACTGAGCAATGGAATCCTCACCTAGGTCACTTTCACGTGTAATTGACATGAGTGCACTTCGATCCTGAATGGGCAGGCGGCCCTTGCTGCTGTCATTGAGGGGAGTAGCCCTTGTGGAGAAGGGGCCTGATGCCCTCTGCCATCACCACCACCACCACTGATACCATCAACCACAGAGAAGCTGCTACCCTTCCAGCAGCCAAAATGGAAGTAAAGTATCTGATTATAACTTGTGAAAATAAGATGCAGACAGAGTTTGACCCTATCTACACCCAGCTGGTGAAATGGGTCTTCTATCCTCCCTGGATCTCCCAGGTGAAATGCCCCTTGATCTACTTAAGCAGGAAAAGACCCAGATTTTCCCAAGGAGCTCCAGCCAGTGCTTCTCACCTCAAAAAGATATAGATTATACCTAGACAATACAAAATTCTGAGAAGAAGACATCGGACTCTCACTGGCAGTTGGGAGCATCTTTCTGGAATCAGGCTCCCCAAAGGCCCCCTGGGCCAGTCCGGCTTCACAGCATGCAGAGCTTATAGCCCTTGCAGGCAGGACTCAGCACAGAAACTGAAGAGAGTTCTGGCTGCTGCAGTGGTTAGTTCCTGCCTAGCTTGAGGCCCACACAGATCCAGGGGCCAGGGGCCTACATCACGCACAGTCAGATGATTGGACAGTCCCCAAACCAAAGATCAGGGGCCTCCTACCCTCCTAAGTGCTCAGCCACTCGCTACCCCAAGGCCAAGAGAAGACAACTATAACCCTTGATCAACCCAGTCCCTGGCCCCTGAGAGTTCTGGTCTAATGGGGCTGCCTTTGCCTTACTGTGTGACCCTGACTTAGTCACTTCCCTTTCCTCAGCCTCAGTTTTCCTTCTAAAATGAGAGGCTCCTACTAAATGGTGCTTGAGGTCTCTAATTATTCACAATGTTTAATCCTTTGTATTCCTACCTTTTAAAATTGGAAAATAAAGGGACATTCCGATGGGGAAAAAAATAAATAAAATGAGGATCATTTGGGCTAGAATCAGAGGTCTTAATCTGGGATCTGTGGTTTTAAAAAAAGAATAACTCTATTTCAGCAGAACTGGGTTTCCTTTGTATTTAATTTTAAGTGTTTATAAACATTCTGAGAAGGGGTCTCTTGGCTTCCTCAGACTGCCAAAGGGCTTCTTAAGAACAACAACAGCTCGTTCCTAGACCAGATCATCTAGACCTAAGATGACCTTCGAACTCTCAGATCTGGTGATTCTCTGATTCAAAACCCAAGACTCCTTTCACTATGTACCAGGATGCTGTCAAAGTCTTCACAGAGTGAACTCCAAAGTGGAGTGTAGGGTTTCCATCACTGAGGGCCCAGCCCCAACCTCCTCCGCCAGATCCATGCCTCTGTAACTCTCTCACACTTGGTATTCACGAGGCTCGAGGTGCATTTGAGGGAACATGTTGCTGCTGTCAGAGAGCTCTGTGCTTGCTATACGACTGACTTGAAATGGAAGGACAGAATCAAACACTTATTTCCTCAGCCATATGGTTAGACAGTATGGGCAGAAGGGAAAGAGAAATCGTCACAAATAACTGTCGCAATTTTTTCTGATATACAAGGGGACAGTCTAGCAACAGCATCTGAGCATTCAAGTCCCAAAGGGGAGGCTCTGGCTTATGCCCCAGCATCCCCAGAGCCCTTTTATCCAAGGACCCAAATCAAGGCAAAAAAAAATCCCAAGAAGTCTATTTCAGTTTTAATATTTAGACAGAGCAGGGAAGCTTCAACCCTGTCAAATACGAAGGGCAGCCTCTTCCCATGATGGACTTGAGGCAAAGGTTATTGTATGTCAGCGTGCTAGGAGAGAAGGGACAAGTTTGCGATGAACCTTAGGTCTGCCCTGGCTCTAAAGCTTCTGTTTAGATTGAGGCAAGAGTTATTTCAGAGGAGGGAAAGATAGAGACCCAGAAATGTTACAAATTTTGTTTTAAACCAGTTCAGTTTGGTAGTGCTCAGTGACATTAGGAACAGAAGGGAAAGCCATCCTTACTGCCCATTTTTGCACCTCCCTGTCCATTGATCCTGGGGAATGTTGTCTATCAAGAGCAACCTTTTTCCTTCTAATTGATGATAATGAGGACTGCTCATAAACAATGCAAAATATGAAAATGGGTATATTATGTGTAGCCCAATTGGGATGGGATGGGTGGGAAGAGGGAACAAACTGAAGAAATGGCCTTCAAAATCGGGTCAGGTAAGTAATTTGGAAACAAAATTTCACGTTGAAACAACTTGTTATCCTGGACTGCAGGTCAGAAGACATAGATTGTAGTTCTTGCTCCAGCACTGATTCAGTGTTTTAATTTGTTCAGGTCTCTTTTCTTCCCAAGGCCTAATTTTGCATGGGCTAGGGCAGTTGATCTCTACCAAACCTTTCAAACATTGAGGTTATATATATGTATGGGGTATAGACATTTTTTTTAGAATTTAAAATTTTAATTGTTGACTTTTTAATATCACCTTCATTTCAGAAATCTCCCTTCTCTATTCAATGAGAAAACAAAAACAAAAAGAAATAAAATAAAAAATAAAAAGAAATAGAAAAAAATCAGTTCAGTAAACTTAAATAACATCAACTGTCTAACAGTACATACAGAGTTCCATACCTATAGTGCCCCACCCCATCTCTTCAATAAAGAGAAGGAGCTGCAGTCTATTTTTGCTGAGCTTGGTCACTAAGTCATTTAAATTTCATAGGGAAGGAGAAAGTTTTTATATAGCATCTCCCACACTTTACAAATATTTTCTCATTTGATCCTTACAACAATCCTTCAAGAGAGATGCCATTATTGTTTACATTTTACAGGTGAGAAAACCGAGGCAGACAGGTTAAAGGACTTGCCCAGGATCACACAACTAGAAAGTGTCTTAAGCTGAAACTGAACTCAGCTCTTCCTGACTCCAGAACTCTTTCTGCTGTACCATTTAGCTCCCCCAAGGCTTTTAGATTTGTTGTTATTGTAGTTTTCATTTCCATTGTTGTAGTCATTTTATATATGATTTTTCTGCTTCTGCTTTAGATCATAATATTCCCATGGTCCTCTGAGCTCTTCATATTTATTGTTTCCTGCACATGGAGAATTATGGTAGTTTGAGACTGGTAGACAAAGTGTATGGGAAGTCTAGAAACAATTGTAACTGTTCAGAAAATGTGGTCAGGGCACGATTGGTCTTTTCTCCATCCTCATACTTTTCATCCTGTTGGCAGCTTTCGATGCTATCTACCGCCTCTTGAAAACTTTCTCCTCTCTTCCTTGGCTTTTTGATTCTACCTTTGCAACATCTCCAGCATTTGCATCCTTCCTTCCACTCATGAAGCCATTCCCTCCTCAGTAGCTCACCTAGTCTATTGTAATAACCTCCTTGCTTCCAGACTCCCTCCTCTCCAATTCATCCTCCACCTGTGACCAAAATAATCATATTCATAACAATTATCCATGTCATGCCCTTGCTCAAAAATCTTCAGTGCATCCCTAATGTTTCTAGGATAAAAAAACAAACCAAAATCCCCCAACCTGCCATATAAAGCATTTATAATCCTTCGCAACTGGGCTTCAGCTTACCTTTACAGGCTCGTTCCATATTACTCCCCTTCACACAGTCTGCATTACAGTCAGTGTACATCACTTGCTATTCCTCAAACTAGGCCTTCTATCCCCTGTGTTCATGGGTGCCTCAAATGCATTCTTTTGTCTCTTCATCATTCTCTTAGAAGCCTCAGCCTTCTTTATCTTCCCTCCATCCTCTTAGAAGCCTCAGCTTTCTTAAAGGCTTGACTCAGCTGTTACCTCCTACTCACAATCTTTCTTAATGCTCCCAACTGCTAGTGCTTTATCTTCTTATAATTACATTGTATTTACTTATCTACATATATATTCTATACCCATGCCTTCAAATCTAAGCTCCTAGAGGGCAGGGACTGACTTTTTGTTTGTTTGTTTCTCTTTTGTATCTCTGGCAAACCTAGCAAGTGCCTTGCAAACAGTAGTCATTCTAAATTGAACTGCAAGGAATTGAGCGTAGGGATGGAGATGGATAAGAAGTTCCCCATGTCCTTCTTTGTCCTACTCCTCCTCACCTTCCCCAAAAAATGTTAGATGAAAATCGAGGAGCTGCTATCTTTAGAAGCAGAATCTCTTGTCAACCAACTTCTGTTAGTTAAAAGCACCAAGAGAAGCAAACTGTGGCTTTTGTCAAAAATCTAATCCTGTATGTCCTGGGCACCATTTCAGTGTGGTCAGATATAAGGAGGAAGCAATCTCCAAAGGATGAATGAGAGCAGGAAGCAGAGGTAATGCAGTCAGATAAAGAGATCAGGCATAAAGTGATTATGGCCAATTGTTTCCCATTTATCTCCCTTAAGCAGTTTCAAATTTGTCAATCTTTCTGTTACATCCCAATGCCATCAATTTATCTCTCCTGTCACAGAATCAAAGCTCTCTCCGCCTCCCTCTCCCTCTTCCTCTTCCTCTTCCTCTCCCTCTCCCTCTCCCTCTTCCTCTTCCTCTTCCTCTTCCTCTTCCTCTCCCTCTCCCTCTCCCTCTCCCTCTCCATCTCTCTCTTCCTCTCCCTCTTCCTCTTCCTCTCCCTCTCCCTCTTCCTCTCCCTCTCCCTCTTCCTCTTCCTCTTCCTCTTCCGCTTCCTCTCCCTCTCCCTCTCCTTCCTCCTCTCATATGGATGAGCATTGCTTTTCAGTATTGATCGAAGTTCTTCCTGATCTCTCTTTTGGGATCCATAAAACCTCATATAACCATTCCCTAAACCTGGCAGTCACCCTGACAACTGGGTAAATTACAAGTTGTCTTGCCCACTCCTTCAATCTCATGGTTTTTCACATAGTCACAGACCAAAAGGCCAGGCATATGAAAATGGACAGTCTCTCAAGAGCAAGTTGCAGGCTCATATGTAGACCTAAGCCATACTTTACACACATAAGGAGAATTTATATCTGTTTCCTTGATTATTTTCTCACCAACAGCTTTCTGGGATAAGCAAGGTATATATCATCTCCATTTCACAGATTCAGAAACTGAGGTCCTAAGAACTTGAACCGTGAGTAAAAATATGAATGATTCGGCTAAATAGTAGCAAAGTTTGGACTACAACTCAAGTGACTTGATTCAAGTCAATTCAATTCAATAAACATTTATTAAGTACCAGGCACTATGCTAAGTGTAGAGAACACAAAGAAAGACAAAAGACAGTCCTTTCATTTAGAGTTCACAATCTAATGGGAGAAGACAACACATGAAAAGAATTTAAAAAGGTATGTGTGAGGGGGAAGGGATGGGAGGGATGGGGAGAAGGGTGCCCAGAATGGGAGCATGATGAAGACCTTCAACCAGGAGGGAGATGAGAAAGTTGCCCAGGGCCCCCAAATTAAATGGAGGATCTAGGAGAAGCTCTCCAATGTCCACACCTCCCACCCCATCCTCCCCCCAGAGTGAAGAGGAGGCAGCAGGGGCATCGATTACCAAGAATGTGTGAGTTTCAGAGCTGATTCAGTCTCCCTGGAAGATAAATTATTAGAGACAGTGGAGAGGTCCTAGTTTGTTGTGTTCATGAAATGTGGAATCTCAACCTTCACCAAACACAAAGCCCCAAGGGCACTAATTTATTTGTATTTCCCAATGTCATCCAATATCATCTCCCCAATATTCTTCTTTGGTCCACATTGATTGCTAGAAAAAGAATTTGGTACTTTTGAGAGTATCTACTTCTGGGGTGGCAGATTAACACCTTCCCCCTCTCCAACCCAGACCTCAAATGAAGAACATCTCTGCTCTTGACCCAGACAGTACACCACCATCCATTCTCAAGTGAGGTCTGTAAGTCTCTTAGCCTGGTTTTCAAATAACCAGAAATTCTGTCTGACTTTTTCCAGCCCTTAAGTGACATTTGCTCTGGCAAAGTGAACTCAGATTCAACTGATCAACAGAATATCTAAATGGATGGCCCCATAATTCTTGGTATGAGTCACCTTTTCAGCCTTGATTCTTTATCTGGGCCTCCTTCAAAAAGCGTAGGATCAGGTGGGAAAGGGCTCCTGGTATTAACCTTATATCTCTGTAGTGGTTCAAAGGAAAACATCTTCAGGAGAAGAGTCAGGGCTGGGCCTGATGTATTCTGTCATTCTATCTATCTCCCTAGGGCTTGGAGGCAGATTGGAAGACAAAAGGCAGGCTGGCTGAAGATGCTGACATCAAGCAGAATCCATCTGCTGAAGAGATGCCTAACCTCTTTGAAAGACATTAGCCAAGCAGACTGCCTTCTCTAACTTGAGGTTAATTCCAAATTCTCCCTCCCACCACTTCCAAACAAAGATCACCCAGCTGTGAAAGAGGTCACACTTGGTCAAGATGGTATGGAAGAAACTCATTCTAGGAACTTCATTCAGGGGTAGTGGCAACCTTATGCAAAGGTAAAGTAGGCGGTAAGATTTGAGGGGAACAAGGAAGGCCATCTACCCCCCAAAATCTTCCTAACCATCACCTCCAATTACACAGAAAGAGATTCATTCCTTTGAGTTAATTATTCCTTTTGTACTGTCTCCTTTTTAAAAATTATAAATCCCTCAGGAAAGAACCATATGAAGTTATTAATACTTTAGTGTGAATGAGTTTATTAGATATAAGAGAGGCCATGGCAATAATAAGTGCCTTTCGCTTCCCTGGGAGGGGAGCAGTGGATGTTGATGGGGCGGGGTTCGGGGAGAGAGTAAGGAGAGGGAAAGAATGGATGCTGAGTTTACACTTGAGTTCAACAAACAAAAGATACTATGTGAGAGATGTTGTGCTAAGCACTGAAAATGAGAAGCAGCAGAGTACCCTAGAAAGATTCTCTTCACTGCTCTGTAAGAGATGGATTGGCAGTGTACAGGAGGCAGGGGGACCAGGTCAGAGACTGGGCCCTGGGCACCACCTAGCTGCCTCTAGAGGCAGGGAGACTAGGTTAGAGGCTGTCTGGAAGAGATGTAAGGAAATAGAACGGTAGAGGTAGTCAGTTGTACTCAGACATTTATTAAACACCTACGGTATGAAACACACTGTACAAGCTGCTAGTTGGGGAAGAAGGAAGTGCCATATTTTTGCTGAGAGTGGCCTCATCTGGGGTCCTGAGATGTTACTTGTTTTATTTGAGGCCATTTGTGGCAAGTTTCCCAATTACTCAAGCATGGCCAGCTGTGTTCTTTTTTTTTTTTTCTCATCAGATTCTACATGTCTTACAGACTTCGGTAGACTTTGGGTTCGTGAGAAATGTTTGAAACACATTGTTATAAGCATAAAGGGCCATGTGTAGGAATTTTGTACTAATACGTGATGATGAGGTAAAGAGATGCAACCCAGAATAATGGATAGACAGGGGGTTAGCATGAATGTCAGAGGATACAACAAGAGTTCTTAATGTGGAATCTGTGGATTTAAAAAAAATTATTTCTATGTTTATTTCAGTATAATTTGTTTCCTTTGAAATCTTATGTATATTCTTTTGTAGATTTAAACATTTCTCTGATAAGAGGTCCACAGGCTTCCCTCAGACTGCCAAAAGGTTCCACGACACACAGAAATGTTAAAAGCCCCTGACTTTTTTCAGCCCTTAAGTGACATTTGCTCTGGCAAAGAGAACATCAGAGGGTCAAACACATGGCCTGTGTACTGTGTGTGGCCCACAATTCTGTTAAATGTGGCAGAACCAGATTAAAATGTGGTTCCTATCTGATTTTAGTGTGGTGATGTATAAATAAAAAAGAAATAAACATCTTATAATTTTCTAAGTCAATATGCAGCCCACAGGGATCTGTAGGAATGCTTTAGTGGCTCCATTTCTGTATGAGTCTGACACCAATGCCCTGCCTGGGTCCTGGGAGTGTTCTGAGGATCCATGAAATGATGTTTGTAAAAGCACTTTATAAAGTGTGAAGCTTACACAGATATGAGGTCCAGTTCTCAATGATTTACAAAGGATCAACTATATAAAGGACATGAACTGCCCCACTTTTATACCTGGGTCGGTAGCACCTAGCACAATACCTGGCAGATAGGAGGTGCTTAAATCTTTGTTAATTGATTAATTGAAAAAAAAAACAATGGAGGCAATTAGGTGGCTGAGTGGATAAAGCACTGGGCTTGGAGTCAGGAAGAGTTCAAATCCTCCCTCAGACTCTTACTGTCTGTGTGACCCTAGGCAAATCACTTAAATTCTATTTGTCTCAATCCAGTGGAGAAGGAAATGGCAAACCACTTTAGTATCTTTGCCAAGAAAATCCCATAGACGGTGTTGGTGTGCCATTGTCACAGGGTCGCGAAGAGGCAGACATAACTGAATGACTGAGCAACAATAAGAAGATGAAATGATAGGTTCTGGTGATATAAACGCACACAAAAATGCCCCTAACAGTCTCTGCTCTCTGAGGGCTTAAGCTGTATTGGGCAGTTACAGCATGTAAGTGGACAAATAAATCCAATATTATTTGATGGAGAAAAAAGTGAACAGAGAGAAACAAAGAAACAGATGGTGGGAGATATAGAGATAGAGGCAGAGTGTGTCTATGTGTGTCACAGACAGAAAGACAGACAGACAGACAGACAGCTAGGTGGTGGAGTGAAGAGAATGCCAGCTTTGGAATCAGGAAGACTTGGAGTTGAAATCTAGCCTCAGATATTTCCTAGCTGTGTGACTCTGGGAAAGTTACTTAACTTTCGTCTGCTTCAGTTTCCTTATCTATGAAATAGAGACAATAATAGCACCTTCCTTCCAGGGTTGTAAGGATGAAATGAGATGATTTTTGAAGCACTTTGCAAACCTTAAAGTGCAGTATAAATGCTCCCTCCCTCCTTCTCTCTCTCTCTCTCTCTCTCTCTCTCTCTCTCTCTCTTCTATTTCTATCAATATACAAACGAAGTTTGCTGACATCTGCTTAGTCACATAGATTTCATGAATCATCCTGCTTTGTTTGAGAAGAGGAGGACAACATTTGGCTTCCCGTGGTACCTCTCCTCTTATCCTTCATTTTTTACTGGAGCTGGCCAGCCTTGGGATGATCGACAGCTGAGCCACCCATTGTCTGGGCACATGGTAATGGTAGAATGTATTAGACTCTTTTCCCCTCTTCCCTGGTTGAGATGCAACATTAGTCTCAGGAAAGTGGGCCATGGATCTTCCAGCTAGGGCCATGGCATGCCCAGATGGTACAGTGAGATGATGGCATGGTTACTGGGTAATAGGATTTAGAACTGAGAGGAGCTTTGGAAATCATCTGGTCCTACCTCCTCATTCAGTAATAAGAAAAGGGAGGTTCAAAGACGTATAGTTAGAATTAGACCTTTCCCAAGGTCTTGTAGGTAGCAAGTAGCAGAACCAATATCCTCTGACTCAAAATCCAAATTTTTTCTTAAATTTCCTCCTGCATCACATAACAATTCTTGTAAATCTTACATATGTACACACACCAACTTGCACACCTAACTGTTTTTCTCTCTTTTTGAGTCTAAGCAATCTTTTTACCTCCCCCGTTCTGCTCCAGTAATTGCTCCCCTGATTGTCTGGGAAAAGGATTCCATGCATATTCATGAACCCCCTATCTTTCAGCAGTACCCAGGTTTGCATGTTTCTCTGTCAAACATCGTTCCATTAAAGAAGCAAGCTCAGCTATTTTTTTGCACACTCCTTCCAAACTTGTGGGTGACTTAGTGTCTTTAGGTAATGATTCTTAGGTGTCTAAATAGAAATCCTTTCAAATGCATGTTTCATGTGACAATACACAGAGGCTGACTGAGGCATGTTCTACAATGCAGTGAGATACTTCTGAAGCTTGTCAGCCTTGTCTTGTCGGCCTGTGTGCATGGCACACAGGTATTATGAGGGGAAGCCTCATATGAGCATCGCATTGGCACTCCCACAGTCAGGCCAGGTGCTTTCTCCAGTTCAGGACTCTGCCTCTGACTGGGGATGTCAGAGAGTGTTACTGGAAAAGCCTGACCTTTGACCTCCCTGATAACATCATCACATATGAGAGACATGACCCATGCAGGATGAGCAATATGTAAATGAAGCCTATATGTTAGGAAAATGCAAAAACCAAAATAAACAACTCAACAAAAATGTGCTATAATCACCTCTTATCCTATTGTGTCAAAAAGGACTGATCTTTCCCCCTTATTCCTTTCAAGGGCACTGCCACCCTCCCAGACACTCAGTTTTGTAGTAATGGAATCGTCCTTGCCTCCTAATTCTTCCCTCTCTCTCCCACCACATATTGAATCAGTTGCAATCTTGTTATAATTTTACTTTGACAGCATGTCTTGAATTGCTCCCCTTCTCTCCACTCGCACAGCCACTACCATAATTTGGGTTCTCATTGCCACTCAGATGCATGACTGTAATAGCTGCCTAATTAACCTCTCTGCTTCCAGTTTCTCCTCTTTCCTATTAGTCCTCCAAACACCTACCATTATGATCGCCCTAAAACACAGGTGTGACCATGTTATTCCACTGATTAGACACATTCTGTGGGTCCCGCTTGTTTGTAGGATGAAACATAACTTCCTTAGCATGGTTTTTAAGGGTCTCCACCATTCTGTTCCTGCCTGCATTTCTAGCGTTCTTTCACATTATTCTCATTAATTACATATTCCAGCAAAACTGTTGACATTCCATCTGCCACCTAGTTCATTTGCTAAAGAAGTCTCCCATGGCTGAAGTGAATTCTTTCTTCAGTTCTGTTTGTTTGAACATCATGGAGAAGTGGTCATCCAGCCTCCGCTTGCAGTTCTTAGTGAGTGGGAACTTGTTACTTCCTAAGGCAGCCCATTCTCTTTTTGGATGACTATATTTACTATGAGTTTTTCCCCCTTATTTGTTGTTGGTGGTGGAGAGCTAGGTTACTCAGTGGATAGAGTGCCTGGCCTGAAGTCAGAAAGACTCATCTTCCCGAGCTCACATCTCACCTCAGACACTTACTAGCTGTGTGACCCTTGGAAAGTCACTTAACCCTGATTGTCTCAGTTTCCTCATCTGTAAAATGTTTTTTTTGGAGGGGGCAGGGCAATTGGGGTTAAGCGATTTGCCCAAGATCACACAGCTAGTACATGTGTCAAGTGTCTGAGGTCAGATTTGAACTCAGGTCCTCCTGACTCCAGGGCCGGAGTTCTACTCACTGTGCCACCTAACTGCCCCCGTCATGTGTAAAATGAACTGAAGAAGGAAATGGCAAACCACTTTAGCATTTTTACCAAGAAGACCCCAAATGGGGTCACCAAGAGTTAGACATGACTGAATGATAACAACAAATTTGTTAGAATTTTTTTTTCCTCATAAGGAGCTTTAAAATTGGCCTTTCTACAACTTCTACCTATGATTCCTCATTCTGTGCCCTTGGATCAAGTTTAATCCTCTTCTACATGACAGCCCTTAAATATGTGAAGAAAACGAGCATGTCCTAGTTCTTTTAACTGAATCTCATCTGATGTAGTTTCCTGTACTCTCACTATCCTGATTGCCATCCCCTTCATGTTTGTCAACATCCTTCCTAAAATGTGGTACACTATATGTGTTCTGATTGAGGAAAAATAAATTGGGACTACTACCTCCCCTTTTCTGGACGTCATGTTCATCAAGATGTACTAAAACTGAGTTTGTGGATTTTTTTGTTTGTTTTTTGTTTGTTTTTGTCTACAATATTATGCTCCTACCTCATATCTACCTTGTAAGAAAACAAAATTCCCAGACCTTTTCTACATGAGCTGTTGTCCAGCCAAGCTGTGTATGTATAGCTGATTTTTTTAAATCAACCATAGGACTTTACATTTAATCCGATTATGTTTCATTTGACTTGCAGTGGGATCAAGATGAAATATAATAGGGATAAATATAAAGCCCTCCAGTTAGGCTATGAGTCATGTAACACCAATCTCCAAAGAATAAAAAATGAGTATCACTCAAAGGGCAATGGAGAGGTACATGGTAAATGAGGGCAGGATGTAACACTTAGCAAATAAGAAACTATGAAGAAGAGCCAGGGTAAAGTAGATCATCAAAGAAATGTATGACAGGAAAATACGATGGGCTGGTCACATGACTGGAATAAGGGATGATTGATGGACAGCTTGTGTGTTCCACTGTTACCTTCACAATGTCAATGGAAAGAGAAGAAGACTACTAGTACATTGAATGGATTCCTAGGGGTGAACTAGCGGTGAAGTATATGGGCAAAAATTATACAGATTGGGAAGGCAGGCAACATCTACATCCAAATTTCAATATAAACTTGAATATTATCCTACTGATTAACAATTTCTTCAAGTTTTTCTTTGACTTTCATTTAACTTTTAGTACTATATATATATTTTCCTGTTCATCCATCTGTCTGTCCATTTGTCCATCCATTCATACTTTGACACAGTTCTGTACAACAGTAATCTATAAGACATGTTAAGAGAGATGTTAAACCTCCTATAGCTGGCTGATTAGTTTACTTTCAACACCGCAAACATTCTCGATTCTTCCTTAAGCTTTTATGCTTCTCTCAGATTTAAGCAGCTGGGTGGTGCAGTGGACAGTGTTGGACTTGGAGTCAGGAAGGGCTGACTTCCAATCTCTCTCGGATATGTGCTGGTTGTTTCACTCTGGGCTATCTCGCTTAATTGCTCTCCACCTGTTTGTTCATCTGTAAAATGAGGGTGATAATGGCTTCTACCTCACAGGATTATTGTGAGAATTAAATGAGACAAAATATGTGAAGCACTTTGCAAAAATTTAAAGTATCCCATAAACTCTAGATAATATTGTTATCATTATTATTATATTATTTCAGCTGCTTTAGCCTTTCAATGTCTTTTTGGATCCCAACTTTGTTCTGCCATCCTATTGATTTACTATTTCTTCCGGTTTCTTTCTTCAGTTTTCATTTAACTTTTAGTACTATACATTTTCCCCGTTCATCCATCCATCCACCCATCTATCCACCCATCCATCCACCCATCCACCCATCTATCTACCCATCTATCCACCCATCCACCCACCCATCCACCCATCCATCCACCCAACCATCCATCCACCCATCCACCCACCCATCCACCCATCCATCTACCCATCCATCCACCCATCCATCCACCCATCCACCCATCCATCCACCCATCCATCCACCCATCCACCCATCCATCCACCCAACCATCCATCCACCCATCCACCCACCCATCCACCCATCCATCTACCCATCCATCCACCCGTCCATCCATCTGTATGTTGACACAGTTTTGTTAAGAGAAATATTAAACCTCTCATATCTGGCTGATTGGTTTACTCTCAACACCACAGAGATTCCAAAGTTCCCCTTTTATGTTTCTATCACTCAAGAATTCATCTAGACTTTTCTTGAGTTAACTTTTCAGCTATCTTGACTCTCAGAACAAATTTTATCCCTTGTTGAGTAGAAACCTCTTACTTTCTCCAAACGATTCCCAGATAGAATGAACAGTCTTAGAAGGGACTGTTTTTCTGTCCCACTGAATGTTTCCAAGCAGAGGCTGAATGACCTCCCGTTGGTTGTGGTATAGAGGGGATTCTCATTCCCATTAGGTTTGGATTAAATCACTTTGGAAGTCGCAACTCTGAGCTTTTGTGATTCTTCAGCATGGCATGGTGAGAAATGTGTATTTGGAGTTAGGAGAGACATGGGTTCAGATTCTGGCTCCAGAAATACTTTCTGTGTGACCTTACGCAAGATTTTCTGAGCCTGGGTTTCCTCATTAGCAAAATGGGGCTTAGTGATACTTGTTATTTCCCACCTCAGAGGATTACTTCGAGGGAAACACTTTACAAGCTTGAAAACTCTATAGAAAGCACTGCGGTTCTTCATTCATTTGTCACATTTACTGTCTGCTTAAAACATTCATTTTCTGTTTTAATCTGTGGGTCCTTTGTGCTTCTCTTAGATCATGTTCACAAACTTGCAATGTCTCTAAGACATGTTGATTCTTTATTATGTATTTCACTTCTGCCCTCGAAGGAAAAAAGAAAGCATGAAAAAATCCAGACATTTGAAGGGACCAAGGGACTAGGCTGTTTCAGACTTTTGTTTACTTATTTGAAAATTAATGAGGATGTCTAAAGACATAGACATCACCTTTGGTCCCTCAAGGTCCAAGATCAATAAGTATTTATTAAGCACCTGTACTCAGCAAATCAAACAAACATCGTCTTTGCCTACTGAAGTTCCCTGGGCTGACTCTCCATCCTCCCCAGGCTTGAAACCCTGCTATTATCTTTGACTCTTTCCCTTTCCTTCGCCTTGGCATGAGATACACAATCGGTCAGCCATTAAGTCTTGTTGATTCTTTCTTATGTCTTCCATCCCCTTGTTTCCCTTCGTGGTGCCACCATCCCAGTTCAGGTTCACATTATGTCTCAAAGGTAGCAGAAAGAAGATTCCGATTCAGGTAGAGGTTGGACTAGATGGTCTCCTAAGTCCCTTCCAACTCTGAGGTCCCATGATTTTGTGACCTGTACCACTGCACTGCAATTCCCTTTCGGTTCTTTTCCTTCTTTCAATCTATTCCACTAGGCCACCAAATTAGACTTCCCACTGCACTACTCCTATGATGTCACTCCTCTACAGAAAAAAAAAAGTTCTGTGGCTCCCCCTTGCCTATAGGATGAATGCTAAATGCCTTGCCTAATAAAATCAATGCCCTTTAGATCTGGCATCTGCTTTTCTAACCTAGCTGGTCTATTCACCCTTTCTACAAAGCCATCCCTGATCACTAGCCTGTGCTGAGGTCCTCTCCCTCCCCTTAGGTGGTTGTTTTTTTTTTTAAATTCCATTTATGGCATTTAGTCTATTCAGGGAGATAAGATACACACACACACACACACACACACACACACATATACATTTGAAACTGTATTGTTAATGAACCTTGCAGATGTGCAAACTTCTTGACAATAGGGGCTGCATCTTATACTTGTTTGTGTATCTCATAATGCTTTCCATAAAGGTGTTCATACAACAGGTGCTTAGCATTGTAGACTTTATATTCTATCAAACTCAAATGGGCACATGGAAGTTATACGGAGAATAGTACTGGAAGTTTTAAGGTCAGGATTTGAACCCAGGTATCTCGACTCCAAATGCAGTCCTTTTTTCCCCACATTACCCAGTCCTTTCCACACTCCTCTCCTCCTAAAATCAACATGCATCAGAAATATAGTCTTTGGGAATGAAAATTAAACAGCAATGTTCAAGGGCTATATCCCTCCTAAGTGATGTACAAGAAATGCTGAATTTCAAAAATAAATTTATTGTCTATTACTCACTAAGGCAAAATGGAGGTAGAGACCTGAGGATACCTCCATTTGGTCTAGAATAAATTTCTCATGCTGCAGATTGATCAGTGTACAGATGTTTTCCTGAATAGGTTGAGCATAAATCAATTTTTGAAAATAAATTGAATCCTATTTCAAATTCATCACGAGTTCTTACTTTTAAAAGGAATCTATAAAGAATCTTTTTCTTCGCAAGCATCCCCTAAATGTAATTTTTTTTTGTTTTATTTTAGGAGGATAAATCTGGTCCATTTCCACAGCTATAAAATGAGGGGCTTGGATTCAATGATTTCTAATGTTCCTTCCAGCACTAATGAAATTTCACTTGAAATGTTCATATGTTGGGTGGGTTTAAAGTAAGGGACACTGAAATGGTTACTGCCATCTTTCATTTCTTACTCTGATTGAAAAAATAACTGAACATTTGATTCTCTGAAGCCTGGGCAATGGACAAAATTTTGGCTTGGAATTTGACTCAAATGGCTGGAAACTGAGCTCAAAACCTATTCTGGAGTAATTTCTTCACTGATAGTCACAATTCAAAGTCACTCCTATAACCTTGTCCTGAATATAATATTTTACTGACAGAAATATGTTTTATTTTCTTTTTTTTTTAAAAAAAGGAGAACGATCTGGAGGCCAAGGCACAAAGAAGTCGTTGATTTAATTGTCTTTGCTATAGGTGTCATTACTACTGTATATAAAAGTCACTTTGGAGATTGCCGATTATTTTTTTTTCCTTTTAATTATTGTGCTGTCCTGGACATCAGCCTCATGACAACCTTTTTCTTTCTAAACATCCTGCTTATGGGTGTTTAAATGAAGTCTGTAGGAATTCGTCAAGAGAACAGAAGAGTAATCCCCTGCCTGACATCCTCCTTCTCCCCCACCCCCAGCATAAAAAGAAAAAAGAATCATCAAAAAGTAACTTCTTACTTAGGGAAACACATACATACATACAAACGAGTTGGGATGAGATTAGACAGCTGTTGGCTAAGATAAATAAACTCCTATCATCTTCCATCCTAAATCGCTGAATTAGGAAGATAAGATTTGTTACAAAGGATCATGCCCAGGACTTGGAGTTGTGGAAAGCCTTCAGAGATCATCTAGCCCAACCCAAACCTAAAGAAATATCTCCAACACCTTATAGTTGTTACTCAGCCTCTACTTAAAGACATTCAACGAAAAAGGTGTCACCACTGGCTGCCAGCCTACTTTTGGACATTTGATTTAAAATGTTTCTTTAAAAAAAAAATAAAACAAAAAATCCCCACAAAAATGTTTCTTTATAGTGAACTGAAATCTGCTTCTTTGCTCCTGCCACACATGAATTCTATCTCTCTTTCCTGGGAACTAGGAGTATAATTTCAGTCCCTCACAGTCCTTCAAATACTTGAAGACAGCCAATGTATCATGGCCTTCCTAAGTCTTTGCTTCTTCAGGCTAACCACCTTTACTTTCTTCCTCATATGGAATATCATGTGTCTCCTTCTCTAGCTATGCAGAAGTTCATCAATGTCTTTCCTAAAATGTGAGGCTCTGAATGGAAGACAATATTCTTGGTGTGGTTGGCCAGGACATAGCATAGTAGAATTCTTGCCTCTCTCATTTTGGACACTTATACTCTATTAATGCAACATAAAATCACAACAGCTTTTTTTTTTTTGGCTTCCACCTTCCATTGACATGTTGAATTTGCACTGGATTAAAATCCTTAGAAAGCTTCCATGCAGTTGCTGTCTAGCCTCACCTTCCCCTTCTCATATTTGGGCAGTTGATTCCTTAAACACAAGATCCCTATTGAGTTTTATCTCACTGGTAGTCCCATGATTTGTCCATTATTCTAGTCTAGTGAGATCTTTTTGCATTCTGACTCTATCATCCAATATGTTAGTTTTCCCTTCCAGCTTTGTGTCATCTACACATCTGATGAGCTTGCCATCTATGGCATCCCTTGTGTCACTGATAAAAATTTTGAATAGTTACTCTCAGTAGGGAGGATGATGATAACTTATGACAGAAAAGGAAGAGCTGCTAAATTATGATTTTGAGCCTGGCTTCTTTGCCAAGGAGAATGATATCTGGTGTGGAAAGAACAGAACAAAACTGATTAATTAGGAAGCTGATACTAAAGATAAGAAAGGAGACAGAAAGAAAGTGCCTAGCTATACTAGATAAGTTGAAGCCACTTGTCCCAGATGAATTGTGTCCTTGGTATTGAAAGAACTGGCAGACCCGATTGCTTTGAAACTGTCAATTATATTTTAAATACAATGGAGAATCAGGCTGGAGGAGGGCATGTGTTTTAATGCATTCAGGAGAAAAACGAAATAAAATAGAATATGTAAAAACTAAGCCAGTTAGCTTGAATTCAATTCCTCAGAAAATTCTAGAATGTGCAATTATTTAGAAAAAGAAAGCTGTGATCACCAGGAGCTAGCATGGCTTTCCCAAGAACAGACGATCCCAGCCTAACCTGTTTTTCTCTTTTGATAGGGTTACTTTACTGGTAGATCACAAGAGTGTTGTAGATAGCAAAGCATTTGATAATATTTGTATATTCTCTGGAAGGTCAATACTGAAACTGAAGCTTAAATATTTTTGGCCATATCATGAGAAGACAGGACTCACTGGAAAAGGCTCTGATGTTGGGAAAGATTGAAGGCAAAGGGAGAAGGGGACAGCAAAGAATGTGATGGATAGTATCATAGAAGCCACAAACATGAGCTTGGACAAACTTTGAGACATGGGGGAAGATAGAAGGATCTGGCGTGCTATCGCCCTTGGGATCATGAAGACTTGGATGTGGCTGAATGACTGAATAACAACAACATTCTTGTGGAAAAGATTAAGATATTTGGGGTAGCTGATAGCACAATTAGATATAACTCATTTGTGGTCTTAAGACCACAAATCCTAAGCTGGAAAGGACCTCAGAGATCAATTACCCAATCTGCTCATCTTATGGATGAGGAAACTGAGGCTGAGGAGATTAAATGACTTGCTCAAGGCCATACAGGGAGTAAGCATCAGAAGTAGGATTTGAACCCAGGTCCTCTGACTGGCAAGCCAGATCTTTCTTCATTTTATAATGGCCTCTTTTGAATGACTAGACTCAAAGGGTAGCCATTGATGTTTCAGTGTCAGCCTGGAAATAGAATACCCCAGGCATTTATGCTTGGTTATATGCTGCTTCATATTTTTATCAGCGATTTGGTGATTATCTTGACGTGGTTGGCCAGGACGTAGGCCTAGAAATCATGCTTCCCAAATTTGCAGATGACAAAAGGGTGGAAGGATCAATAGCACAAAATAATAAGGGATTTATGCAAGTGATTTTTCATCTCTGAGTCTTGATTTCCCCACATCTGCAATTAAGGAATTGAACTAGGTGGCCTTTAAGGGCCTTTCTAACTCAATCTATGAGTATAGATTCATATTTAGTATCTGAGGAGGCTTTGTAGGAGGAAAGGGGTGAAAGATAGGAATCGAATTGGTGAGTTCTTAAGGGTAATTCATAGTGTTATTTATTTATTTCCTTGATTGGAGGAAAATAGTTATTCTATGAAAGACAGGAAGTTTAGGGAATAGCCATTTGGGAACATTATGACAGAAAGTAAGCCTCCTATTCTCCCATAAACCATCCCACAGAGTCACAATCAGAGTGACAATACAGGGGTTGGTAGGCCAAAGGCATTCCTCATGTTTATGTGTTTAATTAAAGTCCCTCCAAAAAGCATAGGAATAAGGATCCTTTTCACATTTATATTGCTTTTAATTTTCATATCTATTATCTCAGTTGTTCCTGATAGCCATCCTTTCTGTCAGGTTGGTAGGGTAAAAATCAGTAGACCTATTTTGGAAATAATTAAAATAAGTCTCTGGAACAGTCAAATCAAGGTCAAGGTCATGATGTAAGTTAGTAGCAGGGCCAGGATGGAATTCAGGGCTTCTGACTCCCTAGCCCACTTCCTCTATTTTTAAACAAACGAACAAAAAGCAAACATGCAAGTAAATGAATGAATAATCAGATATATAGATAGATAGGTAAAGTTAGTATCCCCCCTCTCCCAAGGGGGAGGTCACAATCGATCCCTTACCCAAGGGATTATTTGGGGTTGTTAACAGCTCATCTATAGAAATGGGCAACTTAAAGATGATGGTTAAAGAAGAATCTACTTTCCTTCTGCTCTATACTGTTAGGGGCCAAGGGAGGATAGATAGATAGATAGATAGATAGATAGATAGATAGATAGATAGATAGATAGACAGACAGATAGATAGACAGATAGATAGATAGGCAGATAGATAGGCAGATAGATAGAAATAGCATCAAAATTTTCTTTAATGTCATCCCTTCCTCTCCCTCTCCCAGAGAGCCATCCCATATGACAAATAATATTTTTTTTTAAAAATAGAGAAAAAGAAGAAAAAATTCAGCAAAACTGATCAATACACCACAAAATCTAAAGATACGTGCAATGTGTTACATCTGTGGCCCTCTCGCTTCTACAAAGGCATGGGGTTCCCTGGCCCCTTTCTAATGCACCTCTGTGCCACCAATTCAAGCTTAGTTTCCCATTTCTTCTCACTGACCACACCCCCACCTTAACATAGAGCTCAAGCTAAATCTCCTCCCTTGTCAATCAAAATCTATTCTGCAGCTCTGGGGAAAAACTTGGTCATGACTTGATCATCTCAGGGAGGTGGGATGATCTAGACACAGTGCGATCACCTTCCTTTGGGAAGATGACGTTGACAGTCTCTCGTCATTAGGTATGCCGTCCTTTGTTCATTTCCACCTGCAGATCCCAGGGGATGTCCCTCTCTTTGTGGATACAGTTTATATATGAAAAATCAAATCAAATCCTGCAGCCCAAGGCTCTTCTCCTGCTGGGCTGTGTAATCCCAGAATGACAGTCTCAGAGTCATTTTGAGTTCAATACAAAATTCATTTTCGGATCCTTTTGATCATTTTGCCTTGTATGCAGCTGGTACCTTTTTGCGTGTGAAAATCTGTCGTATGTTAAAGTGACTCCATATTTATAGAATCAGCCCCTTTAGTTTAGGAACTTGTTCAGTTCAATGTTGGGCAAAGGGCTGTGATTAGTGATTTCCATTCCTTCTCAGGGATATTTTGGATCATAAATTTGACAGGTTTCCCCCGCCGGCCCCTCTTCCCACTTCATTGCATGTGTGTGTGTGTGTGTATCCTTGAGGAGGGGGGATTCAGAGAAGGTGGGGTTCAGCTAGTATACTAAATGTCCATTACGTGTACAGCTCTGTGCTAGGTGCAGAGGTAGGTACATGAAAAGAAGGTGCAGACTGCCCTCAGAGAGTTTAGTATCTACTTAGGAGACAGTTATCTTTTCATGTATCTCTGATCTAAGAAGAAAGATAATGAGAAGTCTAATGGTTCAGTGGAAAGGCCCTTTAATTGGCAGTCAGAGAGCCTGTATCCCAACCCATGATGTATCGCTAACTTACTATATGACATTGGACAAGTGTCTTCACCTCTCTAGGTCTCAGTTTCCTTGTCTGTCAAATGAAGGCTTTGAATGACGTCATCCCTAAGTTTCCTTATAACTTTAAAGTTCTCTGAATCTCTGATAAGTGCTACATGGGATAAAGGCCTGAATTCAGAAAATGCTTCATTCAGAAAATGCAGGACTTAGCTCAGGCTTAAAGAATCAATAAGATGCAACAAGGAAGAGAGGGAACAGAAGAGCATTCCACGTTTGATAGAAAAATAGAGGGCACAGAAATTGTAAAATCCTTGATAGGACCACAAGTTGAGAGCTGAAAGAGATCCCATAAGATATCTGGTATAATGCTCTTATTTTTTAAGCTCCTCTTTAGATTGTAAGCTCCTTGAAGGCAAGGACTGTCTTTTGCCTCTTTATGTATCCCCAGCACTTAGCACAGTGCCTGGCACATAGTAGGAGCTTAACAAATGTTTATTGATTATTGATTTATTGATTATTTTAATAGATGAAGGAACCTAGGGAGGTGAAATGATTTGCTCTACGTCACACAGGTAGTAAAAGCCAGAAGCAGAATTTGAATAGAGATTTAGCACAAAGCGGTACTGTGCAAAGTATGATTGGGTAATAGAGAGCTATAGAGTATATGCTGGAGAGTAATGAGAAATAAAGATAGGAAAGAATTCCACCCCTCCTCCCAGGGGATGGTTGCAGAAAGCCTTAAATGCCAGGCTGAGAAATAAGGTCAATGCTATAAGCACTAGGAGCGACAAGGTTAAAAGAGGAATGATTCTGATGGCCAGTGGCCTACATCCTTCAGGAGAGGAATGTAGCCCAGTAGCCAGATGGAATCTGAGTCTTCTTTCTCGGGTCTAAGATAGACATCTCCTTGCTCTGGTCTTTAGCTTCTGCTCTTTGGCTCAGCTATGGGCTTTTGCCCCATTTAAGGAGCCTCTTGTTTGTGCCCTTCCCCATATCCCTAGCAAATATCATCTTTCTGACAGTTTTCTTGATTCCTAAAATTTTAGGAAATAGCTTTAAACTTCCCCTAATGGAGCAAGTTTTCTCTGTTGTGTCTGTCGCCATCTTCTGGCCGCACTCTAGAGCCGAGCAGGCTCAGCATCTCCACCCAGGGCTCAGGGATGAGGATTACACCCATCTGATGCTAGAATGATTGGGTGGGGTGGTAAGAACTAAGCACAGCTCCTGGGGTAAGATAGTTCCATATAATATCAAAGCCTCTGCATGTGGCTGTAGAGATTTGACTAGCCTGATATGGCCCTTGATAAGCTTCCACTCTGAAACAGAATTTCTTGAACACACTTACAGACATAGACACACACACACACACACACACACACACACACACACACACACACACTGCATATTTGCATAATCTCTCTGCCTGGCACCATTGAAGATATATCAGCCACCAAGGGGCTAGGCTGTGGCTATTGCTCTGAGAAGAGGGTGCTAGGCTCTTTGGGATGGTGACCCATAGTGAAAACATTGCTAGTGTGTCCCAGGAAGCCAACTTTTCCTCTAATCCTTCACAATGTGTTAAGTCTTTTGTGTACTGAGAAAAACTGAACTTTGCTTCCAGTACCTCTAATCTCTGTTCTAGGTCTTTTCCCACTCTGTGATACCTCTTCTCCCACATACACATTCCTATTAAAATCCCTCTGACCTTAGATCCATTTCTGAGGGTGAGTTGTGATGAGGGAGAGGAGGAAAAGTAGTCATTGCCATAGAGTAGATGTTAGAGCTCAGATGTGCCCTCATCCTTCCTACTTTCCCTTTCCTTGTTACCCCTAGCATCAAATGTAAAATGTAATTCGGCATTTAAAGTCTTTTACAGCCTGGCCTCTTCCTCCTTTTCAGGTCTTCTTTTTCTTCCCCACCACCAATGTACAATCCAGATATATAGGCCTCCTTGCTGGTCCTCACACAGGACAATCTACCTCTCATCACTGCTCCTTTGTACTGGTTGTCCCTTACCTGGCAATGTTCTGCCTCTTCCCTTCTATTTCTTCATTTCTCTGGTTCTTTTAAGACTCAGCTCAAAGCCCACATTTTTGTAGGAGGCCTTTCCTTCTTTTTTAAGATTACCCCATTGCTACTGAATACATCTTGTAAATACACAGTTGTTTGCATGTTGTCTTTCCCATTAGATGGGAGCTCCTTGAGAGCAGGGACTGTTGACCATTCTTTGTATCCTCAGTGTTTAGCCAAGTGCCTGGCATGTAATAAGCTGTTAATAAATGCTTGTCGACTGAATGACAGTAAGAGGAGCCCAGAGAATTTCAGGGAATAAGACTCATATCTCATTATGGAACAAAAAGCTTCACCTTGGGAAACACCTTAGGGACACCAGCTTGGGACAGATGGTGACAGGGAGAGAAGAAAGCATTTAGGGGCTCTCCTAAAACAATGGTTGAAGGTGGGGACTGTGAGCTTTTTGTTTAAAGATTGATAAATGTATTCCAATATATTTGTTTCATTTATAATCCTGTGTATTTTATTCTATGCATTTAAAAAGAGAAGGGGTCCATAGAAGGGGTTCACTAGACTGTCTAAGAGGGTCATGGCACAAATATGGTTAAGAACCCCAGACTGGTGACATCGTATGGGGCACCTACTTTGCCACCATGGCATCTATGTCCTTGGCTGGTCTTTTCTATTAATTCGTTTCCTGCTTTCTACCTTCTTAAAGCTTACCTCAGGTGATGGTATCTGGCCCTAATCTGCAACCCTCTGCTCTGGGAGCCACTAGTGTTTCTGGGTTCCGTGTGCACAGATTCTTCCCTCTCCTCATTTTGCAGTATCAATTCAAGTAGCCAACAGTCTTGTTTTTAAAACCCTAGCATATAACACAGACCACAGACTCTTCATAACACATTCTTCCTCATCAATTTCCTTTCTCCTGTGAACTTTGGAACAGGTTCTTATATCAACTCTAAACCTGCCCCTCTGTAACTTTCATCCATTGCTCCTACCACTATTTTCCAAGGCCAAGCAGAACCAGTCGAATCCTTGTACTACAAGACCATTTTTCACATTCTTAGACGGTTATCAACCCAACCACTAAGACTCTCATTCTCAAGGCAAAACATCCCAGTTCCTTTAACCAGTCCCAATGACACAGCTTCTAGTCTCCTCAGTATTCTAGTTGCCTTCTGTGGAATACACTACCATTGATCAGTATTATTCCTCCTTTTACCTAGGTCCCTGAACATCACCTATAAAATGATGGGGACAGATTAGATAACCTTGGAGGTCCCTGCCAGGTCCTAGACCTTAGTATTCTTTGAAAAAGTGAAGCTCAAAGAAAAGGAAGGAATTCATCTTAGATTGATGGGAGGATGATAACTGATAATGGACAGAAGGCAGAAACATATCTTATCTGGATTTTTCTTTTTTTTTCTTTTTCTTTCCTTGCAAAGGAGAATGATCTTTAGACTGGAAAGATCAGAACAGTGGTTAAGGAGGCTTTTGTAAGGATCTAGTGGGAAAATGTGTGCACTGAACTTTGTAAACCACAAAGTGCTAAATAAATGCCAATTATTTTATCAATATGTAGATGTATCTACGTATTTATCTGCTTACTGTCTAGGCCTATAATTTCATTAGTTTAGATAATTCCTGGTGAGAAAACTCTCTCTCTTCTAATGTAGATCAGCAACTGTTCTTCAGCCTACAACCTTAGAGTCATGACCTTAAGTTATTGGTTCAGAGTCACATGGATAGTATGTATCAAAGGCAGAATTTGAATTCAGGTCTTCCCAACTCCAAAGCCTGCTTTTTATACACTAGATTGTGCTGTCTCTCTATTATTATTATTATTATTATTATTAATTATTATTATTAGTGGTAGTAGTTACAGTAATAGAGTAGTAGTAGCAGCAGCAGTAGTAGTTGTTGTTGTCTTTGTTGTTTTATCATTAATATTTTTTTTTTTGAGGGAGAAAGGCAGGGCAATTGGGATTAAATGACTTGCCCAAAGTCACACAACTAGTAAGTGTGTCAAGTGTCTGAGGCTGGATTTGAACTCAGGTCCTCAAGACTCCAGGGACAGTGCTATACTCACTGAGCCACCTAGCTGCCCCTTATCATTAATATCATGAGAGGTGGTTTGTTATAGTGGGAGCCTCAGCCTTGAAACCAGGAAGATGTGGGTTCAAGTTATATCTCTGTGTAATCCTGGGCAATTCACTCAACTTTCAGTGCCTTAGGTAACTAGAACTGTGAGCTGAAGAGAAGGTATCGATTTAACTTGGTAGAAGGACTTCCCTACACCAGTGGAATCAGGGATCTCTCCCTATCCTATTAATGTTACATGGATATTTCTACTGATGATGAAAGTAATAAAGATATATATTCACTAAATATATTTTAAGTATGTCCAGTATAGTTATAATTAGACTTCATAGAATCAAAGATTTCGAGCCCAAAAGGAACTCAAAAGGCATCTAATCCTACCCCATCATTTTACTTGTGAGGAAATGGAGGCTCAAGGAAGTTAAATGAATTGACCCAGGTAGTGTCAGAGTTGGTATTTGAACTCAGGTCTCCTGGTTAATTGACACCCATAGAGGTTAAATGACTTGCCCAGAGTCACACAGGGAGTAAGCGAACAGAAATAGCATTTGAATCCAGGTCCTCTGACACCAGAGCCAATACCTTCCCATTGTATCACACTGCCTTTCAAGACTGTTAAGAGATCCTTGGACACATGACTATTATATTGCCAAGACTGTGAATGAAGAGCATGGGAAAATTGGTGTTCATTTAATATGGTTATAAAATCCCTATGCATTGTTTGTCCTCCTCTGTGTGGAATTGGTGACGCTAATAACGTGATAATCCAGACCTAAGGCAGGCAATCTGACTCAATCACATCCCATAATGGGGCTTTAAAAATGATTAAATAGAGCATACTCTAGCTTCCTATTTAAAAAGGTTGAGTTCAAGACCAACATACCTTGTGATGTACCTAAATTGGTTTTTGACAGTCTGGAAGAAAGAAGAGCATTGGGGGAAAAATTCCTTTGAGAAATACTGAGTGGCCCCTGCCCAAGTCGGTTTTTTCCCATTTCCAAGCACTCAGAGTACGTGGTTATGAAAAAGTCACATCTCACTGATTCAAACTGACTGGAGGCAAGGTTTGTCCAAATTATTGACAAGCCTATTGATAGACTGTTGTTGAAGAAAAATGGCTGGATTACTCCAAAGCACCCAACTTCTTTCTCCCTTATCCCAACCCCCAACTTCCATCTCTTGTGTCCATCTTCTCTCCATGCACATCACAATCACACAAATTCAAGATTTCTCACTTATCACCTGGACTATTGTAATAGTTTCCTAATAGGTCTTCCTGTGTCCAATCTCTTCCCCTCTCCAATCTATCTTTACAGCACAGATACCAAATAAGAGGCCTGCAGGCTACGGTCTGCACAACACTCCTGAGAGCGGTCCAAACAAGATTAAAATGTAGTTTCTATCTGATTATAATATGTTGATATATTAATAAAGAAGGAGTATATAAACATGTATGGTCTTCTAAGTCAACATAGGACCCACAAGGATCCTTCTGTATGACTTAGTGGCCATTGTTTCTATTCAAATTTGGCATCATTGCTCCACATAGCAGCCATATTGATACTCTTAAGCACAGGTCTGACCATGTCACTCCGCTGCTCAGGAATCTTCAATGGCTCCTCATTGCGTCTTGGAAAAAAAATACAAACTCTTCTTTTTGTTCTTTAAAGCTCTTCATGACGATCTGGCTCTGATTCTATCAGGGCATGAAGATGAGGCTATGCCAATGGAACAAAAACCGGACCTTACTGACTGGAAAGATTTTAATGATGGGTTTAGTGATGAATAGTATAGCTGCAGTCCAAGAACTGGACTAGCTAACTTTAAAAGGATCCCTCACCAGAAATTTAGCTTCCAGGTGATATATTTCTTTTTCTCATTTACCACAATTTATAGAAAATACTTATTTATACATAGAACAGTTGAAATCTACATTGGTGAGAAAGAATACTAACACCAACAAAATTGTGAATCCTTGAAGCATTGTTGTAAGAAAAATTATTTCAATCGAATTCAGCACTTACTTGTTCATTGCCTATGACTTGCATGGCTGTGTCCTTCCCCCCAAACATTTGCTAACTCATCTTTCATATATCTTGAAATCAAACCTTCATTGTCCTTAAAATTGTGTCACCTCCAGTAGACTGTAGACTTGGTCTAGTCCTGGCCCTCCTCCTATCTTTGTTTTCTTTAAAGTCATTTCTATTTCTTCATGCAGCAGATCAAGGGCTGTGATGCTTAGCGTCCAAATGGGGCCATTTCACTGTCACTGATGAAGAGATGTAGACTCTGTGGTAGTAATCTTGACACAGCTTTTACAATTTTGGTCATCTTTTTGGTTTCATCCTTACATGCATTCAAGATTTTCTAGCTTAATTTTCTAGCTTTTTTTTCTTCAATTGTTTCTTAATGTATTGTTTACAATCTTCTACCATCCTCTTCTATAAGATTTTACAAACAAATAAATATTCTAAAATGGTGTGTCCTTTTGGGGGCCATAACTCTCCATTTTTTCAGTGACCAAATGGTTTCTGGCTAAAAAGCCTTTTAGGGTCTTTTGGTCTCCTTATAGAGCAATTGACTTACATTTGTTAAAGTTCCTTAGGAAATGCTAATAGACTATATTGATGTCTATTTTGTTAATCCATTTCCCATTTCTTGGATATCTATAACTTGTTTAAATATGTGAAATTGGAGTCATTTCTTCTTATCTTATTTGTATCTTCTTATCTTATTTATTCTTCTAGTTTGGTATTGATTTTGATTTTTACTCCAAGAAATCAACAGATTCTCCTTAAATAAACAGTTGTCCAAGAATGACTCCCACATGGATTGTTAGTTATTTCCTCTCTAGCATATGTTAATTTGCTTTGTGTGTATGTGAACTTATGTGGTACTCACCATGTCTACTGCTTACTAGTTGCTTCTTAAAGGAAGTATTCATGATAAATAGGCATGAGGCCTCTGCATAGTCTATAAGCTTCTGGTCTCTTTTGTTTCTTACTCAGGATCCATGTTTTATACTATTAATATTAATGGTTAGCATATTTTCACACTTTAAAGTTTTCAAAGTACTTTAAATATATTATCCCATTTGATCATCACAAAAACCATGTGAAGTTGGTGCTAACATCATCCTCATTTTACAGATGAGAAATTGAGTCTGAGAGAAGTAACATGAATTGCCTAGGGTTATACAGCTAATAAATGTGTGAGGCAGGATTTGAACTCAGGTCTCCTGACTTCAAGCCCAGCGTTCTCTCCTTTGACCCACCTAAATGTTTTCCATCATTTTTTTTGTGATTGTGTTTTCAGCTTTTTACTGAAGTCACCAAGTTTGAATGCACATCAATTTGATTCAGAGGACCTTATTGAGTTCTGCATTGAATTTCTTTACCTCCTTACCCTCTGCAACATATATTGTTGGATAAGGTACAAATGTCTTCACAAGTCACCTTTGAACAAGTGCCCATCATGAGCACTGCTATGCTAAATGAACAAGTGTCCCATGAAATGCTGTTTCCTTTTGTCTTTGGACACACCATAAAGTCAATGCTGCTAGTGACTCCATTTCAGGAGAAAATGTGAGCCACCCTTCCAATGAGCTGCAACTTCCTTTTTGGTCTCTCGGTTTCATTTATAGCAAGAAAAGCAATTGAGAAAATATCAGTAACTACCGACCCATATGCCTACTTTCCCATCTCAATAAAATCTTTATGAGTATAATCTCCACACATATCAGGGAGATGGGAAGGGAATAGGTAAGCTTTCACAAACAGTATTTTCACAGTAGACCCCATCTTCCAGTTACACAAATGACTGAAAGGTGTAGAAAATACAAGGGCCCATTGTGTTTATCATTTGCTGACTATAAAAAAGAAATGGATTTGGTGGAGCGAGACTCCTTAAAGGCTGTCCTCTAACAAAGTGTCTTCATAGAGGATGTTAAAATCATATAAAATGCCTCAAAATATATAACAACAGAGATAACTTTGTTTGACAATCTTCTGACTATTGGTATCAATTGAGGCATAAAAGAGGAAGACGTGTTCTTACTAAAGGAGTTTGCTCCTGTCATGGAGAATATGCAGCCCAGAAATCAAATCAAAGAGATATTCCTTATAGATGGCTCCTTTCTGTTGATGTCATTATGTTAATTGCATCAAGTCCTGAGATTTTTAAAAACTTCCAAAGTTAGATCCATCCTCACTAGAAGGAGTTTGGCCTGTACCCCCCAGGAAAACTTAAAGGGATGAAGAATGCCTATTGTCTATATTATCATATGCAATCAGATGGACAGCTCCTAGGTCTGGTTCATCAGTGCATATAGTATCCCAAAACTCTTAGTTCAGTTTTAATCTTCAATAATTTTAGAAGTACAAAGGCTAGAGGCTTACGAAGGCATCATTTGAAAGTTTAATTATATTTGGAAATGCTTTGCATGACTTCATATGTATAATGAGCATCCTTTTTCTTTCCTTCTCAATGAGCGGGGAAGTGGTGAAAGGAGGGAGAGAATTTGGAAATTAAAATAAAAAAGAAAGTTTAATTATTTAAATTTCTTTTATACTTAGTTTTTTGAATTTTGAATAATAAACTAAAATTTTAAATTTTAACAAGATAGACACTATGTCATTATGCATACAAGTGCAATATTTTTAGATGATACTTTCGGTGACTAGTGACGAGGTAGAGGAAGACCTCTTGGTTGGCCACCTTGATCTCCTGATCTATCTCTATTAGACTTTTATTTGGCAGGAGGTGGGCTCATGCCAAAGCTGTCATGTATGTATCAAAACCTCATTCTTTGGATGATCATAAGTCTTGGATTACAAATGTTATCCTTTCAGTCACTGAGGAAGTAATGGAAGGAATTTTTTACAAAGTTCAAAAATTAACTAGAGTGATGGTGGTTATATCGAAATTTAATAAGAAACCTATCAATATTTTAAAAGTGTAAATAATTAACCTTTCAAATATTACTTTGTGTAAGTTTATAGTATTTATGCTTCTGAAGTTTTTAAAGTTTAATGCTGCACTAAAACTTTTAGGATAGTCTGTATTTCTTACAAATTCAGTGAAAATACACCATTAACTGGGTCTAGAAACATATAGAAGGAATACAGAAGGATGGATTGCTTTGGTGAAACCATGTATTACTTTTCGTTCGTTCGTTCGTTCCTTCCTTCCTTCCTTCTTTCCTTCCTTCCTTCCTTCCTTCCTTTTTTCTTCTTTTCTTCCTTTCTTCCTTCCTTCCCTCCTTCTTTTCTTCCTTCCTTCCTTCCTATCAACAACTATAAGCTTCTTCTTGCAACCAGTTTTGTCTATTTTTTTTAAAACATCAACAGTCTTTTGGTAAAGATTCAAGTATTATAATCGCATATCTGTCATAACCTCTGGAACATTAAAGTCATGGGTCTCCCATAAGGTAATAGGGAGGTGTAGGGTGTCAGGGGAAAGGGTATGCATAGGCTCTGACATATTACTAATGAAGAATTGCATGGGAGAAGTAACCTAAAGGTTTTCATCATATCTTATATCATCATATAATATATGACTGAAAAGGAGGTGAGGTGGTTAAGGGATTAGAGAAAGGGACAACTCATGAACATCCTGCAGATGGCCACATCATGTCAAAAGATCATGAGTCCACTGTACTAGGTCATACCTCTGTGGTGAATTTATGGGAGTTCACAGAATGAAATCAATGATGGGTTGTGATCCACACAATTGAAAAGAGTAAGTACCCACATCAATGAGAACACAGTCACTGGAGTTATCAGGGTAGGTGCAAGGTGCAAATATGTTTTAATGCAGCTTAGACCTAGATCTACTTGTCACAGATTCTTAATTAACAGAGTACAAATTAATGACATATTGCTGTAGTTCACAATTTCATATCTGGAAAGGTCAATTTCCACTCCATTCCTACATCTCATTTTTTCAATCTACCCATCTTCCTTCTCTGGCTCCTTACATATCCTTGCAGTGGCAAAGGACCATCCAGCATGGCATGCCTGCATCAAAGAAGGCACCGTGTTCTATGAGGGAAGCATAATTGTGGAAGCTTAAAAGAAACATGAGATGCACAAATTTAGAAACATGTCCATTCCAAATGTTCATATGGACTATTTGTACCCAGCCTGTGGTAGAGCCTTCCAAGCTTATATTGATTTGGTCACCCATAGTTGGATACATTGTGCCTTGACTCCAGCATAGTGATATCATTTTGATCCTCTCTGAGAATGAAAGACAACAACCAACAACATATTAAAGATTAAAGGCTTCTCACTTGTGACTTGCTGATTCTAAAATAAAAATGCCTGCATATGAAACTTAAGATGAAAGTCACAGAGACAGGTAAACCTTTGCATACCTCTGGACTCAGTGGGTCAAAAAGTCTTTGGTAGTAATTTACCAGCACAACTGAAGAGAAAACCCTCAGAAACCAAGTGATGAGGTACAAAAGCACATTTTCCATCTCCTGACTTCAAGTTCCATTGCCATATTGTTCCCCATTATGCTACAACTGCTATTAACTCTCGATTTTGGAGATAATGGTATTTAATTAAACTACTTTGTGGCTTACTACTGTTTCGGGAATTTGCTAATTAATCTTTATGTAATTGCTTTGCAATGGTTGTACGGCAAAAGTACTTAAATTATAAGTTGTACCTCTCACAGAGAATCTAATTTCTAAACATAACCCCATGTTAATAAGTAAAAGATCGAAGAGTTGGGGAGTTAACCGTTTAAGGTCCTCCTAACATTTAAGTCTTCTTGCTCATGGACCCAGCATGTTGGCAATAAAATATATACTTATAGGGAACATTTCCTTATAGAAGCTCAAAGATTACTCTGCTAGTCAAAGTCATTGTTACTTTTATAATGCATTAGAAATTAGTAGCTTTTCCAGCACCCTCCCAAGTCTAAGACCGTACTTTTTATTAAAGCCATAAGCCTTATCCTGGTAGACTGTAGTAGATGGAATTCGATACTCTTTCTTTTGAAAATCAAGACAAAAAAAAACCCGCATCAGTGACTAGATCCATAAGGCAGGTGACTCTATAAGGGTGCAGAAATACCATGAGGCCTTGCCTGAAAAGTTAGTCTCTCTTCCCTTTCCCTCCTCTCCCCTCCCTTCCCCTCCTCTCCTCTCCTGTCTTTTTCTCTCCTCTCCTCTCCTCTCTCTGTCTCTCTTGCCCGGACTCTGTTTCTTTCTCTGTCTTTGTCTCTGTGTATCCATTTTTCTGTCTCTATTTTTATTATTTTTACCTTATTATTTTATATGTACATGATTTATTACTCTCCCAGTAACTACCAGATAGATACTGATTTATAAAGTGATAGGAAACTCGACTTACCCACCAAGAGGATGTGCTCATTTCAGGTGACATAGATCATTTCTTGCGTGGTACTCACTTGGCCAAATTAAAGATTAGAAGATTGGTGAACACAGAATTTGAGCATAGTAGGTTAAGATGTTCTTTAGAGATGCTTCCATCAAGATATATATAGTATCTTAATGAGTTGTGCTGCCAGAGTTCTTTTAAATAGATAATTGATTCAGTCATCCCCTACTTTCTTTACAAGGATGGGGGACTGTGGGTAGGGTACACTGAGTATCATACCAGACTTTTGATAGTTTAGTTAGTTATGCTGAAATGTTATGTTTCCCCCTCTTTTTTATTTTTTTGTTATATGAGGTGATTCTCTAGAGGGTGGGGAGGGTGGAATTCTTTGGAAACAGTAGATGGAATAAAAATAACAATAAAATATTGTTTAATTAAAAGAAAATTTTTAGCAATCATTAGGACCAAAGAAGCCTGCAACTGGAAAAGTTTGGGAGACATAGTGAACCATTACCACTCTTTGGTTCTCCTTTTCAGCCTCCATTGCAAATGGCTCCCCTTATTTCTGCATTTGTCATTAACATGTTAATTTTCAAATTAACAGCTCAACCTTTCCTTAGTTGCTTTTAAATTCTTTTCTGTCTACCCCTGGTAGATTTGCAGAAGTGCCCTAGCTTGTCTTTTGAGTTGTGACTAGACTCTTAAATAGTCTGAATCAAACTCATTTAGGGAGGCTGACTTCTATACAAAGCTACTCTCATCTATAGAATGCAATTTCCTGGAGAGCAAAGGGCTCTCTTCAGTTAGCATTTGTATCCCCAACACTTAGCTGGGGTTTATAGTACCATTGCCTATCAGGTGTGTTCCCCATTGATTACCACCTAATTATGTTTGTCTAATTGAAAATGTGTTATGCTGTTTCATTTTACCTTCAATTTCACTGGACTGAGTTTTCTGAAATTATCTCCCATTACCAAGGGTGCCCCTTGTGTTTGGAACTTAGAGCCTCTTAACTACAATCTTTTAGAATAAAACCCTCTCGAATTTTTGGGGAAAATGTATTATTGTCAAAATGATTACTTCAGTTAAACAAACATTTATTAAGGAACCATTATAAATATAACATCCCTTATGGGCCTCTTTTCCCAAATGCATATTTGCATTAGTGGGCCATATTCCCAGCAAAGGATTGATTATTCTTCCTGTCATGGATGTGTGGGATGAAAGACCTTCACCAATTAAATTTATAATAAGGAGCCATCTCAGGGTGAGAACAGAAATAAATTTTATTCAGTTCTCGAGAATTGGGTGTCCCTGCTAGCACAGAGCAGAACCAGCAAAGGAGGTGCTTTACAAGAGGCAAAGAACCCATAATTATACCTAACACAAGAGAATTCCCGTCCACCTCTGAGCCTTCTCACCATTGGCTGGGAGGTGGGCTTACAATCTGAGCGTGAAAGCTAGACAAAGAACCAGGAAACTGAGGCACAGAAACTCCAATTCCCATTCCCTTAGTTAATGATTACAACTGAGGTGACATCTATAAATCTAAAGAAGGAGAATAGGACAAAGGGAGGGGGAGAACCTTTCCATTCTTCTACAGCACTTTTACAGTAAAGGAAAACAGGTCACAGTGACCCTATTCTTACTGAGCAAATCTTTAAACCAGAACCAGAAGAAAGAACAAAAAGTTTCAGGGTAAACTTTCCCAGAGGCTGAGCCATCAGACTCTCATAGCCTCAGAATTTTTTTTTCACTCCCCTATTTCTTTATTTCTTGATTTTTAAGCATTTCTTAGTATATTTATATTTATACTTATAAATATAAATATATATTTATACATATCTTCTCTGTGAAGTCTTCACATTTTATTTAACTCACACAATGGATAACTCTAAGGGATTGGGTTTTCCAGTACTATTGTACATCTAGTTTACGTTTGATTGGATTATAAGCTAGTCAGACAGTTAAGTTTTAGAAAAGACATTTATTAATATGGTATAACAAGGACAGGTGGTACAAAACAGCCCCCCAAACTAGAGGCACACTGTTCCCTTGCATACACAAGGTTCCTGGGGGGAATGGGCACATGCAGCCAAAGTTTAAATGTACAGTTTCTAGTTACCAGAAGTCCTTTTCTCCCTTATGAGTTTCCTTAGGTCTAACTATCTTCTGGGCCCTGAAATTCAGTGCCCCTGTAGGGCCTAAATCTGCCTTTTCTTACTCAGTTTAATTTATCTTCAGTCTGTATCTAAGCTACCTATGTGGATGCTATCATTTGGTATTGCGATTTCAGGGATATTTCCATAGAAATGACAACAGGAATTCCGCATCTTTTGACCCTTCCAAGCTCACAAAGTCTTTCTCACCTAGTTAGTGGTAAGGATGGAGAGAGGAGGAAGGAAGAACAGAATTTCCCTTGACCATTACTGCTACTGGAATGCTCAGACTCTGGCACTGGCTTGTTGTTTTGTCTATAATCCAACAAACAGGGTGTTTGTGCTTCTCTCCTACCAATAACAAAACCTTTCCTTTGGTTAGCCAATTCTTTCTGTCTAATAATCAAAGCACTCTACTCCTCCGAAATTGATTAATGACTTGTTCTCATCTATACCTTTGATTACAAAATTATACCTTTGATTGAATCAAAGAAGTCTGGGCCTTCTGAATTTATATTAATTGGGTTTGGGGTTGAAATCCCTTGCCTTTACATATGCAAAACCCTGTGCTAGGTTGGGATAAAGAAAGCCAGAAACAAACAGCTTACATTCTAATACAATAGCTTTCTGTACCATTTTAAGATTTATAGTGTCCTTTCCTCACAGAAAACTTATAAAACAAGTAATATAAATATTATTTTTAATTTATATTTTATTTTCCCCCAATTACACGTCAAAGCATTTTTTTTTAATATTTGGGTTTTTTTTTAAGTTTTGAGTTCCAAATTCTTTCCCTCCCTTCTTCCTTCCCCTCCCCCTTCCCTGAGATGGTAAGCAATCAGATACAGGTTATGCATGTGCAATCATGTAAAACATTTCCATATCAGTCATTTTGTACAAGAAGAATATAAGTATTATTAATCTCAGACTCAATCTCCTAATCTATAAAATGGAGATAAAACCTGTTCAGGGCCACAGAACTAGAGACAGGAACCTAGCCTCCAGTCCATAATTCTTCTCACTACATCACGCTATTTCCTTGCCACTCGAAGCCAGACAAATAAAAGATGCTCTCTTCTCCCTACAGAATTGCTAACATAGTAAACACCTCTTTAATCGGCATGCTTAGCTTATCTATCCAGTGTTTAGGGAACAGGGTATGCCTGTTGAATGTACCTATTGACTTGAAAATGTGGTTATTTGAGCATGGACTTTTTAAGTGAATAGGATAAACAGGAATTTAATAACTTAAATTGAATTTATAAAGCAATCCATACTTCTTTAAAATTCTTTCTCTCTCACACACATATATACATACATATATAAAGACACATACACATACACACACATACACATGTACGCACGCACACAACCTTATTAAGCAGGGCAGTAGTGACAAATAGGAGTATAACTTCAGGGAGTACTTCCTCCTCTCCCCTAAACAGAGACAACTCACACAGTTATTCCCCGTAGCTAAGGTATTCCACAATCAAAATGTTCTATAGATCTAAATTTGCATAAAATTGTAGCTCAAAAGTCCTCAACTATGTGTTTGCTTTTGCTAGTCAACCAAAGAACACAATCAGTTCAAGAAAAAAGGAATTTAATGAACTTGCATGGGAAGAAGAATAAAATAGCATTTTTCTTATAAATATATAAACCATCAGTTAGAAAAAATGGGCAAACCTAAGGAAAACAGGAGTCAGAAATATAGGGAAAGTGTATGGCCGGTGCACACACATGGAGGGACATATATTTAGGGAAGATGTGGGCATGTGGAGAGGACCACAAAGAGAACAAATCACACCTCCAATGCCATAGGGCTACCAGTGTCTCCTGGTGACAGCATCACACTGCTCCCACTAGACCTGCTCCCCACTAGTCAATAACTGGGCCTTAAGATGCTCCTACATGTTTCTAGTCCATACTTCAATGGTTACATCTTTCCATTAACATGAGTTCACCTTCTCTTGGTCCAGAGAGCCATACTATCTCATGATATGCCATATAGATGTCTACCCAGTATGCTGGAGGTATTCCTATAAGATGTTTAGCATTTAATGAGCACCACTGCAACACTCTGGCCATCCATCTGCTATGCTTTGCTTTTGCTATATGACCAGTCTGCCTCCTTTTCTGATTATACATTACTTCGATGATGTCTTTTACATCTCATTCTATGTATACCTTATCATAGACAATCTCATGCCTACTACTCATCTATCTTCTTTTGGGTCATTCAGTTTTTAGTTTTCAGAGACCTGATTGTTAGAAATATGCAGCCAATCTAGCATCATCAGGAGAATATTTAGCACTACAAAATGGCTTTGCATTAAGAAGGAATTTGGGAGCATTGACATTTCTATGCAATTTTCCAGCTGCAATTCCAGCTGTTCCCTTCTTCCTTTGTAAATCTGGGCCTGCTTACTGACCATTTGCAAAAACACAGAACTCGTTATCCTTCCCCCTAAACTCTCCCCCTACTTCCTTCCATATTATTGTAGAGGGCACCAACATGCTCCCAGTCCCTCAAGCTAGCAACCTTGCAGTCATCTTGGATTCCTTTCTCTCCCTTACCCCTCATTTCCAAGCTGCCCAGGCCTGTCAATTTCACTTTTGCAGCTTCTCTCAAATATGTCGCCTTCTCTCCCTGGACACTGCCACTTCTCTAGTGCAAGCCCTCATCATCTCGTGCATGGACTATTGCAATAGCTTGCTGATGGGTCTGCCTGCCTCAAGGCTCTTCCACTCCACTCCATTCCATCTGGCCCACCAAAATGATTTTCCTAAAGTACAGGTCTCAGTTCCATACTCAATAAATATCACCTCCAGGATCAACTACAAAAACCTTCATACTCTAGCCCCCACTTACCTTTCCAGTCTTCTTAGATCTTACACCTCCTCCATGTACTTTTCGGTCCAATGACAGTGGCTTCCTGGCTGTTCTATGAACAAGACATTCCACCCCTCAGCTCTGGGCATTTTTTCTGGCTGCCCCCTATGTCCAGAATGCTCTCCCACATCTACTCTATCTACTGGCTTCCCTGACTTCCTTTAAATTACATCTAAACTTCTACCTTAGAGGTTCCCAAACTTATTTGGCCTACCACCCCTTTAAAAAAATTTTACTCAGCATCTCCCTGCAAATCTACTTTCTTTAACCCTTTAATTTTTTTTGGTTAAATTTACATCATTTCAAAAAATAGAATTTTTTAAAATGACATCATAAATTTAATAATTTATTGTAAATTTGTGGGGTTTTTTCCTGCATTGAAATTTTGATGATGCAATCTTGTGTCATGTAACCATGTAGTATCATGTTGTAAACAAGTCATTACATGCACATGTTCCTGCCCATGCATGCTGGACTTCCCAACAATGTGCTACATGCTCATCTGTCAACACTTGCCTATTAAGACTTGTTGGTGGACTTGACCACTGAATGGTTATAACTTCATTTTGTGTGTTTATTTAGAAAAATAATGTTATCACTATGACTTTAACTCTGTTACACAACAGATGAAACATGTACAGTTTTTAAAAATTCTTTTCTTTTCTTTCTTTATTCTTCCACCACCCCCTTATTTTTTTCAGTGCCCCCCTCAGTGGTACCTGAGGCTACTACCAACCCCCTGGATCATTCCAGTGCCCCAAGGAGGCAGTATCACCCACTTTGGGAACCTTTAGGAACCCCTTCCCAACCCCTTTTAATTTTAGTGCCTTACCTCTCCTTTTTAGGCCACATATTGTTTATTTTGTATATATTTGTTTGCATGTTGTCTCTTCCATTAGATTATAACCTTCATGAAGGCAAGAACTGTTTTTTGACTTTTCGTATCCTCACTGCTTAGTAGAGTGTCTGGCACATAGTAGGCACTTAATAAAGACTTATCAATTGACTTCCTGCCTGTTACTAACTCAATGTCTTATTAATGGTAGGCAGGATCTGCCCAACATTTGTGGTTGCTCTGTGTAAATGATATTGGTGGTGTCTCAGGCGGTGTTAGCTTTATTGAATATAGATTAGAAAATTACTAGATTAGTAACAGGCATTTTTCATTCATTTGTCTTTTCCTACATGGTATATTAAATACTTGATCTCTATTGAGTGACTGTGGGTCTCAAGGAATAGGTCCTGCAGGGTTCTGGAGATTCAGTATGATATGCAAACTGGAACATGGGGAGGATCTCATCATCTGAAAGACTTTCTCTTCCATCTTGGCCCTATGCTTGGCATCTTCAAAGACAGTGGGGATTTTTGTGATGATTGTATATTTCCCTGTTTTTATGGCTTGCTGAATATTGATAATCAATTTTCTAGAGTTCTCTCTGTGGTTGTATCTGTCAAAGAAACTTTAGTGTATTTGGTTACCTATTCTATTATAACTTGATGAAATTCAAGTTTCATTTTTTAAATTTCTCTTGATAGTGTATCTTCCTAAATTACAGCTATCTATAGTCATGTAAAAATGCTCTAAGTCACTACTGATTAGAGAAATGTAAATCAAAACAACTCTGAGGTACCACATCACACCTATCAGATTGACTAACATGACAAAATAGGAAAATGATAAGTGTTGGAGAAGATGTGGGAAAATTGGGACTTGAAAGTACTGTTGGTGGAGTTGTGAACTGACCCAACCATTGTGTAGAGCAATTTGGAACTATGCCCAAAGGTCTATAAAACTGTGCATACCTTTTGATCCAGCAATACCACTACTAGGTCTATATCCCAAAGAGATGATTAAAAGGGGTAAAGGACCCACATGTACAAAAATATTGATAGCAGCTCTTTTTGTGGTGGCAAAGAATTGAAAATTGCGAGGATGTCCATCAATTGAGGAATGACTGAACAAGTTATGGTATATGAATGCAATGGAATACTACTGTGCTATAAGAAATGATGAGCAGGCAGAATTCAGAAAAACCTGGAAATACTTGCATTAACTAATCCTGAGTGAAGTGAGCAGAACCAGAACATTGAACACAGTAACAACAACACTGTTTGAGGACTAACTTTGATAGACTTAGCTCTTCTCAGCAATGCAAAGATCTAAAACAACTCCAAAAAATTCATGATGGAAAATGCTATCCACATCCAGAGGAAGAACTTTGGAGTCTGAATATAGATGGATGCATACTATTTGCTCTCCTTTTCTTTTGTTGTTTTGTTTTGTTTCTTCTTTCTCATGGTTCCTACCATTAGTTCTAATTCTTCTTTATATCATGACTATTGTGAAAACCTGTTTAATATGAATATATAAGTAGAGCCTATATTGGATTGCATGTCCTCTTGGGGAGGGGGGTAGAGAGGGAGAGAAGGAGTGAAAATTTAAAACTCCAAATCTTTTGGAAGTGAATGTTGAAAACTAAAAGTAAATAAATTAATTATTTTTTAAAAGATAGTGGGTCTTCCTTTCTGACATTTCAGCCTAGTCAGCCACAGTTTTAAAAAATTCATTGTTTTTTTCCTTTTTTTCCTCCTTCCAAAAATCTGTTTTCTTTTGGATGCTTCTATTAATTTTACTTCTGTTGGTGGTCCTATAACTTCATTTGAATGATAGAATGGGGATATAGTGGAGGCTGGCTTCTGATTGTTAAATTTTCAGCAGAAATTAATTTTTAGCAGAAATCAGAAAACACTACAAATCAGGGCCCGATTTATTATTTTGTTAATTATCTATACTTAAGAAAGTGATGAATAAAAAGTTAATAATGCAGATTAAGTTTAAAAGTGTGTCATGCATAGCTGTTGACTTTTTTTCCCCTAGAGAATAGTTATGAAACATTTATTAGCATACCCTTGAACATAGATATTGAGAGTCTAGGTTGTTGGTGGGCTGTTTTTGCGGAGCAGATACCCTTATGCATCTCTAAGGACTCTGGGGTCTTGCCATTAGCCTTATAGCCATGCCCTTGGGATCTCTGGTCCTTTTCTTCTGCACTGCAGCTAAGCCTCAATACATGGGCCTTTTCTTCCCAATTGGACTCTGAGCAACTTGAGAGCAAATAATGTCTTCTTTTTCCATTTGCATCTCTTCCACTTAGCACAGTTGTTGGCATATAGTAAACAAAGTATATGCTATTCACTTCATTTATTCATTCATACATTCGTTTTCGATCTTCCCCTAAAGCCTTCTTTCTAAAGTCTCTGTTTCTATTTCTCTATTTTGTTCAGTCATTTTTCTATTGTGTCTAACTCTTCATGACCCCATTTGAGGTTTTCTTGGCAAAGATCCTGGTATGATTTGCCACTTCCTTCTTCAGCTCATTTAACATATGAGGAAACGGAGGCAAATAAGGTTAAATGACTTGCCCAGGGTCACACAGCTAGTGAGTGTCTGAGGCCAGATTTGAACTGAGGAAGATGAGTCTTCTTGCCTCCAGCCTTGGCATTCTATCCACTGCACCACCTAGCTCTCTCTTTCTCTATCTAGTCCATCTATAAGAAGCACATTATCCGTCCACATTCCAGTTATTTCAGTTTATAAGAAAATTTGAAGTCCATCAGATGTAATATATTCATTTTCACCAATAATTGTTGTTTCCAGAGAAGAATTAAGAATAGCATGGATCTAGGAGATGACTCTTGGGGGTTCTAGGGTTACTATGTGGTCTTTGGCAAACCATATGCCACAATGAGGCACAGAAATTCAGCTGGCAAAAGGCATCCTCTGTGCCACATCTGAAGACCTCATGAAGCAATGTGGAAAGCTTCCCTATAGGTACAAGATGGGCCAGGAATAAATCAGTACCCTTTCGTAAATTGCTGGTCCCTGGAGAACATGGAGAAAAATGCCGGTTGGATCCTTTCTAATTCCAGTGCTAGGCTGAAATAGTAGTCATAGCTTCTAAAGACCAAGGGTCATTAGAAAGAATAGATCACTCACCTATTTCTTTTAGATGTTTTACTGTGAGGATCCCCAAACCCAACATGGGTTCACACTGACACTGTTGGATTTCATAAGACCAATAGAGGCTGAGAGAAGACAACTGAAACAGGGCTGGCTCCATGATGGAGTATTCCACTGGGATCTCTGTTGAACAGACATTTTCAGGAAGCTCCTTCCCCATACACAAATCACAGCATATTTAGAGCTAAAATGGGCTTCAGAAGTCATCTGGTCCTCTTTACAGCAAATAAACGAATGAATGAATAAACAAACAAACAAATAAATTTGATGGGCTTAGAGTTTAAGGATCTGAGTTCAACTGCCAGCTCTGTCTGTTACTACTGGTGACCTTGGGCCAGTTACTCCATTTCTAAGTCCTACAGTACTAACCCTTTGTTCTATATGTTGACTAATTGTCAAAAAATTTTCTGCCTATAAAGATTTATCTAGATAAATATCTTCTAATTAGCTTTTTTAAGAAAATGAGAAGGAACAAGGATGGGCGAGGGTGGGGACATGGTATTTTGCTTGGTGTTACACATGGGGGGTTTTGAACCTGAAAGCAGTGTAAGCAATAGAGACAAATCGAATACTTTGAGCATCTTTTTGATCTTGGATAGATCATTTAAAAAGTAGGCCTCCATGCCAAAATTCCAGGAAAATTCACGGCCGTGATCTCATTCTTCTTTCTCGATCATACAAGGACCCACGCCGTTTCTAAACGTAGGTCTATGAAAATCTCACTGCAGGTGGGCCCCAATTTAAATAATAGCTGCATTTCAGTCAAAGGGTAGCAATTGAGTTGTGTTGTTTTCATTTTTTGCCCCTCCAAATCCAAAGCTGAAGTCCCGAGGTCCCTTGGTACGCTGCACATCAAGGATCCCTGCAGAGACATTTTCTGTTATGTAAATTCATTTTGTGTAGAGAGTTTTCTCAGCTGGAATTTCTTGTATGGGGAGGGTCCATTTTGATTATGGGACAGTAATTACAATAACAATAATGATAATTCAGATTTATTATAACTATGAATGTGTGAGTGTGTGTGTGTGTGTGTGTGCATAAGATACAAAATCCACTTTAAAGTTTATGAGGTACTATCTTCCCAACCATCCTGTAAGGTTGTAAATAGAATGGGGTACATGATGTAGTAAAAAGAACACTGGATGCAGGATCAGATGACCAGGTTCAAATCCTGGTTCTGCCATTTTATTATCTGTGTGACCCTGGGTAAGTCATTTATCTTCCCAGGCTTCCAGTTCTTTCATATCCTTTTTGGCTTTATACTTGACAAATCTACAAACATTATTATCTTCGTTTTAGAGATGAGGAATATTGAGGTTCACAGAAAGATTCAAACTCAAAAGACCCAGGTTCAAATCCCAGTGCCAACACTTATTACTTGTGTGACCTAGGGGAATTCACTTAACTTCTCTGGAGTTCAGTCTCTTCATTGGCAAAATAAGGGACTTGAACTAGATGCCCACATAGGTCCCTTCCACCTCTAAATCTATGATCTGTCGATCTCAGGAAAGGAAAAGTCTTACCCATAGTCATATAGATAGTAAGTGTCAGAGCTGCACCTTGAACCCAATGTTTCTAACTCTAAATCCAGGGGGCAGAGGGGTGTGTGAAATATTCATGTATTTGTCTACGGGGACTTCTCTTCCATAACTTGGGAGAGGGAATTGAAGCCTCTCAAAGAAAACGGCTAGGACAAAAGCTTTACCCTAAGATTTGTTGTTATTGAGTCATTTCACTCATGTCTGACACTTTATGACTCTGTTTGGGGTTTTCTTGGCAAAGATACTAGAATGGACATTTCCTTCTCCAGGTCATTTTACAGGTGAGGAGACTGAGGCAAACAGGGTTAAGTGACTTGCCCAGGGTCACATAGCTAATAAGTGTCTGAGGTGGGATTTGAACTTAGGTCCTCCTGACTCCAGGGCCAGCACTCTATCCACTGTGCCATGATTACTTGGACCAAAACTAGCTAGTTCTCTCCAATTCACTTCAATTCAACAAATATTTCTTAATTGTGGAGTATTTTCTGTGTGCCATGCATGTTCCCCCTCCTGATTTCTCACCTCTACCTTGTTTACCTGTTGTGGCTTGGTGAAGCTCTCCTCTCTTTCTTTAAAGCCTGACAACAGGAGAAAATTATAGTCATTAATGCTCACTATTATATGACAGCAAATATTGAGACTGAGAATCCCTGGTGAATTCCAAATGGTATTGGTTAGGAGGAAAACCTGGTGTGGATTTAAAGTGGAAGTCAAATCAAGAAAGCCTAGGAAGTGTGGAACAGGCTAGAGGAGAGATTTGGGGGGGTCATTAATGGAATAGGAAATGCCATCTTTATTATTAAGCAAAGTATAACGAAAAGAGCCCTGGGATGACTCAGAAGACTTGAGTCCCAGCTCTGCCATGCATTTGCCATGTGAAGTTGGGTACTTCACTTATTCTCACTGAGGCTCAGCTCAGTGTCCTCCTCTGAAAGACCAAAGATTCAAGGGGCCAAATGGCATAAGTGGTTAAAGGGCCAACGTTACAGTCCAGAAGAATTCCTATTTACTGTGTGACGGCTCCCTAAAATGATAATCATGGACAAGTTGCCTTGTTGGAGGGGTTTTCCATACTGGGAATTGACTAATAAAATTACAGATCTAGATGCTCATACACCCACATACCCACACAAAGATGAGGAGGTTGGAGGAGGTAGTTTCTCAAGTACTTTACAATTAGACCTTCTATGATTCCATAAGCACCAACCCTACATGTCAACTACAGAATAGGAAAAGAATATTGTAATTAGTAAGTAATACTCTACAAAGATAGGCAGCGGTGTTAGTGAACATACTGAAGCATGTGGAAATCTTATTTTTCTTTCATACTCATTTATGCCTCTATGTGATTATGTAGGGTCAATAGCATCACTCCCATTTTACAGATGAGGTCCAGAAAGGGCCAAGGTTATATAGCAAAGACATGGCAGAGCAAAGAAAAGGTAAACAATGACAGCATGGAAATAAACCTATGATTAACCAACAAACATGTATTAAGGCACTGTGCAAGTTGCTGGATATACAAGTACAAAGGATGAAATAATTCCTATTCAGAAGTGGCCTATATTCTAGTGGGAATATATTATATGTATATATACCATGTATATGTATATGTACATATGTCTATACACACATATGTATATACATGCATATGCATGTGTATACATACACATATAGGTGTGTATTATTATATAGCACGTACAAAACAAATATAAAGAGAATAAATACAAGTTAATTTGAAAGAAAGGCATTGGCCAGCGTTTCATGAAAGGCTTCATTTTGAAGGTGGAAGGCTGTTGTGGAAAGAACACAGGATTAGGTATCACAAAACCTGTATTCTAGTCTTTTAAGAAAAATAAAAGACTCAATCTTACAATCTGTTTTCTTGGAGAAGATGCCTGTACTTTGGGATGTAACTATGAGATGAAAAGGAACAGCACTTTCTGGCTTTGTGCTCTGTGTCCAGAGCAAAGCCTTCCTCTCCCATTGTCAAGAACTCTCTCCATTGGCAAGAACTCTCCAGCGTCTTGGAGAAATCATATATTTACTTGCTTGGCCTTTCTCTGTCCTCCAGCTGAGTCAGTCAATCATTCAACCAGCGAATACTTATTTAAGAGCCTGCTGAGTGTCAGATACTGGGCTAGTCAGTACCCGACATGAAGACAAAAATGAAATAGTCCCTGCTTTCAAAGTGCTTACATTCTAATGAGGAAGATAACACATACACAGATAAGTGCCTATGGAATGCGTACCTCATATTATATACCAGCTAGTTTTGAGAGGGAGGATAATTTCAGGGATCAGGAAAAGTTTTACATAGGAGTTGACACTTGAACTGAGCCTTGAAGGAAACTAGAAATCCCAAGAGGTGTAAGCAAAAAGGCAGTGCATTTCAGACCCCAAGGTATGGAGACAAGAGATGGAGTGTCCTGAGTGAGAAACGGCAGGGAGGCCAGTGTAGCTGGGCCATAGAATCAGTGGAGGTGTGTCATGTGAAGAATGGAAAGGGAGGAAAGGCCAGGTTATAAAGAACTTGACAAAGAGACAAGTTTGTATTTGATCCTAGAGGTGATAAAGAGCCTGTGGAATTTATTGAGGTGGGGAGGGCAAAATGGTCAGACTTTAGGGAAAACACTTTGGCAGCTGAGTGGAAGATAAATTGAAGCGGGAAAGAGTTGAGGCAGGGAGAGGAGTTAGAAGCCTATCTTAACAGTCTAAGGGAGAGGTGATGAGAGCTGGAATGAGGGTAGTGTCTGTGGGAGTGGAGAGAAGGGGAAACATTTGTTTGTGATGTTGGATCAAAACATGTATATTTTATATATTTCCAAGTATATGTCTATGCACATATATGTGTATATATATATATATATACATATGTGGGTATATATATATATATGCATAGATATAGACAGACACACATCTATCTATCTAAGTTCTGTTTTAAACATGTTGAATTTGATATGGCTTCAGGGAATTTACTTTAAAATGTCTAATAGGCAGTTCACGATGTGAGACTGGAGTTCAGGTGGTCCACTAGGGTTGGATATACAGATTTGGGAATTATCTGATACAGATGATAAATAAACCCATGGGACCTAATGGAATAACCAAGTATGAGAGTGTAGAGAGAAAAAAGAGCTGAGGATAGAGTCATTGGGTACACTCATAGTTAATGGTTGTGGTATGACTGAAGGTCTGAGAAAGGAGACTGAGAAAGGATGGGAAAATAGGTAGGAAGAAAAACAGAAGGGCAGTATCACAAAAACCCAGAGAGAACATTATCCAGGAGGAGAGATGATTAACAATGGTAAGTTGCAGAGAACTCAAGAAAAGGGAGGAATGGAACAAGTCCACTAGATTCAACAATTAAGAAATCATTGATAACTTTGTGGAGATTGGTTTCAGCTGAGTGATGAAGTCGGAAACCAGATTACAGAGGGTTTAGAAGAGACTCAGGAAAAGTAGAGCCAGAGTGTATAGATAGCTTTTCCAAGTTTGGGTTAGACAAGGAGGAGAGATATAGGACAATTATTTCCAGGAATAGTAGACTCTTGTAAGGATTAAGGATGAGGGAGATTTGGTCATGCTTATAGGCATCTGGGAAGTACCCAATAGATAGGATGACAGTAAAGACAATTTGCTATATAAGATAGGAGGGGAGGGGATCAAAGGCACTTGAAGAAGTGTTGGCACTGGGGAGATGAAGGGCCACCTCTTCATCAGAGGATGGACTTAGGAGATTGTGGGCAATAATGTCAAGAGATTTGCATATGAGAAGGAAGGGTTCTGAAATGAAGAGGAGAGGAGAAAGAGAGGAAGGAAGGGCATGAGAATTTGTGTAGTGCCTACTATGGGCCAGGTACTATGCTAAGCACTTTATAAATATTATTTCATTTGAGCATAAAGTGCTTACTTCAAGGAGCCTTTGTTTTCTTGTTAAAGTATGTGTCAAGTTCCTCAGTTTAAAGAGTATGGTTATGGGGTGTTATGGAAGGCTAAAAGAAAGAAGTTTAGAGTAGTAATTGTGATAAGTAGCATAGGAAAGTGTTTATGCAGGAGTGGAAAGGTGCCCTTGCTACAAGAGAAGACCTAGCTGATATTAGATAACATAAGTTTGTAGCAGACTTGGTTAGCATGATATGACTTCTCCACTACCTTTCAGCAGCACAGAAATAGGAAAGGTGGCAACTGGGGACAACCATGAACAAAGACATCGAGATAGGAGATGGACTGTCATGTATGAGGAACAGCAAGAAGGTCAGTTTGGCAGGGTCCCAGGGAACATGAAGGAGGATAATGTATAACAACTCAGGAATGCTAGATTGGAGCCAGGTTGCTAAACAGAGGAGTCTGTATTTGATCACAAAGAAACTCACTTGGCCCTCACAAAACTGATCCAGGCCCTGTTCTAAGGCATGATGTGTCTGGGGATAGGGTGTGGGGGGTGGGAATGGGATAAGGAAGAAACAGCCTCCTTCGTAGCCTGGGGAGGAAAAAACTTTCTGCTCTGAATCTGGAAGGCATAAAGGCAATGTTAAGCCTAATTATCCCCACATGGATAGCTCTCCAACTTTCCAGCTGACGGCTCCCTTTATGATTGCAATAAGCTCTCTTCTTCCCTTTTGGCTCTGGTTGTTGCTGGGAGTATTTAGCTCAGGGGCCGTTATACAAGTTTAATCAAGGGCCTTATTGATAATGTGTTGGGCCACTGCAGATTCAGTTCTCCTGCTGTGATAAAGGGTTGATCAATGTTCCATTATCCTTTTCTTTATTGGCCATTCTCCTGCTCATCTCCTGTGCACATCATCTAATCGTATCATAGACTTGGGGCTGGGTGAATGTTTGTCTTTCTACTGTTTGCGAGAGGTTGTTTCATGGGTCTTAACCTTTGATGGTATTGGCAGAAACAGTAAGGAAGATTTCTTGTAGAACCCCCAATTCTTCTCTTATAAACAGGTATTCAGAAGGACAGGGTCCAATTTGGGGGACCAGTTCTTCCAGTTTAGCAAGATGGGGGTTAAAAGCAAAATGAAGAATTAGTAGCTGTAACATTGGCTTTTGGAGTGAGGAAGAGGTAAGATACTCATGGTTCGTGAATCTGTCATCTATTGGTTTTGGGTCCTTAACCTGCCAAAGCCTCAGTTTATTGGCCAGTCAAGCTGAACTTCTTCCTGTAACCCACACACAATCTCTACTTCTCACTGGAGAGAATTGTCCTAGTTCCACCCTTCATTACCTCTCACCTGGGCTATTACAATGGCCTCCTAATGTTCTGCCTGCCCTATCTTTCCCACTCTAGTCTATTCTCCACTTAGGTGTCAAAATGATTTCCTTTAAGTAGAGGTCTGACCATTTCATCATTCTTTTGAATAAATTCATGTGGCTTTTTGCATAGGCTGTTCCTCATGCTTGAAATGTACTTCCTCCTTGCCGCCACCCTCATTTACTTCAAAATTCAACTCCTTTCCTGATGTAGCCAGTTACTAGTCACATCTCACCCACCCCCAACTACCTTGGGTTATTTTGTAGTTATTTTGTGGTATACATACACACACACACACACACACACACACACACACACACACACACACACATTGCCACCCTCCCCAATCCCTTCTCTCCCCAACACACATACAGTCATCGCACTCACATATAAAGCAAATGTAAGGTTCTTGAGGACACAATTGTATCCCTAGTACCTTGTTCAGTCATTTTGGTTATGTCTGACTGTCTATGACCCCTTTTGGGGTTTTCTTGGCAAAGATATGACAGTGGTTTGCCATTTCCTTCTCCATCTTATTTTACAGGTGAGGAAACTGAGGTTAAAAAAAGGTTAAGTGACTTGCCCAGGGTCACACAGCTAGTAAGTGTATGAAGCCACATTTGAACTTGGAAAGATGAGTCTTCCTGACTTCAGGCCCAGCATTCAATCCATAGAGTCACCTAGTTACACTTAATAAATGCTTGTTGCTTTGTTGATAAATAATTACAGTGATATATAGTGTGCTAAGGTTTACAAAATATTTTCCTTATAACTCTATATAGAATATTATTGTTATATTGTTATGGATTATCAACTATTTTCTATAGGAGGGAAAAAATCCAAGCTGAGGTCGTGAGAAGTGAACAAGTGGGTCAAAGCCCATGCCTGGTAGAGATAGACCTGGAAGAAGCTACTAGATGTACAGAATTGAATGTTACAGGGTAATACTGTGAGACAGAATCTGTGGTGTAATGGAAAGAGTTCTATTCTTATAGTTGGTAGGTCTGGATTTATTTTCTAACTTGAACTGCTATTTGTGTGAAACTGTGCAAGTTATTCAACTATCTGTGTGTTTCCTCCTCTAGAGGATGGGTATTTATATACACTAACTTGGTTAGGCACTTGGTCAATTAATCGGTAACCATTTATTAATCAATTATTATGTGCCAGATACTGTGCTGAGCTCTGGGAACACAAAAGAGGCAAAAGGCAGTCCCTGCCATCAAGAGGTTTACAGTCTAATGGGGAAGACAACATATGAACAACCATGTACAAAGCAAGCACCCTACAAGATAAATAGGAAGTAATTAATAAAAGGAAGGCACTAGAATTAAGAAGGGTTGGTGAAGGCTTCCCATTGAAGGTGAGACATTAGTTAGGACTTAAAGGAAGTCATGGAGGTCAGTAGTCAGTAGTCAGGGCAGAGAAGGGAGAGTGTTCCAGGAGTGGGGGACGGCCAGAGAGAATGCCCGGAGGTGAGAGACGGAGTGTCTTGTTCATGGAATCAAAGGGAGTAAGGTATAAGAAGTCTGGAAAGGTAGGAGGGCGCTAGTTTATAAAGGACTTTGAATGCCAAACAGTATTTTGTATTTGATCCTGTAGGTGAAAGGGAACCAGTAGAGTTTATTGAAAAGCAGAATGACACTGTTGGATCTGCACTTCAGGAAAATCACTATCAAGGCTGAATGGAGACTGGATTGGAGTGACACTTGAGGCTTGCAGACACCACCTCCCCTCCCCCGCAGAAGGCTACTGCAATAATCCAGGTCATAGACTGTTTGTTAGAGCTGGAAGGAACCTTTGAGATCGATCATCAGTTGGAAACTCCTTATTTTACAGATGAGGAGTCTGAGCCTTAAAGTGGTTAAATCCCACAGCTACATTGTGGCAAAGCCAGGACCTGAACCCCTGTCTCCTGACTTCTGGTCCAGGGCTTTTCCCACTATCACCATGCTCCTTTTAAGCCACATACCAGCATCCTGCACTAGGGGTAGCTGAGAAATGGGTCTTAGGGAAGAGAAAAAAGGAAAGATTTAAGGAAGGGAGATGCTGTTTGGGTAGTTTATGCCTGAGCATGAGTGGTCCCTGAGTGTTAGACATATATACTATACACATGCACACACATATAAGTACACATGCAAACACACATGTATGAATACCTGAGTGTGTATGCATGTCTTAGAGCAACATAGATAATTCATCTCTGTGCTTTTGTATGTATATATATACATATATATGTATATACTTTGGCCTATGGGTATGTAAGCACACCTATATATGCATACATTCATATTCATGAATATATACATATGTCTACATACATATAAACTTATACCCATACTTTTCCAAACAATTTGGAAATCACATTAGGAAAAAATAATAACATCCAAGCCTCAGAACAACCATAACATTGGCTTTGTGTGTCCACAATGAAGGCCTAGAACTTAAATTAAACAAAACAAACTCCACCTGGGCCTGTGTTAAGGGACTGAAGATTTAATTCAATAATTCAACGTGTTTATTAAATATCTACTCTGTGTTCCTAGCACTAAACACAGAATTATTTTCCCCCAAAAGTTTAGGAGCAGAGAATAATCTTTTTTAATCTCTTTTTTATTTTTTTTCTACCAAGGTCTCAGGTTGATCTTTCGAGAGTTGACTGAGCTAGGAGAGTTTTGCGAGCAGGAAGTTGAGCTGGGCAATCCTGTTCTCTCCTGATACAGCTCCCCAAATCACAGGCTTATCTGCAGGCTACATCATCAGAGCCCCTGTCCCTGGATTGATGAAGGAGGTGAAAGGGAGGACCTGGGGAGATTTCCTGAAGAAAGCAGTGGTGGCCTTAGATACTTACTAGCTGTGTGACCCTGGGCAAGTCACTTAACCCCATTTGCCTCAGTTTCCTCATCTATAAAATGAGCTGGAGAAGGAAAGGGCAAACCACTCCAGTATCTTTGCCAAGAAAACCTCAAACAGGGTCATGGAGAGTCAGACATGACTGAATAACAAAGCACAACAACAAAAAAGCAGAACCAAATAACTGAATAGATGTTAGATGCATAGGTTTTAGAGGTAGAAAAGAACTTAGAGATCACCTTGTGTGACCCTTTTACAGATCCATAGAGGAGCAGTGACATGTCCGAGATCATACATCAAGTTAGTAGTATAGCTAGAATTCAAACTCAGGTCCTCTGACCTGAAATACAAACTTCCTTCCCCATCCTGTGCTCTATCTTTGGTCCTATTCACTTCCATAAATTATACTTCCACTCCATCCAGGAGATGAGCCCACAATGTTTCATGGTACTTCGGCTAAGGGACTGATAATGTTTCACGAGCTTCCACCAGCCCACACAGAGCTATTCTGACTGCTGAAAGATGAGCCCTCCACTTGAGCCGACTCAAAGCGCCACTCAGTTTTGCAGAGCGGATGGCGGTAATCAATCCACAGAAGTGCTGGAGCCAATGGTATTTCTCAGGAGTCTCATGCTCTAGACTAGTGTGTGGCTTTCACATGACAATGGCATATTCTATTCCACAAGTTCCTTCCAAGGAACAGCAAACATAGGTGAGCGGTAGAAAGGGGGATCAGATGGGAATACAGAGTCACTTAAGCACACTTATGTACTTCCTGATTGTATGAGAAGTGATGTGGTAGAAAGATCCCTGGAGGAGGAATCAGCAGGCCTGGGACTGAATATAGTATATAAGCCCCTTGAGGGCAGGGACTATTTCCCCAGGGCCTAGCATAATGTCTGGCACATAGTAGGTCCTTAATAAATTCTTGTTGAATGAATGCATGCAGGATTCTGCTTGCTAAATTAGAACTTGGACAAGTCACTTGAACCACTCTGAACTTTTATAAAATGAAGGGGTTGGTGTAGATGATCACAAGGTCTCTTCTTTTCAACTTTTTCCTAGTCTATGAGAAATGGAAACATGTCCTCTCCTTAAAACTGATGAAATTAACTAGAAATAGGCAATTGTTTGGGGGAAGGAAGCAACAGTGACTGCTGGATGGGAGAGGCTACATTTGCTTGTACAGATGTGGGCAAAGCAGATGGCAATGTTTATTGTTTTGGATTATTTGAATGCTGCCCAGGTCCTGGGCTATACTGCAGGGGACTGGGTTTGTCTCCAGGGAACAGATGAGAGGTTAAGCTGATTCTCTCTGCTGGATTATGAGCTCAAGGGTTCTAAGAACTGAAATGTTTCAAACCTAACATTTCATACAACAGATTTCTCTTTCAGCTACTCTATGATTTGCCACAGTCAGATGCGGAGTTGCAATCATCTTCCTTCCACCCTTTACCCTCTCACTGGTATTCAATATAGACCTTCTAAATCAAAAGTTAAAGAGTGTAGTTAGGGATGTGGAGAGACAGCACACAGCCTAAGGCTGTACCCTGCACCCTTCCTAGTGTTAAGCCTCCTCCTCCAAGGATTCATACCAGCCAACTCTTCCCTGCAGGAGGAAGGGGAAACCGAGGTGCACTAATGTTCCCAGGTGCAGAGTCTGTAATAGGATATAGATCACTGAATTTTAGAGCCATTAGGAACATTAGAGGTCATCTTGTCCTACCATCTTATCTCATAAATGGGGAAACTAAGGCACAGAAAAAGAATTCTGAGGTATAGTGGAAAGAAACCTACACTTGTAGTTAGAGGTTGTGGGTTCAAATCCTAGCTCTGTCAATTATTATCAAGGAGGCATTGAACAAGCAGCTGACCAACCTGGGCTTCAGTTTCCCCATCTGTGAGGTGAAGGGGGTTGGCCTATCTAGTCATTATCATCTTATAGTATCAAAGATCCCTTCTCATTCCAGATCAATGACCCTCTGATCCTGACTTGGCTAAGGTCACACAGCTAATTAGAAAGCCCAGGTGTGTTTTTTCCCTGGCTCTTAGTTCAGTGTTCATTCTACTATGCTACACTGAGAGTCCTCAGTTTTCCTGTCTATGAAATGGGTAGATTAGACAGGAAAGGACCATTGAGCCCATCTATTACAGTAAACTATAATTCTATGATATGGCACCGTGGGCTCAAACATTCCAAAGGACTTCTTTAGTAAATCCTTGCTGAAGAGAAAATAAATGAATAATCATTGAGTGAACATTCATTCTGTGCCAAGCATCATGATATGTGTTGGGGATACAAAAACCAAAACCAAGACAGTCTCTTCCCTCAAGGAGCTTACATTCTAATGGGGGAGACAGCATATATAGGGGAGGGTAACCAGGGAAGGGCACTTTGATCTAGAAATGTGACAGGCTGGTTAAATACAGCTATAGAGGGATAAACTGGAATACACCTTCCAGGAACAGCACCAGAGCTGACCGATCATGGTTTGAGAACTGGAATGGAGGGGGAAGGTATCTGGGCAACCACACAGCTGCTGGTGAGGCTGTTGAGAAAACGGCCAAAAATGGGTGGTCGTTTTTCATAGATCTTTCATCATCACCATCATCACAACCTCCTTCCCCCAAAAAATCAACCAGACTATAACGTATACTTGCTATGCTGGATATCATGAACAATATATAGCTTTTTCCCTCAAGAGCTCAGTCTACTCAGAGGAAACAATTTCGTGTGTGTATGTGTGTGTGTGTGAAATGTGTGTGTGAGAGAGAGAGAAAGAGAAAGAGAGAGAGAGAGAGAGAGAGAGAGAGAGAGAGAGAGAGAGAGAGAGAGAAAAGAGAGATTTTAAATAGTAAAACAAGATCAGTAACTATAACAGCATATGCGTTCTCTTTTTATGTTTTATTAGTAGTATTTTTATACCAGTCACTTCTGAGTCACTCCTTCATTCCCTCCATTGGCTTCCATCTTTTTCCATTCTGTCCTTCCTTGAAATAAATAACGGTTAAGTAAAACTGCCCAATACAATGAATGTCTGAAAGTGGATACACATATCCTGTTCCCATAGTCCCTGAAAAGGGAGTATATAATTCATTATCTATTCTTGGAGACCAAGATTGATCTTTGCATTTAACCTGAGGTCAGCTTCATTTCAGTGTTGCTTTCATTTACATGATTGTAATCATGAAATTAGATAGATAGATAGATAGATAGATAGATAGATAGATAGATAGATAGATAGATGATAAATTGATAGATGGGTGGAAGGGAGGGAGGGGGGAAGGAAGGAAGGAAAGAAAGAAAGAAAGAAAGAAAGAAAGAAAGAAAGAAAGAAAGAAAGAAAGAAAGAAAGAAAGAAAGAGAAAGAAAGAAAAAGACAGAGAGAGAGAAAGAAAGAAAGACCTTTCTACATAGTGGATCTGCTTACTACAGTCTGCATCAGCTCATATAAGTTTCCCCATGTTTCTCTAAATTTTTCATATTCATTCTTATTTGTGCAGTAGTATTCTATTCCATTCACATTCCATTCTATTCCATTCATATACCAGAGTTTGTTTATCCATTCCCAACTTATTGGTACTCATTTGGTTTCTAGTTTTATTTTGTTTTTGGCTCTCACAAAAGTTCTATGGTGAATATTTTGATACTTATTATAGGAGCTTACGAGTCACTAATTCTGTCAGATAAATCTAAAAAAGTAAATCTGAGAGAGTTAGAAGCTACTAGTAGACTGAGAGCGGTAGGAGCACTGGGCACACAGATTGGCACCAGACCAAACCAACTGGGAACAGCATAGGAATCTGGCCAGCCTGTGGATCTGGGAGAGTGCTGGGTGAGCGAAACACCAGAGCAGGAACAGGCCGAGAGTGGAAGTACTGGACTACAGCTGCGATCGAGCCCCAGGCCTCTCAGCCCAGGACGGGAGTCTGTTGGAGGGCAGGGCCTGCAGCTATGGGAGCAACTAGTCTGGAGGCCTCCAACCCATAGTCTAAAGGTCTGAAACTCGCCTTGGATTTCCAGTAGCCAGGATGTGCAGATAAAATGGAAGACCAAAATACCAGTTCAGGAGAGGACAGCATGGACACTACACCCACATCTGAAACCTCAAAACGGAAAGTGAACTGGTCTACAGACCAAAAGCATTCCTGGAAGAACTCAAGGAGGACTTTAAAAACCAAACTAAGGAAGTAAAAGAAAAAATGGAAAAAAACATTCATTGAGGAAAACAAACCTTTAAAAGGTAAAATTGGGGAATTGGTTAAGGAAAATCAGAATATAAATGGAGAAAATGTCTCATGGAAAAGTAAAATAAACCAAATGGAAAAGGAGATAAAGAAGACAAAGGAAGAAAACAAAACATTAAAAATTAGAATTGGGCAAGTAGAAGCTAATGACTCTATAAGACATCAAGAATTAGTCAAACAAAATTTAAAAAATGAAAAAAAATAGAAGAAAACATGAAATATCTGATTGGAAAAACAACTGACATGGAAAATAGATCCTGGAGAGACAATCTAAGAATTATTGGTCTACCTGAAAGCTATGATGAAAAAAAAGAACCTGGAAAGTATCTTCCGTGAAATCCCTAAAGAAAATTGCCTGGAGGTCCTAGAACCAGAGCGTAAAACTGTCATAGAAAGAATCCATCGATCACCCCCTGAAAGAGATCCCAAATTGAAAACTCTAAGAAATATTATAGCCAAATTCAAGAACAACCAGGTCAAGGAGAAAATATTGCAAGCAGCTAGAAAGAAACAATTCAAATATCATGGAAATACAGTCAGGATCATGGAGGATCTTTCAGCTTCTATATTAAATGACAGGAGAAATTGGAATATGATATTCTGAAAGGCAAAGGAGCTTGGAATACAACCAAAGATCAACTACCCAGCAAAACTAAGTATAATTTTCCAGGCAAAAAGATGGACATTCAATGGAATAAAGGAATTCCAGACAAAAAGGCCAGAGCTCAATGGAAAATTTGATCTCCAAATACATAAATCAAGAGAGACATACAAAGGTAAATGGGGGTGGGGGACCCTAGTTAATCAATAATGCTAATTAATTACATCCTTATATAGGATTATTTTGTTTTATATATGTTTGATATACATATATATGTCAATCTTGAAAAGGTATGCTTATTATGACAATTGAAAGGGATATTCATAGACTGTGGATGTCAGTATAAAACAACCAATATAATGATAAAACTATAATTATAGAGATATAAAGGGATGGTTCTGGAAGAAGAGGTAAGGAGGTAGTAGAAAAGGGTAAATTATATCACATGAAGAGGCACAAAACACTGTAGTAGAGGGAAAGAAGGGAAGGAGAAGAGCAGCATCTGAGCTTTACTCTCATTGGATTTGACTCAAGAACGGAACAACATACCCTGATAAGTATAGAAATCTAACTTGTCCTACAAGCAGTAGGAGGGGAAAGAGGGAAAAAAGGGAGGAGGGGTGGTCAGAAGAGAGGGAAAAAGTAGCAAGTAGAAAATGGGAAGATAAGGGAGGGGAATCGAGAGGGAGTGTAAACTGAGGAAGGCAGCAGTCAAAAGCAAAACTTTGTTGAGGAGTAGAAGGGGAAAGGGAGAAATAAAAGCATAAACAGGGGGGAAATAGGATGGAGAAAAAGACACAGATAGTAATCATAACTACGAATGTGAATAGGATGAATTCTCCCATAAAACCCAAATGGATAGCAGAATGGATTAAAAACCATAATCCTACAATATGCTGTTTACAAGAAACACATTTGAAACAGGGGGATATACACAGGGTAAAGGTAGAAGGCTGGAGTAGAATATATTGTGCTTCAGCTAAAATAAAAAAGCAGGGATAGCAATCCTAATCTTAGACAAAGCAAAAGCAAAGATAGATCTAATTAAAAGAGGTAAGGAAGGACACTACATCCTGCTAAAAGGCACTATAAACAATGAAGCAATATCATTGTTGACATACATACCCCAAGTGGTATGGCATGCAAATTCTTAGAGGAGAGGTTAAGGGAGTTACAGGAAGAAATAGTAGCAAAACCATAATAATGAGAGACCTCAACCTCCCTCTCTCTGAATGTGATAAATCTAACGTCAAAATAAACAAGAAAGAAGTTAAGGAGGTGAACAGAATTCTAGAAAAGATAGATATGATAGACCTCTGCAGAAAACTGAATGGGGATAAAAAGGAATATACTTTTTCTCAGTGGTACATAGCACATACTCAATAATTGACCATTTACTAGGGCATAAAAACCTCACAATCCAGTGCAGAAAGGCAGAAGTAGTCAAAGCATCCTTTTCAGATCATGATGCAATAAAAATTATTTGTAATAAAGAAACATGGAAAATAAGCCAAAAATCAATTGGAAACTAAATAATCTAATTCTAAAGAATGAGTGGGCCAAAGAACAAACCATAGAAACAGTGAACAACTTCATTCAAGAGAATGACAATAGGGGCGGAGCCAAGATGGCGGCTGGGAAGCAGTGACTGGCGTGAGCTCCCCACCAAGTTCCTCCAAAAACCTATAAAACAATGGCTCTGAACCAATTTTAGAGCTGCAGAACCCACAAAGTGGCAGAGGGAAGCAGGGCTCCACC
>CM053625.1:104611115-104654682 GCA_028646595.1 Phalanger gymnotis
CTTTCTTTCTTTCTTTCTTTCTTTCTTTCTTTCTTTCTTTCTTTCTTTCTTTCCTTCATTCCTTCCTTTTTCCCTTTCTCCCTCTCTCCCTTCTTAAAATGTGCACTCCAAAACTGATCACAATAGTCCAGATATGGTCAATGTGACCAATGGTCTTTTTTTGAAAACAAATGGGAAAATTCTTCCCCTGAGGTTATGTCGGCATGCCAAACAGCAGTGACAAAGGATCCCTGAAACATGGCTACATATCACCCCCTCCTTCCCAACTTTAGAATATGTCCTTAGTCATAGAAATGCTGAAAACCTTACACTAGAAAGACACGATCAGACCTGGATTTAATAAAAGCTCTCTCCCAGGCAAAGAGCTAATATTATTGAGAACCATGTCTTTTCAAATTAGTGCCTAATTATTTACTGTTACAATGTATTACAGTATAATTAGATTTGTAGGAAATCACATCCAACTACCTCTAATCTGGGTCTTTTGAAGAGTAAATACTGAATGGCCATGCTATGTTAACTAATTACTCTTAATCTTGTAATTTCTGAAAGTTAGGGGGAAGTAAATGCACACATCCACACATATCCTTTCTTTTTTCCTTCCATCTCCCCCTTCATCCACCACTATTGCATTCATTGGCTGAATTACAAAGATACATCCTCAGACTGTGTCAGTTCCATGTTTCCAAGGAAGACAAACATGATGGTGTGACTTTCCATCTATAGGCTTTCTTGGAAATCCTGTCAAATCTGGGCATCAGTTGAATGACTGTCATTGGAAATTACTGTAGAATTAATAGGCTGCCCACCATTAGTTTTCCAAGTCAAACATTTTTGCAACTGTCTCATAAAATCCAGTGCCAAATAAAGCTGTTATAACAAATACACCTTTCTGGAATGAGACGATTCCTTTCCATTTGACTTCCATTCCTTTGGCATAGCCTAGGAGCCAGCTGCCATCAAAGAAAAAAAAAGAATATTGAAATGCTTCCAGTTCAATCCAACAAACGCCCACTATGTGCAGATAGCTCGAGCACACGGGACTGGGGGAGATGTGTCCTGCCATAATAGAATGTACTTTCTAGTAGGGTAACAGGGGCATATACATTGGTGCCTTAGGGTGGATAGTCAGTTTAGCTGATGTATAGAGAAGAGGTGAAGGTGAGCAATAAGAAGTAAGGCTGTGATGGTGAGATGGCAACATATTGTGGAAGGTCTTGAATTCCAAGCTGCAATGTATTCTTGAATAACCAGATCTATGGGAAGTCATAGCCAACTATCTCTAATTTTGATCTTTTAGGGTTTGAACTTTATTTGGGAGGCAATAGGGAGCCTCTTGAGATTTTATACCTCTAGCACATCATATAACATGACAAATAGGAAAATTACAAAGAAAAGTGATAACAACCAGCCAGGGTGATCAGGCATGGCTTCACAGAGAATGTGAATCTGAGTTGGACCTTAAGGATGGGAGATGATTGAACAAATGATGATGGAGAGAGAGGCCTTTCCAAGCACAAAGGCATGGAGAAATGAGAGAACACAAGAATGCTTCAGGGGTAGGAAGTAGACCAGCTTGGTTTGGAGTTTAGAGCACATAGAAAAGTACAGTTATGAGATAAGTCTGGAAGGCAGGGTGGTATTAGACTGTGGGGGATCTGAAAGCCAGGCTAAATAAGAACCTGGAGGCAGCAGGGCACTGGGCTCAGGGTCAGGAAGACTTGGGTTCAAATCCTATTAAGACACCTGGTCTGTGACCTTAGGCAAATTACTTACTATCTCTGAACTTGTTTGCTCATCTGGAAAATGAAGATAATATTAGAACCTATAATGAGATTATATATAAAAAGCACCACATAACTTAGATATTATTATTTTGATTACTATAATTATGCATCTGCCTTCATATCATCATCATTATCATCATCATCATTATTTATCACTATTATTAAGTGGTTTAAGCAGAGGAGTGACATTATTAGATCTATTCAAGGAGGAGTTTAGTTAGCAGAAGTGTGAAGGATGAATTGAAGGGAAGAACCTAGTAGACAGGGAAGACCTGTGGGGGGGGGCGCTATTTCTATAGTCTAGGTGGGTGCTAACTGTGTATGAGGGTGGGGGAGATTGTACTAGACTAGCATAAATGATAATAGAGAAAAGGTGGTATATGCAGAGATATTGTAGAGGTAGAACCAATTGGACATGGCCACTGATTCCCTCTTTTCCACCTCTCATATCCAGAAAGAGAACCAAAGCTTTAAAAATAATGGAAGACTGAATTATGGTGTCAGTGACAAAAGTAGAGAAATCACAAAGAGAGAGAAATTCTGGCAGAAATCTGCTATAAGAAGTTGGAGATGAGAGTCTAGAGCTCAAGAGAAAAGGACAGTAAGAGGTAAAGTTTTGGAAGACCCCTTCATAGAGGTGAAAGTTGAAGCTATGAGCATGGTGAGACAGAGGGAGTGGGGAGAAGGAGGGGAAGGAAGAAGAGAGCGAGGAGGTGAGAGGAGGGAGAGGGAGAAAGAAGAAAAGCGGGTCAGAGAATTAGAGAAATGCTTACTCAAAGGGGTCACAAAGAGGATGAGAAGTAAGTGAAGGAAACAGGAGAAACAATTAAAAAGGGAGGAGAAGAACCTTGAGAATGTTTTGTTCCTGAAGCTCAGGGAAAAGGAGAATCCAGGTGGTGGTGAACAGTATCAAAAGCTGAAGAGAGGTCTAGGAAAGTGAAACTTTAGAAAAAGAGTTATCGAATTTGGTAAAAGAATGTCATTGGTGACTTTTGGGAAAGAAATGCCAATAGTGTAATAGAAGTCAGATTGCAAAGGGTTTTAGAGTGATTGAGTGGTGAGGAAACAGAAATAATAGGTTTGAGCAGTTTTGTCAAGAACTTTGATAGGGAAAAGAAGAAGCTCCTATAACAGATTCATGATCATCAGAACTTGGTTTTTCTTGCTGAATTTCTTGAATCAGTGTGAATTCTGGGAATGTATTTTAGAATTATCTTGAAAATAATAAGTAGCATGATACTTCTATTATTTAGAACTTAGGTTTCCAACCCTGGCTCTACCACTTACAGTCCGTATGACCTGAACCAAGTCACTTTACTTTTCTAGGCCTCAGTTACCTCATCTATAAAGTGGGGGGGGATTTGGACCAGATGATAAGAGGTAGGCCTGGCAGCCAGGTCTTACTGACCTGGTCAGTAAGGCCAGCTCTCTATCTGCTACCACCAGCTTCCTCTCCTTACAGATAGGGGTCTTTTAGAGTTGCTTTGAAGGTCAAAGCAAGTGGTCAAATCCAGCTAAGGCTAGATGCCTACGTGGGACCAAACAAGTACTATAAGGGAAAGTTGAAAGAACTTCGAAGATGTAAGCACAAAGAAAGATTATTCTCCAGTAGATTATTTTGGGATGGAAGATGAATTGGAAGAGAGAGAGCAGAAGACTTGTTAGGAGACTGGAAATTAAGAGGTTAGCACAGGGTCACTCACTAGATCAATCAAGTATCGATGCTCTTTGTTATCGGCTATGTTGCTAAGTGGAATTCTATAGCTGTCCTTGCATTTTGACAGAGGGAGGCCCAAGAGCCCTCAGCCTGTGATGATTTCCAACCAAAGGTATAGGACAGGACATAGGGGACAGGAAGGACTGAAAAACAAGAGGACAGATTGATGACAGGGCAAGTCAGACACCAGATAGTCAAGGAAAGTTCAATCAAGCATTTATTAAGCAACTTCTATGTGCCAGACATGTCGTTAGGTGCTGGATAACAATGGTCAGCATTTATACAGCCCTTTAAGGTTCGCGAACCACTTTATGCATGTTATTTCATTTGATCCTAACAAAAACTCTGTAAGATAAGTCCTGTTATTATCCCCATTTTACAGATGAGGAAAATAAGACTGTGAGAAATTAAATAATTTACCCAGGGTCATATAGCTAGGAACCCAGATTTTCTTACTCATAAGTCCACCATTCTATACATTCCACAACCTAATTGTCCCCCAAAATAGAGAAGCCCCTCAGGTAATATAGAAGTATCATCTCTCTCCCTCTTTGTCCAACTGTACTTTAGACTTTTCCAGAAGGTGTCTTATATGTGCTATCCTTGTCTATTTTAAGGGCATGTAGCATTTTTGGCTCATTTTCAACATCTTGCCCTCTTGGTTCATGATGGCTTCAGTGTCTCCAAATTTTACTGAATTAAACTGAAGAGCATAGGTAACCCTTTCCACATTTGGAGGGTGGTAGAGGGCTAAGTTCCCAGGACCTAGTGCCATATACTTAAGGGATATTTGATTTACAAGATAAAAACCAAATATGGTTCCTGCCCTCAGCAAGCTTCCAATCTAATAATCCACCTGCTCCCCACTCCAGAGACACATGACAATGCATCCTATTGCCATCATGCCTCTGCTTTTACTTCTACCCACTCCTTTCTTCTGCTCTCTGTTTGCTTGTGTCCACAGTCTTAAAGCCCAACCCAAACACCATCTCTGTCAGTAAGCTTTCACACAGTAGGCATTTAATGAATGTTTGCTGAATTGAATCCAGGAGAGAGATAGGACATGCACAGAGAGCTGTGCTACGGGTCCTAATCTGATCAGTGCTTGGGAGAGGTTCTTCTAAATGGAATGACATGAGAGATTCAAGGAGGGCTAACCACTTATGAGTGAGGGGAGAGCAAGAAGAAGTTCCTCCCTCTTTCTTTTGCCCTCTCCCTCTCCAATCTACCTGTGGTTTTCATGGTAGGAGGAAGCTCCTGGTGGAGAACTTCTTCTCTCAGTCCAGAGGGGCACCCGTTCTGAAGCCCGCCATGTCAGAGAGATGCCTCTGGCTCTAGGAGGTTCAAAGACTTGGCCAGGGTCCTACAATCAGTATGTGCCAAGATGGGACTGGAATCCAGGTACTATCGACTCTGAGGGCAGCTCTGTACCCACTACACCATTATTCTTCTTACTGTTGTCTCATATGGTTAAAAAACAATGGTCCCATAACTTTTCTCATGTTTATATCTTGTCTCCTTAACTGCAGCCCTGTGAGAGACTGGCTGTCTCTTTCTCTTCACGGCACTGGGTCTTGCATGAAGTAGGTGCTCGTTGTTTGTTGTTAATTGTCATAGCTACTTAAATCTAAAGAGAGCCAGCTTTGAAACATTGGAATGAAAATCTGAAATGAAAGACAGCCATATGTCTTTGATCCAGTAACGCCTCTGCCATACAGCTGCAAAAGTTTGGATGAAGTCTGAGACTGAGGGGGAGAGTTAACTCTGAGGAAGAGCCAGCCCAAATATACCAATATCTTCCATGATCCATAATGATAAATTCATTCTTAATGATGAATGGTTTAGATCCAGGAACAAATAGAGACTGTCTGGAGTAATTAAATGTGTTTCACTTGGAGATGATTATGTGTTTCTGAAAAGCTTGTTTATAATAATTCTTGCTTAGGTGGAGAAGGAAAAGCTTTGGAAATCAATGAAACCCAGATTAATGCTATTGATGCAGGTACCTGGAAACTTGGCGTCTCCTCTCTGTGAGAGTTTAGTTCAGTGATTAAACCAAGTGAACTCAGCCAAGAAAATTAGAACAGACCTGGAAGAGATCCTGTGTCCGGAAAATACAAAATGTGCTACACGTAGAAAACAGTATTGCCTCCTGTCCTCCTTCCAGTCACTGGCACTCATGTGTGGTAGAGGATATATCCCCCAAGACACTGGACAGATTGGTCAGGGCTATGGTGCATGAGCCCAATCACAACAATTAGTCTTTGGCCTCCATGTTCTCTTAGCTTAAAGATATTTTTGATCTTCCTTGTACCTACAAACTGGTCAATGCAGAAAACTGGTGGTTTCCATTCAAGCCATCAATTGATAAATCAAAAACATTTATCAGATAACTACTATGTGCCATGTGCTGTGCTAGGGACTGGAGATTTAACAACAAAAACCAAAGAGTCCCTTCTCTCTTAGAGCTTAAATTATAAGGGGTGAGGAATGAGAAATACAAGTCTACCCCAACTTATGTGATGACTACATTTCTCAGAAAGTTTGTGGAGCTCAAACTACCTTGCCCGCTAACTTACATGGCCATTTTAGAGAGGTCATTTTAATGTACAGTAAGTTTTAGTTTGGTAGTCAAGGGACCAGTGAGCAAATTGCAGATCTTTTTCTGGATGTCTGTGTAATCACGAGCAAGTCACTTAACCTCTTCTAGGAGGGATGTAGGACTAGATAGACTTTAAGGTTTTTTCCTCCTCCCACCCCTATTTTTCATCTTTTTTTCGTATTGTCTTTCCCCATTAGATTATAAGGTCCCTGAGGGCCAGCACCACCTTTTTTTTCTTATCTGTATTCCCAGCTCATAGAACTGTGCCTGGCCCATAATAAGTTCTTAATAAATGTTTATTGAATTGAATTGATGACTAGCTAATGGTAGTGACTCCTAAGAGTTTTAACTTTTGAGTTTCTCAACTCTGAAAACTCTCTAAAACCCAAATCAACTAGGATTATGGAATTTAGAGTCTTAAGATTGTTTAGATCACCCCCTTCAGTTTTTTTTTAGGTAAGGAAATAGAAGGCCAAATGACTTTCCAAAGGTCACACAGGTAGCAAGTATGAGAGCCAGATTTTGAACCCAGGTGTTCGAGCCCCAAATCTAGTGCTCTTCTCACTGAACTGAAATGTACTGCCTTCTTGCCTAGCACCCAAATGCAGAACTGTGCTCTTATTAAAATCAATCCTTTTTGTGATGCAAATAACTCTTTCATCCAACTTAAGATTTTCATATATTAATTTTACTTTGAAGTTTAAAGGCTCCAACTAGACCTCTATTAAATAGATCTTTTGCTGACCTCTTCTACACAGTGGGAATGTGGAATTGACAAGGGACCAGAACAAGATCAATGGCAGAAATACCACCTGAGGTTATACATATAGTTAGCAAAGTCTGATTAGAATTCTCAGTCAAACTCCAGAAATGGGGAGGTCCCTCCTCCCAATGATAATCATTTCTCAGGCCTCAGTTCCTCCATCTATAAAATGAGGGGTTTGGACTAGGTAGTCTCTGAGGCCCCTTCCCCCTGTGTACGATCTATGTTCCCAAGAGCCTCCAAGTCCAAACCAGATTAAAAGGTAATTGGAAAATATTTAACAAAATAAATGAAAATACAATAGAACATAGATATTGCTAATATGTGGTTTTCTAAGTTCAACATGAGACCTGCGCAGATATTTACATAAGTCTTAGTGGCCCCAGATTCTATTTGAGATTGAAACCAGTGACCTAGATTGTCAAGACCTTGATTGGCAGGGAGAGGCAGCTAGGTGTCATGGTGGGTTGAGCACTGGGTCTCTAGTCCCAAAGACCTGAGTATAATTCCAGCCTCAGATATTTAGTAGCTGTGGCACCCTGGGCAAGTCATTTATTTTCTCTTTGCCTCATATTGGTAAAGTGCCCGGCACATAGTAAGTGCTATATAAATGCTAGCTATTATGAAATCTAAGATCAAGAAATGATACTTTAAAATTCCAGGGTACCATGCTTCTAAGTAAACTATGCAAAACTTTTCTGACAGACTAACAGTCTCAGAATTGTTCCTTATACTTTGGTAGATCTGTGCTTTAATCAGCGTGGGCAGTCTATGCCCCAGTACAGATTAAAATCTGAGCCCTACCCCCCACATCCGGCTCAACCTGTGGGAATCGTGTCCATGTGTTCCCATATATCCTCCACAGAGGATATACTATGGGTGTGGTGGCTATGGTTCAAGACTTGGAACCAGGAAGACCTGAGTTCAAATACCTCAGACCCTTACAAGCTGTGGGACCAAGTCATGGAGCCTACCTCGGTGTCAGTCTTCTTCATCTGGAACATAGGATTGATAATAGAACCCACCCCATAGGGTTGTTGTGAGGATTAACTAAAATACATAAATACTGTCTAGAATTATTTTTTATTATTTTTGCCTTAAGACTAACAATATAGCACCAGGGCTATCTTATCTGTTGTCCTCCAGTCTCCCTACATGACCAATTCACTCTTTTTCCTGGTCATTTGTAGCTCAATAATATCTTTTATGTCAGAACTATGTGAAAAAACCCAAAAACCCTGTGAGTGAAGAAGCTTCACAGGTTGTCCCACAGCTCTTCTCCCTCTCTCACCTTGCCTGGGCCTGACCTGAGAACAAACAAGCAGCCGCCACCTGAACAAAAGAGATCAGCTCACGTCCACTCACGAGACTGCGGCTCTTTCTCTCTCTGCTGCTCTCCCTTTGCTCCCAGTTTCTATCTTCAGAGAACAATTGAAACTGGAAATAAAGAAGCTCGAGCCGCAGAGGTCAGTGTCACTGAACAGGGTCTTTTTTAATTACAGGCTTGCGATATGATGCGCCTCTCACTGAAGAGAAGGAAGTGTCGGAATTAATTTGAATTCATCAATTTAATCCACTCAGCGAAATGATTGCATCCGGCATGTACGCCGTCTTCACTTTTAAGGGGGAAGAGCATCTCCACTGACGGCTGTTGCTATCTTTGGAAGCTCCCGGCGGTGGGAAGGAGCCAGGATACCATAAAGTTTGTTTTCTGAATTATTCATGTGTTATTAATAGCAGTGGTGATGACAAAAAGAAAACAATAATTATGATGCTGTGTCTCTGCGAGGGAGAGGAGAGATGTCCATCTGAGCCCAGGTCCCAGGATCAGGTGTTAATCCCAATTCTCCTACAAGAGGCAGTAAGTGTGGTAGAGTGGTTAGACTGCTACAAAGGGAGTCAGGAAGACCTGAATTCAAATCCCGCCTCAATGGGCAAGTCACTTAACCAATCACAGCTCCAGTTCCTCTTCTGTGAAATGCAGCCGATCTATAGTATTGCCCTCAAAGGATTGTTGGGGGAATCAAGTGAGATAATGTATATAAAGCACTTCAAAAACCTTAAGACACTATGTAAATATCAGATGATGAGGATGATAATGAGGATGGTGATGGCGATAGTGGTCCATTTTCTTATTGGGTCTGTGGTCCTAGAGTTGATCATTCAGAAGAAGGTAACCACTTGTGCCTGGCAAAAGAAAAAAAAATATAATGAAGCCAGAGAGAGATTCTCTCCCTCACCATGGACACTCAGGGGAGACATGATATCCCTTCCAGAAAAGAGGCTACGCTACACTAGCTTGGGCACCTACTAGCCCAGCCCAGGACTAAGTTTCTATGCTAGGCACTATAGGGGAACAGGGAGAAAGAAGTATAAGACAATCTTAACTCTTTGTGATCTGGTCTTTTACTCTGATAATAGGAGCCAGAAGAGCCAAAGCACTGGCCAAGCCTCCAGATTAGATGCTCATCACCTACTTCTCAAGAAACTGTCTCTCCCCTATTTTGTTGTTGTTCAGTTGTTTTCAGTCTTATCTGACTCTTCATGACACCATTTGGAGTTTTCTTGGCAAAGATACTGGAATGGTTTGACATTTCCTCCTCTAGCTCATTTTACAGATGAGGAAACTGAGGCAAACAGGGTTACATGACTTGCCCAGGGTCACACAGCTAGTAAGTGTCTGAGGCCAGATTCGAACTCAGGAAGAGGAGTCTTCCTGACTCCAGGCCCAGCACCCTATGCATTATGGCACCACCTAGCTGCCACCTCTTTAGTCATTTCTAAATTCTTTCAAGTGTCCTCAGTGACTTACTCCTTTCTCTCAGGGATAAAGCCACAGTCCAGAGCCACAAGGGCTCATACACTCTGTGTGAAAGAATAATGAGTTGCCCCTTCTCTGACCTTTTCGTGCTTCAGATTTGATGCTCAGGTCAGTCCAAATCTTTAGCCTATTTATAGCTTTTCTCTCCAAGGAATAAAGTCTTTCTTCTAGCCAAGATGGTGTATGAAGAAAGCAGCAAAGGGTAGTGGGAAATACTAGAGACCACCTTGCAGAGAGGTAGAGGCTTGAGTAGCCTTGTTTGCGTACTCAGCCTTCTTCTAAAACTTTGGCTGGTAGCCATACAAAGAAATTCTTTTGTCAGCTCTGGGAGTGGGTATTCACCAACAGAAAGGGGGCTGAGTATGCAAACAAGGCACTCTCCCAGAAAGCATTTTTCAGGTAAGCAACTTGTCCTGTTTTACTCATCCCAGGTAGGTAGAAGGGACAGAGCAACATTTACCGGAGCTCCTCTAAGGCTCTTTGCCCAATAGATATCTCTCATATCTGATAAACAATTCAATAAACATTTACTGAGCACCCATTATGTAAGAGGCTCTATGTAGATCCAGGGATGAATAAATGTGAACATAGGATAAGAGACACACAAAAGCCTATGGGATATAGAGGTCCTTCTAGCCAGATTCTGTTCTGGCTAGAATGCTCAGGATTGGGCAGCACATGGGCAAGACATAAAAGATTAGTAGGAATTCAGGGCAGCTAGGTGGCACAGTGAGTAGAGCACTGGCCCTGGAGTCAGGAGGACCTGAGTTCAAATGTGACCTCAGACACTTGACACACTTACTAGCTGTGTGACCTTGGGCAAGTCACTTAACCCCAATTGCCCTGCCCTCCCGCCTCCAAAAAAAAAAGATTAGTAGGAATTCAAGAAAGAGCAGGCATGGAAGAGCATTTCAAATGGGGAATTGGGAAAATTGGGAAACCACTGGGGGCCTTTTTGTGGAATACTGAATAGTCATACGATCGAATTGTAGACTCTTGGAGCTGTCAGAGACCTCAGAGTTCATGTAGTCTAACCAGTCCATGAACTGGAATCTTCTCTATTACATCCCTTCCCATTCATCCCATGACAGAAATTTTCCCTATCCTAATGGTCTGCCTTAACGGTCTTCTATGAAAGTCCATTCTACTTTTGGATAAATGTGGTAGGAAGTTTTCACTTACATTAAGCCAACACCTGCCTCGTGACCATTTCCATTCATTTCATCCAAGATTCTTAGTTTTGCTCTCTGGAGCCAAGAAGAACAAGTCTAATCTCTCTTCCATATGACAGCTTGTTCATATCTTTCAAGACCACCAGCAATCATGGCCTCTGGAAGTCTTATTTTCTGATTGCTTATGGGCAATCTCCACTCAACAGGCTTGGCTCATTCATCTCACCTTCATACATATTTTTTTAACCTGGAGTCTAATAAGTGGGAGAATGATATGGTCTTGAAAAAGCATTGAAAAATTCCTTTCTATGAGAAAGGCTTAGCGCATCCTAAGAAATAACTTGCTATTTGGTGACTTTGAGTCGTCTAAATGTCTAAGGGATAAAAGCTCTAACCTTAGCAACCATACTATTATTTAAATTTTCTTATCAACTACTTAGAGTAGTTAACCTTCCGGTTTATCAGTCAATGACAGGTATCTCTGTTATATGCTCATAAATACTGGAGACACCAGAATACCTGGCCCTGATCTTTCTGTTCCTATTTCCTTACTTTGGCTTGGTCTGGAGTCCCTCCTGCTCACCTAATCTCTCAAGAGAGCCCACAATTGAAATGGTTTAGGGCTCCAGGGCCTAGCTTTGAACTCCCAGAGCTGAAATGAAATCCTGAGTTAGAATCCTCTAGGCATTTTCTGATTTTCTCCGTCAGGCCTGAATTTGTCCCGGAAATCTAACAGATTGTTGTTTCACTATCACAAAGAGCACATCTATTAGCCTGCTATCAGTCTCTGTAGGATTGAATTAGAAAATATTTCTTGTAGACAGATGGTATTTGTTATTAAGGTAGCTATGCCACTACCATGTGTCATTAGGCCTTCGATGTAATCGAGTTTTAGGGATTTTTTTTTCTCCTCCCAGAAAACTATAAAGCCAGGAGAGTACAAGCTAGAGATATGACTATAGGAGGTCAGGTTCCTGACCTCAGAAAGAAACTTTCAGAGAAGTAGGAGGAAAAAATTCTCCTGAGACATGCATGTTCTGTGCAATTGCTTTAGGATGGAATCTTCAAGTAATGGGGCAGAATTTGTGAACAATGGAAAGAAAGGGAATGACTGCATTTCTTGTCTGTTCACATTACTTCAGAGTCAGCTCTTTCAGTGGAAATCTGCTTGGATTTTACATTAACTTCACATCTGGCCCAAGTTCCCAGTTCTTTTCCATCAGGAAGTCAGCAGTATTTTTAAAAGTTTAAGATACATATACACATACAGACACACACATATGTATGTGTATATACACACATATGTGTATATACACACATATGTGTATATACACACATATGTGTATATATACAGACACACCTACACATACATATACATATATACATTTTTAAACTTAGCATTCCGTTCCAGATACAGTTGCCCAAAAGTCAGGGAGTGAGATGATGAAAGGTCTTTCTAATGCCAAGGAGAAAACTCTGGAGAATTTTAGAATCCCCAACTCATAGAAGCTCTGAGCTAGAAGGGATCTGAAAGGATCACCCAGTCCAAACTGCTCCCCTATTCAGTAATACCAGTAATACTTGCCTGAACCAGGGGCCTCAGGTGGCTCCTGATGTGAAGTAATCCAGTCTCTGCTTAAATGTCTCCATTGATAGCAGCCCCTTCAGTTACAAGGCCATGGCCAGTGTGCTCCCCAAGTGGGCAAGGCCATTGAGATATCAGGTAGCTCAAGATTAAGAATGTTGCCATTTCTTTTTCATTCAGTAAGTCTCTGAGTAGAGGTAAGGACTTAGATATCCTTAAGACAACCCAATGCTTTAGGGCAACCTGGCTTGGTTTCATTTCCATACAGGAAAATGGTGCCCTGATAAATTCTCTGCCAGATAAATCCTCTTATTTGCTATTCAGTGTTAGCGATGAATTCCACAGGTGTCTAATCTACTCTCCTAACCTTGGGAAACAAAGGAAAAAAACACTCTCCTGAATGTCAAATGCCTGTGTCAATGGTTCTGAAGGATGGAAGAGAAAGTATCCAAGATGTCAGCATACCTATACTTGCTTTCTGCCTCTTCTTCTTCTCGCTCTTAACATCAAGTCATACAAAAGTTTCTGCATAGATAGGCAAGGGAAATCACATCTCTCACTTACAAAAGGGGCTCCTGAGGCCTCAATAGCATGCTCAGCATAGGAACTTTACTAGAGATAGAAGCACCATAATAAGAGCAGGGGGTTTGGGCTCTTGGTCAAATAGTACTCATGAATATCAAACTGTTCTGCCCCACTATTTACTCACAGGGTTGCAATTGTGCACATGCTGATAGGTAGTTGTTTATTTCACCACAACCACCAACACCATCATCATCATCATCATTCGTCCTCAATGCTTCTGCCCTTTCTCAACCGTATCCTGGAGGAAATACGCCACTTAGCTTTGGAACTCTCTTCCTGGGGCCATACTGTCCTGACTGATGAGAGGCCACTATATCTAGCTCAAAACCTGCCCATCCCTCATCCCAGCCATCTTCTAGCTATCCATCCTATCACCTTTCATATACTAATCCCCATCTTTCTACCTCTTTCTCTGAGAATGGTAACCAAATCTACTCTATAATTATTTCTGGAAAGGGCATGTCAAGTGACTATTGTGTGATTCCACTCATCATCTCTGTTTCTGTCCAGACCAAGACACTCATCCATACCCTTCCATAGCCACCACTACCATATATGTATTGACTCCTCCTATTACAATTTAAGCTCCTTGAGGTCAGAGACTGTTTTTTGCTCTGAAAAAATTCATTAACTAATTCATTTTTCATCATCAATCACATTGATATCATGCTTTAAGACCTGCTATATGCTTTGTTTACAAAAAACTCTGCAAAGTAGATCATGTAAGTACAGTTATCTCTATTTGACAGATGAGAAAACTGAGACTCAGAAAGTTCATTTGTGACTTTCCTAAGATTCCACAACTAAACTCAAAGGCAGGATTCAAACTGCAATTCTGCAATTTCTCTTAACTCCAAGCCAATGACTGGAGAATCAGGAAAGTTATCTTTGCCCAGAAATAGCCACCACCTTTTGTAGTGCCTTGTTTCCACCATCAGGTACTTCTTTGTCTCAAGACATTGAAAGGTTTGAAAAATACACAGCACATGAATCTATTATCACTAACTATGGACAAAAACATAGAACATTTGCTTAGAACAACTTCCACCAGATGGACAGACATTGCAGACAGGATAGATAGACTGCTGGGCTTGGAGTCAGGAAGACCTGAGTTCAAATCGGGCCTCAGATACTTATTAGCTGTGTGACCTTGGGCAAGTCGCTTAACCCCGCTTGCCTCAATTTCCTCATCTGTCAAATGATCTGGAGAAGGAAATGGCAGACCACTCCAAGATCTTTGCCAAGAAAACCTCAAATAAGGTCATAAAGAGTCAGACACGACTGAGCAACAATAATAAAAAGCTGCCAGTGCCAATGCTGGCCATCGTGAGTATTGTTCTTTCATTGATTGCCTTGCAGAAAGGGAGGAGGTTGCTGCCTGTGCTCTCGAGGAAGCCTTGATGAACAAGGGCATGGATCCATCCCCAATTATTGCACTTCCTTAAATTATTCAGTTGGCAGATGCTACAAATATGGTGTTCACTGAGGCAATTTTAAATCAACGTTATTGTCTCTGTGGGGGGAAAAAGGAGGCCAAAAAAATTCAATCACTGCTTATTTTTATTTTAGAAGAAAGCGTGTAGAGAATTTCATTTTGTGTATCGAGCAAGATAAGATTTATTGGTGTGTGTCCTGCATCTGATAGTCCTAACAGGACAATCAAGGGAAAGAGCAGTTATTTTGCTGTTGACGCCTCAATACAAGTGGCAGATTCAGAGAGGCACTGGAAGCTTACAAAACAGGCTTTGGAACTCCAAGTAAGTAGTGACGAGGAATAAATCAGTGAGAGCTTGGCCTGGATCTTCATAGGGAGACAGTGTGCTATAGGGGAAAAGGCGCTGACTTTGAGGCTGCAGGGCCTGGTTTCATATCCTTTCTCTGACACTTACCACTTGGACCTTTGGCAAATCATTTACACTGCACCTGGGATTTTGTTTCCTCATCTGTAAAATGAGAATGCTGGACTGGACTGTATGCCTCCGTATTCCTTCCAGCTATTGATCTATGATTCTATGATGATCTGAGGTCTCTTTCACCTCAAAATCCAATCTATGATTGCAGAGAGGTTCAAGTCTGAATTTTCAAATTTGACTTCCAAAGCAGCTTGCTATGAGGTTCCTGGTTCTGGGACCCAGCAGAACAAACTTAATCTGTCTTCAAAAGGATAGCCATTCAAATACTTGAATACAGCCAAAGTATTATGGCCCCTTCCCCAAATTTTCTTTTTTTTTTGTGGAGGGGCAAGGCAGGGCCATTGGGGTTAAGTGACTTACCCAAGGCCACACAGCTACTAAGTATGTCAAGTGTCTGAGGCTGTATTTGAACTCAGTTCCTCCTGACTCCAGGGCTGGTGCTCTACTGATTGTACCACCTAACTGCCCCCCCACAATTTTCTTGTCTTTACCTTAAACATGCTCTCCTTATATACTATCAGTTTAAGATAACTCATCACCCTAGTTGCCCTCCTCCAAACACTATCCAGGTTATTGATGTCTTTCCTGAAATGCAGCCCCCATAACTGAAGGCCATCCTCCATATATGTTCTGGCCAGGGCAGAGTACACAGCAGGATTGTCTCTTCCTTATTCCTGGATATTTTGCTTCTTTTAATGCAGTTTAAGAGTTTATTAGCTTAGCGGAAGAAAAAAAATAAACTTAGGTGAAAACACCAGGTAGGAACTAGGATATTAACCTGTCAAAAAAGATCCTGATTAAGCTTGGAATAATGTACCCATCACTCAGTCACCTCCCTCCTCCTGATCTTACTTTACAGGAGAGAAGCACTTCAGCATTGAAGAAAAGAGAGCCATTTCAAAGGCCTGTCATCAGAGACTGTCAGCACTTTTTACCCAGCAGAAGTACCAGTAGTTTTGGGGACTGCCAAATTCAGAGGTACAAATTATCAAAAAATATATTAAAGTTGGAAAACCTGTGTAAATAATGCCCCTGATGCATGTTGTCATGTTTCTTCTTCCCAACCCCCTCCCCCTTTTTTAAACTACCTTGGGCCTGGAACATAGTGAGTAATTTAATTCTCTCAAGCTGCATTGTTTAAATAGGATGGCTGGATCAGATATTTTTTTCCTTCCTTTTAACAGCCATTGGGATTGCATGAGCTGAGGAACATAGCTGAGCTGCCTGTTAAACAAGCTTCTAACGGCACCAAAATGGATATGTGTGTGTGTGTGTGTGTGTGTGTGTGTGTGTGTATGTGTGATGGGAGAGGGACAGATCTTCGATCTTTCAGCTTAACAGAGAATCTGATTCTAAAAATCCCCTTCCTGGACAATTTTCTTACCAGGAAGGCTCAGAAAAGATGTATACTATCTCTGAGATTAGTCCAAGAAGATGAATTTTTCCACTCTACAGATACCATTGAATTAATTAGCCAATTTGCTTTGGAATCCAACCTAATTCAGTTCAACCAAACAGGCCTGGAGTCAGGAAGACTCCTCTTCCTGAGTTCAAATCGGGCCTCAAATATTTACTAGCTGTGTGACCCTGTACAAGTCACATAACCCTGTTTGCCTCAGTTTCCTCATCTGTAAAATGAACTAGAAAAAGGAAATGACAAAACTTACTCCAGTATCTTTGCCAAGAAAATCCCAAATGAGGTTAGGAAAAGTCAATCAGACATGACTAAAAGGAGTCAACAACAACAAAATAATCATTTCTCTAGCCCCTACTATGTGTAGTACAGTAATGTTCTGGGAGTTAGGGATACAAAGACAAAAGGAAAAACAGTCCTTGCTTTCAACATAGTCTCCTGAAGGGACCATTGTGATGGGGATTAGGGACTGGATCTGTGACGTCATTCCTTTTTAGTTAAGGGAACTCCCTCTATCAATGCGGCATGGCACCTTTTCAACAACTCAGAGCCAGGATGTTTCAGAGGCCGGAATCAGGAATTGAGCCTAGCAGAGGGGTGAACCTATGGCCTCGAGGGCACCTGTGGCCTTCTAGGTCCTTGGGTGCGGCCTTTTGACTGAATCCAAGTTCCACAGAACAAATCCTTTCATTGAGGGGATTTGTTCTGTGAAGTTTGGATTCGGCTAAAGAGCTGCACTTGAGGACCTAGAGGGCCACATGTGGCCTCGAGGCTGCTGGTTCCCCACCTCTGGTAGTCACTAAGTAAATGAAACAATGGCAAGCATGCATACAACACTGAGTTTTATAAAATATCTAAGTATGTTCTCTTATTTGAGCAGATAAATAAATGCAATGTAATTTAAGGAGAAAGTAATTTAGGGACATCAGAAAAGGCTTGTGTGGCAGAGGGTGCAGTAATTGAGCCCGGCACAGGTAAGGAAAAAGTTCATTCGGGGCATGGAGAAACAGCCTGGGACCAGACAGAAGAGGGCTTTAAATAGCAGCCTCGGAAGTTTGTATATTTTTCTAGGGGCAATGGAGAACCACTAAATTCTCTGAAGTAGGAGAACATGTTTAGACATGTTTTAGGGAGATTACGATGGCAGCACCATGGAAGACGGATTGGCAAGGAGGGGCGGGAGAGTGAGGATAACAGAAAAACAGATGCCTAAAAGGAGACTCTTTCCAATAGTACAGATGGGAAGGGAAGAGAGGACTTGACTTTAGGGTGGGGTCTGTGTGAGTGGCTAGAAGAGAACAGATGTGAGAGATTTGAACAAGACTTTGCCACTGGCGAGGTAACTCAGATAAGGAAGAGTGAATAATCCAGGCGGACTGAGTTTGTAAGCCCAGACGATTGGAGACAAGACTGTATCTTCCATAGAAGTAGGGAAGTTTGGAGGAGGTGGATCTGAGCGCTGTTGGTGCTTGTTGTGGTTGTTTTGTCGGGTGGGTGTTGGTGTGCCAGTAAGGCAAAATGGGCTTAGTTTAACGGGTGCCCTTGAGGAGTTTGTTAAATGCTAAGCCCCAGGCCCAAAGCCCTATCAGGTGTGAAACCTGTGTGGGCGTAGAGTAATCACTTAAGAGGGGCCAACTCAGGAACCAATGGGTCTCAGGACTCTGGTCTCTAGTCGTTGACGAGGGACTTGAGAACGCCAGAGGCTTGGCTGCGAGGAGAGGCGAGAAACTACAGCTGGAAAAAATCCGAAGCAGAGTCGACCCCTGTGTGGACCCAGGAGTTCGAGCGAGGTCTTGAGGCCAGTGAATATGATTTATGCCATCTTATTTTTCTGTGGCTTCCTGGCTACTCCTGTGAGGCAGGCCTACTGGGCCTGGAGGCTTGTGTTCACAATACTGGAATGGGGAGGTTGGTTCACTAATTTGTTGCTCTGGGCCCTGAATAAATTTTTTGATGCCTTCTGCTTGGAGAATTCTATATACCCAACAATTTTGAACCATTCAAATACATATATGATCCTTTTTGAGATCCTAAATTCAGCCTTCCTACTACAGTTGGTAGAATTATTGAGTTCTATTTTGTACATATTAACTTAGAGATGCCTTGTGGCATATCTAGGCAGAGTTGTCTGGTAGGCAGATGGTAACCTGGTGCCCAAGATCAGGAAAAGAGATCAATACTAGAGATACAGACTTGAGAATCAAAAGCATAGAGAGTAACTGATCCTATGGGGGATAACAAAGTCATTGAAAGTGAATGTAGAGAGAGAAGGGTAGGAAGCCTAGGACACAGTTTTGGGGACACATATGGTTACAAGTGGAGTGGATTATGACCCAGAAAAAGAGATCATAGAATTCTCATTATAGTGACTAATTTCTCAAGCATATATTTTGCTCTAACTCAGTGGGAAAGGTGAGATGAGTTCCAACTGTCATGACACATTTCATCTAAATTGCTAATTTAAAAAGACCAAACATTTCCTAAGCACTATTATGGGTAAGGTAGTATGTTAGGAGCTAGAGAAATAAAGACAAAAAGATACCCTTGTGTCTCCTTCAAGGAGCTTATAATTTTCCTACCTTCTTAGAATGAATCAGTTATCATTAACTTGGGCAACTCTTTGGGAAATTTGGTTCTGGATTTGAGGTCTATCATGTTGGCCTTGATTTTAATTAGCGCCTCTCTTTTCATAAGCACAACATGGTACTTATAGGAACCAAACATAACAAAGGATCAGATAATAACATGCTGGAAATATATTTTCTTCAAATGGTTTTTTAAATCCTTGAGATCATGGGCTATATTTTTGACTTTTTTTGTCTCTTCAGCATATGGCAGTACACAAAGGAAGGACTGAAACATGTGCGGATTTACCATTAAATGCCTGTTGACAGAGTATGTGTCTGGTGCTGGGTGTCCCCTGGAAAGAAACTATAGATGCAATGAAATAAAATTGTCCATGAGGGACTATGTTATGTAAATGCTGATTTTAGTGTTGCATTGCACTACAATTCTTTACTCTAGAGCAGAGGTTCCAAAACTTATTTGGCCTACTGGTCAAAGGGGGCAGCCTTTAAAAAAATTACTCAGTGTCCTCCTGAAAATCTACTTTATTTAACCCTTTAATGTTTTTATAAAATTTGCATCATTTTAAAATATTAAATATTTTTTTAAAATGATGCATCTCAAATTTAATGATTTATTATAAATTTGTAGTATTTCTCCTGCATTGAAATTTTGATGATGAAATATGGAATCATGTAACTGTATAGTATCAATATTGTAAACAAGTCATTACACACATATATTCCTGCCAATACATGCTGGACTTCCTGACAATGTGCTATACTCACTTGCCAACACCTGCTTGTTAAGACCTGTTGGCAGATTTGAACACTGATTGGTTATAACTTGCATTTTATGTGTTTATTTGGGAAATAATGTAGTCACTACAACTTTAACTCTGTTACATAACAGATGAAACACGTATGAATGGTTTTTCAAAATTTTCTTATCTTATCTTCTTTATGCTTCCACCACTTCCTTATTTTTATTTAATGACACCAATTGCACCCAAGGCTACTATTCCCTTCCCCCCCCATCATTCCAGCACCCCCAGGGGGCAGTATTACACACTTCAGGAACTATGCTAGAGAAAGATGAGGTTTGTTGGGCTAGGCAGCCAGTTGACAAAGTATATAGAGTGCTAGACTTGGAATTGGGAAGATCTGAGTTCAAGTCTTACCTCAGATTCCTAATAGCTGTGTGACTTTGATCAAATCACTTAACCTCTCAGCCTCAGTTTCCTCATCTGTAAAATGTAGATAATAATAGCATATACCTCACGGGGTTGTTGTGTGGCCCAAAAGAAATGACTTTGCGACTAAGCACTTTGGGAACTTTAAAGTGCTAGATAAATTCTAGCTATTATTAAATAGTAGTAGCAGCAGCAGCAGCAGCAGCAACAGTAGTAGTAGCAGCAGTAGTAGTAGTAAGAACCTGTTGCAGAGGCTTGGGATGGAGTTAGGCTGGGACTGGTTCTTGGAGCATGGCCATTAATGAATAGCAAAGAAAATAAACTATCTGTAAACTAGCAGATATTAGGGCATGGCCTGGTCTTGTATTCTCTCTATTCTCCTCAGACGTAGAGATCTTTAAAGGAGGGAGTCTGGAACCATAGCCTCACTTACAAAGAAAGTCAAGACTTGAAAGAGACAACTATAAAGATTTTATATCAAGCCTTCATTAAGTAAACCTTGACGAATAGTCACATATGTACTTGATGTCCCTATGGTTTGAGTGGCATTGCAAAAATCAGAATAAACACTATTATTAGGAAGAGGAGGGAAATTGAGGCTGAACCGGGAACCCAAATATTTGGAGTTTACTGCCAGTCTCTACCAGTCAACTGTTACACATACCACTTTGTGGCATTACATCGGTTTCCCCATGTAGAATACAAGCAATAAGGAATCCCTCTCCGCCCCCCTTCACCATCTCCCGTCCACCTCTGCGCCTTAAGTCTTATAAGCTCCATGCTAGGGGCTGTAAAGGAAACAGGGGGATAAGATATGGTCACTCCCTTCCCTTCTTCCCAGGAAGCTTGGGACTAAGCTGGGACAATAAGACTGAAAACTACCAAATTAAAAACAATGGTAATGAACAATGTATATATTCTATGACTTCTATGTATTCCACGTGTTATACATATTCTACCAGTTCAGAGCAGGAAGGCATCAGTGTAACTGGAGTGAGAATATACAAAATTGCAGAATTTATTTGTTCTCCCTTTGAGTGCTCAACAGAAGATCTGGAGGGAATCACAGAGCTTCTTTAACGTTATGCTGGGGGAAAGCTAAGACACTACCATCTTGTAGAGTGTCTAGGGGGAAATAACAAAATAGTTTAAGGATAAGCCAGACACAGTTGTGTCCTATTTCACTTCTTCATAGAGGTTGCGTAGTAACCCAATTTTCTAAGAGAGGAGAAGAGATCTCTACTCTCATCTGGCAATTTCCTTACCAGACAAGTGGATTTTCCCCCCCTTAATTCTGCTCCGGCCCCTAGTGAGGCTCTATGCACAAAATTAGCACAGTCCATAATCCATAATATGATAAGTATAATATCAAGCTGCTGAGTGTCCAGAACACATTTCTCAGTTTTAGATTACTGAATGAAATTATGCTTCTCCCATTCCCATACTTTATAACCTGACAAACCAGTTCAAATTCTACAAATATCCTCCTTTACTTCACTTGCACATACCCTAATGGTAACTTTACTCGGTGATTTATACACACATAGAGAAGACCTACAATTGTGACTGCATCTATTGCCCCTGTACCAGCCACTAAAAGGTCAAATTGGGGAAAATGGCTATAACACTTAGAACATATTGAAATGGCTTGAGTTAATCTAAGAAAGCAGTCAAAATGTCTCGTTCATTTGGATTAAATAAGATCATCAGACCACAGGATCATAGACTAAATAGGCTGAAGGCTCCAATGTCTCCATAAAAGCCTAACAGTTATGGTGCCTTCAAGAAAATAGAGAAAGGAGTCTTTCTGGAAAATTGTCCACAATTAATTCTTGATAGATTCATGGAATTATAGCATGAAAGAACTAAAAGGGCTTGTTATTAAAATATTCTTATTTTACAGATAATGAAACTGAGTCACAGAGAAGAAAGTGATTTCTCATAAACAATATCTGGGGCCACTCGAAAATGATAACGAAGCCCTTTCAGCTTTACAAACTGCTTTTTTTTACAACCCCCTTGGGAAACAGATAAAGAAACTCAGGTTCAAAGTGTTACAGAGCTAATATGCTCAAGAATCATAGGGCTAATAGTTGTCAAAGCTGGGATTTGAACCCATCTCCTAACCCTAGGTCAAATATTCATGCGTTGCCTATTCTAATTGTCCTTTCCCATTCCAACTCATCTAATCTAAATTGCTCTATTTATGGAACAAACTAGGGCTCCTGAAAGATGCCTGTAGGACAACAGTGTGGAAAACTCAGAATTTCAGGCTAACAAAAGATGAACCGTGTCATGTGATAAGACTGAGAATATCCTAGGCCACCCCCTTCTCTTAAACCCAAGGTGAATTATAATAATTGCAAAGATCTCAGCCCAGGAGACTCTCAGATCTATACTTTTTGTATTGTCATCGATGCATTGTCGCTCCATTGCTAGGATGGTAACCAATCAATCAATCAATTAACATTTATTAATTACCAAATATGTGCCAGACACTGTGCTAAGCACTGGGGATGCAAAAAGAGGCAAAAAACAATCGCTGACCTTAAAGGGACTTACGATATGATGGTACCATGATTCATCTTGGGGTGGGGCGATACCCACAGAAGAGACAATTTAGCTGAGACTGCTCTGGGGGATCAAAGATGAGAGCAAGAGAAGGGCATCATTGCCAAGCAATAAATTCACATTAGCACAGAGAACATCTCTGATATTGCGAAATGATGTTCTGTATGGGCAGATACATGTGCGCACGCAAATGAATTTAATGATAATTGCTAGCATTTATATACTACTCTAAGGTTTGCAAACAGCTTTTGCATCTATATCCTTACAACAACCCTATTAGATAGGTGCTACCATTATTCCCCATTTTACAGATGAGGCTGAGAGAGACTGAGACTTATCCAGAGTCATATAGCTAGTAGTATCTGAGGCAGGATTTGAATTCAGGTAGTCCTGAATCCAAATCCAAAGCTCTGTCTCCTGTGCCACTTAGTTCATACTGTGGTAGGGTGAATGAGTACAACGGAAATTTATACGGCCCCTTCCTTTCCGCCTAACTCTAAGAGTCGGTACAAATTTCTAGACAACATTTACCATCTCCCTCTGGCAGCTTCCTGAATTATGGGGAAGAGAAGGGTAGAACTCTCTCTACTTCTGATAGTGCTCATCTGGGAGTGTTCAATCTACTTTACCCACCCTTTGGGTAACAACTGAGTCTTTAGTGAGAGCCAGCTTTGTATCTTACCCTGTCCTGGGCACCCAATGAATGCAGATCCAGTCCTTGACCTTAAGAAGCTGATAATCTTGTTGGGGAGGAAAAAAGAATAAATCAATGGACAAGATAGTATATAATAAAATGCTAAACTGTGTAGTAATCCTCTTTTAGTACAAAGCACATGTGAAATTGTTTCACCAATAAGTCTTTGTACCAGGTCATTTCTTCACACACCAGGAGCTTCACATAATGTAATGGGGATAGAAAAAAAATTGGAGAACTCCCAGGATTCCTGTCATCATTAACACTGCCCTACAGGGAGCCACAGACATCATTAACATTAAATAGCTACTGTCTTCTGATTGACACTTTCGGTTGAAGGGAATGCTCCCTGGTTTGGTATTGAGATATCTCTGAAATCCTTTCCTCTTATCAAATGGCAGTCCCCAGAATCTAAGTCAACCTTCAACAAAACAAGTGAAATATGTTAATTATGTATTTCTGCATAGGTCAGTCTCCAATGTCCTCCAGCAACTCTGCCTGTTAATTTGATGGAAGCTTCTTCCACTGGGGCAATCACATCACCTCTTGTATCTCTTTAAAGCAGTGACACATGGAGACTGGATTATTGTTCAACTGACACCCAGTTTTCAGGTACCAATTCGAGGCTGTCATGTGGGTGGTTTTGCCTAGCAGAGGTAAGCCCAGAAACCTGGCGAGGACATTTGGAATTTTCTTTTTAAATGGAAAATTTCCCCATCCGTCTATAAACAGAAGAACACAATTCATATATTTTAGTTTGTTTTTACAGGAAGGTTCAGTTAATGCCAACTGCTCCAGTGTAAAGGAAATCATTTTCAAGTCAGGTCTTTTCCCTAAATGCAAGCAGTGTGTTAAGTAATTTCAGGAACAGTGGGCCACTCTACTTCAGTATATTAAATGTTTTTCAATCTCCCACTCTGTTCATTATGGAAAAGCAAATTTACTTAGCCGCTAAATACCAAATGTTCTTTTAGGAAACATTAAGGTATATGATCAAGAGATTTTCTTTCTTGAGAAATAATTGCCTCAAATCTGTATAAACCTCCTTTCAGCTAAAACACAAAGTTCACCTTTTCCAGGGGAATCCTGAGGCGATTGCTAGGAACCTCAGCAGTTGGCAGATTTATACATTTATTAAGAATTATTTCCATTAACTTTCTTCTTCCACTTTCTCACTCTTCACAAAAACACCACCTGCTTTTCCAGTACAATGCTGGTCAGTGTGTGTGTGTGGAGAGCTCGAATTGAAATTTGGACTCTTGGTTTATATTGCAAAGAGCATGGGTTTGATATTCATTTGTTTTATGAAATTCTGATAAGTAACTCTGAAGTATTCCCATGCAGACTGGGTCAGCCAGTCAATAAGTATATCTTAAACGCGTACTATGTGCTAGGTACAAGCTGGTTTCCTCAGATTCAAAGGTTGATACTGAAGGCATAGGATGAATTTTCGTTCACAGGTCATGTGTTCCTACTTATAACACTTTCTTTCTCTCACTCTCTCTGCTGGATTACAAATACAGTTATCTCTTCTACATTACTACTTTCCCCACCACAGTTTCAATATATCACAGGTCAACTGAAGAAATTAAATGGGAATTTTTTGAGAGTTTTGCAGAAGGTGCAGACAACATGCAAAGGCCAGTAGATGACACAGAAAAAGTTTAGAAACTCAGAAATGCATAAAATATTTGTATAGTATTGTATAAAATTAACATATTTTATCTTTTAATACCATAATAATTCAAGGTCAAAAAATTTTACAAGGATTTTCCAGATTGTCGGGGCACCATGCCCCTAACCCTTGCAATGTGGAAGGGATAACTGTACTTTGATGATTACTGAATTCTTCACTGTTTTAGAGACTCAGGATCAGCCTCCTAAGAGGGTGCATGGGAGCTTCAATAAAAATAAATCCGACATTTATTAAGTGTATTATTAGGTGCACAACATCGTCTGATGCTGAGGACAAAAAAAGGGAAAAAACTCAAATTCTGGTTATGAAGGAGTTTATAGTCTAATAGAGGATATATCATATACACAAATGTCAAAAATTCAAGACAGAATGTGATAGTGGTCACACAGACCCAGCCAAGGAACTAGGGTAATTTTGAGGAAAGTTTTGCTGAAGACATAGCACCTGTGTTGGGCTTTGAGAAAAAAAAGAGGAGGAAGAACCCAGAATTAGGGGATAGGGAACAGAGAGAGTATATTGTATATTCTAAACATAAGACCATAGATTTCTAGATGGAAAGGACCTTTGACTCCTTGGTTCATTTTACATTTCAGCAAACTGTGGTCCAAGGAGTGACTCGTCCAAGGTCACATAAATAGTAAGTAACAGAACCAGAATTTGTACCCAAGTACGTCCAATACAAATTCCTCTCTCTTTTCTCTCTACCGTGGTGCCAACAGAGAAGAGGGCATGAATAAAGGCACCAATGAAGTCTTTATAGAGTCTCTATTATGTACTCAGTTATGTGCAAAGGTTAGGATGAAAGGAATGTATTGTAGACAACTTTCTTAAGGCATTTGGCTGAGAAGGGGAGAGGAAATGTAGGATAATAGCCAGTGGAAATGGTAGGAACAAGCAATATTTTTTTAAGATGGGAAGGACATGGATGTGTCAGTAGGCATCAGGGAAAGAGCCAGTAGTTAAGAAAAGATGTAAAACAAGACATGTGGGGATAATAGTGGGACAATCAGCTGAAGAAGATAGGAAGGGTTTGGATTAAGGCTGCATGTAGAAGGGCTAATCCTTGGCAGGACAGGCTATGTCATAATCCAAAACCAGAATAAAGGAGGAAATAGTGGAGGAAGATATCTGAGTGATATGAGATAAGGAGGGAAGGGAAGGAAACTCTCAACTAATGGCCTCTTATTTTTAGTGAAGTCAGAGGCAAAGTCACCAGCAGAAAGAGTAGATGGAGGAGTGCCATGGGAGGGAGAAACTGAATGTTAAAAATTGTCTTTACATGTAATTAGAAAAAATAAAATACTATTTAAAAAATAAGTGAATGCTTGTTGGCTGGCTGACTGCTTGTGATTTTTCCTCTTGCGGTCCACCTCCTTTTCTAGCTATACATACGCTTGATGCTGTTTTTGACATCGCATATTACGCCCACCATGGTTGGCACAGCAGCCTACTAATCCTGACCATGTGATTCTCCATGGCCCTAGGTCAGCAGAAATTGTTAGCACAGCAATGTCCAGAGAACAGTTTGGTTGTGCCCAGGTGTATCGGCACATTCTGGGGTGGGCACTTGTGTTTTCCCTTCCCTTCCTCTCAAGGGATTTCTGTTCATATGATTGTCCCTCAAGATAAAGATCAGGGGCTCACAGGATTACAGCAACTGGATGGAAGCATCCTTAGAGCCTTAGAAGGGTCCAACCCCTTCATGTTGAACTGAGGAAATTAAGGGTAGTGGTTATATGACTTGTCCTGGGTCCCACGGGCCTTTAAACAGAAGCCTTTCTGACTGTATATCTAGCCTTCTATCCACACCAAATCTATGTAATCAATTAATAAAAGGGAGGGAATAAACATTTATATAATGCCTACTGTGTGCTAGACACTGTACTAAGTGCTTCACAAATACTATCTCATTTAATCTCACAACAACCCTGTGAAGTTGAAGAAACTGAGACAAGCAGAGGTTTAGCTATTTGTTCAGGGCCACACAGACAGAGTCACAGGTCAGGTTTGAACTCAGGTCACTGTGACCCTAGGCCCAGTGCTCTATCCCTGGCACTATCTAGTTGCCCCAAAGACAGCTTTATGAATTGGTGATCCAAGTATATAAACTGCACCATTTATATAGGGAACTGAACCAAATTTATAGGAATACAAGTCATTCCCCAATTGAGAAATGGTCGAAGGATATGAATACGCAGTTTTCAGGGGAAGAAATTAAAGATATCTATAGGCATATGAAAAAAATGCTCTGAATCACTATTGATTAGAGAAATGCAAATCAAAACAACTCTTAGGTACCACATCTCTCCTGTCAGATTGACTAATATGACAAAACAGGAAAATGATAAATGCTGAAGACGATGTGGGAAAATTGGGACACTGATGCATTGGTGGTAGAGTTGTGAACTGATCCAATCATTCTGGAGAGCAATTTGGAACTATGCCCAAAGGGCTATAAAACGTGCATGCTCTTTGACCCAGCAATACCACTTCTAGGGCTGTGTCCCAAAGAGATCACACAAGTGGGAAAGGGACCCATATGTACAAAAATATTTATAGCAACTCTTTTTGTGGTAACAAAGAACTGGAAATCAAGGGAATGCCCATCAGTTGGGGAATGGCTAAACAAATTGTGGCATATGAAAGTAATGAAATACTATTGTGCTACAAGAAATGAGGAACATATGGACTTCATAATAACCTGGAAAGACCTACATGGTCTGATGCTGAGTGAGGGGAGCAGAACCAGGAGAACATTGTACACAGCCACAGATATATTGCTTCCATAATAGCTAACTTTGATAGACTTGGATCTTCTCAACAATATATGGTTCAAAGACAGCTCCAAAGGACTCATGATGGAAAGAGCTATCTACATCCAGAGAAAGAATTACAGAGTCAGAATGCAGATTGAGGCAAGCTATTTGCTCTCTCTTTTTTTTCTCTCTTCTTTTTTGGTTTTATTTCTTCTTTCTCATGATTCATTCCATTGGTCATAATTCTTCTTTACAACTTGACTATTGTGTAACTAAGTTTAATGCGAAGGTGTATGTAGAACATATACCAGATTCCATGCCATCTTGGGGGGGGGGAAGGGAGAGGGAAAGAAAGGGAAGAAAATATGGAACTCAAAAACTTGTGGAACTGAATGTTGTAAACTGAAAATAAAAAAATTAAAAATTAAAAAAAAAATAAACTGCATCATTTTGTAGGTGAAGAAATTGGAGACTACAAATGACTTGCCCAAAGATACAGGGAGCAAGAAGGAGAACCAGGACCTAAACTCGGGTCCTCTGACTCCAGATCCAGTGGTTTTGCCACTATGCTCAGTCTTGGAATCTTTCTCTTAATTAAAATGAGATATACTGTATTATTATTTGGGAGGAATGACGTGGACACTAAACCTGTTGTTTTATTAGTGGAGGGAGTACTACTTCCTGGAGAAATTTCTTTCACAAATGCAGATCTGTGTTTTCTCTGAAACTTAATAATTTTACAAAGTCATTTTGAGTATCGAAAGGTCTTATGGCTAGTGAGCAGCTAGGTAGGGGTGAAATGGATAGAGTGCCAGACCCAGACTCAGGAAGACTCATCTTCCTGAATTCAAATCACTAGCTATGCAACTCTGGGCAAGTCACTTAAGCCTGCCTGCCTCAGTTTCCTCATCTGTAAAATGAAATGGAGAAGGAAATGGCAAACCACTGCAGTATCTTTTCTAAGAAAACCCCAAATAGGGTCACAAAAAGTCAGACATGACTGAAAAACTACTAATTAGAAGAAAGGATGGTCAGTATGTGGCACATACTAGACTTGAGCTCAGGATTCCTGACTCTGAGGCCCTTTCTTGTATAGTATCTAAACCACCTTTGCTTCTCTAGGCAATAAACATTGAGAATATTTATACCTGCTGTTGGAATAGACACAATTCCTGCATTTTTGAGGTAGACATAGCTCCCAGCTAAAAAGGTTTTTGTTGCTGTTGGTTTTTCTGTAGCAGCACTATCATAACTTTTTGGGAGCCAGGTTGGATTTATTCTTCAGGTCACCTCAAGGATGAACCCTTCTTCTACTGGCAGCATAGTAAATGACACTATACTCCACCCGGTGCCTTCATTTAATATGCCTGTTAATATGGCGGACAGTTTAGAGAATTCAGCCCCAGCTCCATAAATATTCTGGTGACAGTGAGTTGAGCTCCAGGGATGGAAATGATTTGTCAGTCCACTCCATTAGCTCGGGCTGCACATGGCTGCAGGCAGCCTTCAATAAAAACAGAAGAGCAAAAGCCCAGAGATCAGCCAAGTGTTCCTGTATGGATGTCCTTTGCTGGAATGCACCTCGTTGTAATGAACATATCTCTATAAAAGTCGTGGCCTCTGCCCCTTGGGCCCTTCACCTATGGATGATCCAATATGCATCCCTGACAGCTTATGAACAATGGCAGATCAGAGTCTACAGAAACACAACGTGAGACCTGATAATAGGTGACTGAGTCACATTTTCTTCCCCCAAGAGAAATGAAATGCTGAAACTCGGTAGGAAGCTAAGGAGCAAGACATATCTTTCCATCTAAATAGAGCAGCTCTCTAATCATATAGAAACTAATGATGAACAAGTTATAAACCAAGGGCATGGATGGTATAATGTAACTGTGCTATACTAATACACAAGAGGTCACATGGCCTTGGGCAAAAGTATCAAACACTGGAACACTTCTGAGTGCTGCTGGTACCACATTAAAATGTAATTGGGAAATATTTAACAAAATTAATAAAAACAATAAAATATAATAAAAAATACAATACAATAAAACATAGGTAATATTAATTTGTGGTTTGCTAAGTCAATATGAAGCCCATAGGGATAATCATATAATTCCCTCCTCCTCTCTTTCTGTTTGAGTTTGACCCCACTGGCCCAGAAGATAGTCTCCTTAGAGTCAGGAGAGCCATGCTTGGTTCAAGGACCACTTCTGATACATACTAGCTCCATTAACTGGGTAAGTCACTAAATCTCTCAGGTCTCAAGGTAACTCTTTAAGATTATGAGTGAAGGCAACAGGCATTTACTAAATGTAGGGTTACAAAAGCAAAAACAATCTCTGCCCTGAAAAGAATTCACCATCTAATAGAGACAATATACAAACAACTATGTACAAACAGGAAATATAGAAGATAAGTTGAGAGTAATCTCAGACGAAAGGCACTAAGATTAAGAGGGCTGGGAAAATCTTCTTGCAAAAAATGTGGAAATTTAGCTGAACCTTGAAAAAAGCCATGGTAGACAGGAGGCAGAGACAAGGAGAAAGGGAATTCCAGGTGTGGGGGAGAGCAGTCAACAGCACTCAGTGGGAGTCCCTTCACTAATGAAATCACAGATTCAGAAACACACACACACACACACACACACACACACACACACACACACATACAAATTCACCTAATATGCATGATTTTTAGTATATTCAAGGAAGAATCTGGTACAATGATTCCCTGTCATTGTGATATTTTAATCTAAGTTCCATTAACATTTGTCTTTACAATGTAAAATGGAGAATGCCAAGAAACTAAGATATTCAAATTAGGTAGTATGACCCCATGAATGAAACTGTCATTGAGTCAGAAAATCCAATTTTAAAGACTTAACACATTTAATGACTAAAAGCAGGTTGGAGAGAGGAAAAATACTTCCCTGTTCTCCTATTCTCCCCATCCCTCCCACCCACACTCTGACTAAGCCTTGCCTCAAGTATTATGTGGCTACTGTCAACTCTGAAATGCATTCCTTGTATTTAAACACCTGTCCTAGCTCATGACCTTTCCTGGAAACTGATATTGATTAACTCACAATCCTTAAAAGTGCAAGTTCAAATTGTGTTTGAATGTTCATTACTTTTCTTCTCACCAGTTAAGGTCAATTTCTCAAGATATATAGAGTTCCTTTGGTATCCACAGGGCTCCTGGGAAGGAGGAGACTCACAGACTGTAATGATGCCCCAAAGTCAAATGTCACAGCAAACAATCAGGAGAAAGTGCTACAAGGGTTTTGGTCACTCAGGCTGATGGGGGAAAACAATATTTGCCTCTTTCGCCTTTGCAAATGTTGAGACTATTCTAGTTGAGGACTTCTGTACCAATCAGCTCATTTGCCATTCAGCTCATGCATCCACCAACACCAAGATAAATGGGAAGATATTTATATGAAATCCTTCATTAAGAAATGCTCTTCATCTTGCACTGTGAGATGATTTCTACTAGGGGAACTTGATCATAGCAAATGATTTATAATGGGGGTAGCTGAAATATTTCTCAAAAGTTCCCACTTGAAGGCATTCCTTTAATATAGATGGGCTTCCCATACATAAACACAGGCTTGAAAAATCTTCTTATTAAGTATGGCACTAAGTGAAATAATTGGAAACTGAACTTGTTATTCATTTAAGAAGCTCCTAAGTGGTCTCCATGCCTTGTCCTTGGAGTCTTCTCATTCCTTATTTACTTCTTAGAGTATAGACGCAATGTGGTTTGGTGGGTAGAGAACTAGTCTAGAAGTCAGGAAGACCTGCCTTCAACCCACGATGGGTGTGTGTGACTGAGCAAGTCAACTTAACTCCAGGGCTCTGGGCATCTCTCTGAAACTTAAAGCTCTAGAGAAGGGCTGACCTGCTCTAGTAGAGGGAGTTCCCTGAAGCAATGAAATCACTCCCTAATCCTTTAGAGCTGTGTCAGCCCTGAAGAGGAAGGAGTCACGCTTCAGCTCCGTGCCTGGATAAGCAACATCAGCATTGTTCAACCAGAGGAAGATACCTAAGAAAAGTGGGCCCAGGAAAAGATATGGCCATAGGTTGCCTTGGTTTTCAGGTAATCACAGTAAATTGCATAGGATAATACAGTCCAGGTCATCATTTAGCCCTAATCTCAAAACTAAAATCAGGTTGATGAACAAGAAGGCAGGCAGTTAATGCTGTTTAAGTTTCTAGCCTGGTGAATTTACATGAAATTTAAATGGGATAGCCCAGATTGGAAGCCCTTAGAGGGCAGGGCCTTGACTTAAGGGGACCTCAATGCTTGTGACATTGCCTCACACAGTCAGGTTGTTAGTTCTTTAAAAATAGTGGCTTAGGATTTCACAAGACTCGGCAGTTGCAGTTTCACGTGCATCTTTTTATTATTATTATGTTATGGAAATGCTTGTTTTATTCCATAAATTAAAAGAAAAAATATTTTGAAGGGAAAAAAATTAAATAAAGATAAAGATAGAGGCTTACACAGAAACTTTGCATGTAGTAAGTAATTAATAAATGTTGACTTGAATCCAAGTGACAGTAATGCGAAGTCAAAGGTTTTAAGGTATGACAATCCCAATCTGGAACCAAGAATGTTACAACAGGTTTAATTTTTATCCATTCTTCCTGAAATTTGGGAGAAAAGTTTGCTTCTAGACCTGACAGTTATCTAAATAAATAAAATAAAGCGTATAGTACTATTTCTTTCTTGAACCTATAATTGTAAACAATCAATGCAAAATGTGCCTATATCTATCACTGAATCAATTGAGAAAGAAGTCACTGGCCTAATAGGAATAATGATGGTCTTATCAGATGATAAGGTTTCATTGCATTTGATTATTTATGTTCTAGAGCTTAAACATTCCCCTTGGGTCAGAAATCTACCTAACCTTGTTATCATGGTCTTTATGAAATAGAGGGCAGATATCTGAAGACAGAGAATGAGAGACCTTCATTGTTATGACAATCTATGGCATAAAGGGTTTCTTATGGTTTAGCTGGGGTAACTTGATATAATGCATAGAGCTCCACAAGACCTGGAGTTAAGAAGATCTGAGTTGAAATCCCCCTATGGATGAATAAGTCATTTAACATCTCTGGGCTTTACTCAGTTGGAAAATGGGTGATAGATACATACTAGCTTTCTGTTTGTTTAGCCTTTAAGTGGTTCAGGTAACTCTAAGATTGGAAGTTACAGATAACTGGTCAATACACATTGATGAAATCATAGATCTGGGGTACCACTCATCTACCCATCCAAAGAAAATGGCAAATAATCATCACACAAACCTCACAGGGTTGTTCTGAGCCATGGATCAGAGTCTATACTCATACTATAGTCACCCTCAACTCTTCCCTGTAACTTAGTCTCCATATTGAATCAGCTGCCAAATCTTGTTGACTCTACATTTACGTCTTCCAGAGTCATCCTCTTCTCTTCACTTACACCACAATAGCCCTACTTTAAGTCTTTAAGACTTTTCATGAAGGTTATCTCAATAGCCTTCTAATTGGTCTTGGGGCTTTCAGACTCTTTCCTTCTTCAAATTATCCTCCATGTGGCTGCCAAACTGATATCCCCAAAGCATAACTCTCCCCGTGTCACTGTCAGGTTCAAGAAGCTTCAGTGTCTCCCCATTACCTCTGATATAAAATACATATTGCATTTCGATGAAGTATGAAATGTGGCATTTCAAGCCCTTCACAATTTGGTGATGATCTCTGTTCCCAGCCTGATAACGCACTGCTGAATCATGAGACCTATGTTCATAGACCAGATCTGCTTTTCCTACTACTTATGTGACTTAGGGCAATTCCATTTCTATCTCTGGGCCTCAGTTTACTTATCTATAAAATGATAAACCTTTCACAATCAGGCACTGATCTATCTTTCCATGTTGATTTCACATGAAGGCCTCTTACTCTTCACACCAGTCATACTGGCCCACTTTTCGCCCACAAAAGATGCATCCTCTTCTCTCTGTGTTTTTGTACAGTCTGTACCCTAGAAAGAGGTGTCAAATACCCAGCCCTGCAGCAGCCTACAATACTCTCAAGTGGGGCACAAAGCAGATTAAAATGTAATTGGAAAATATTTAATGAAAGAAATAAAAATACAATAGAGCATAGGTAGTGTTAATATGGGTTGCTCTAAGCCTATCCATTGTCCTCAGGGATCCTTATGTACACTTTAGTGGCTCTCAATTTTATGTTAGTTTGACACCATCTCCTCATAGTCATGTCCCTCCTCACCTCTGACTGTTGGAACCTCTAACTCACTTAAGGGCTCAGTTCAAGTATCTCCTCCTTTATGAAAGCTTTTCCTGTCTTCCCCAATTTTTAGTGCTCAATTAACCAATGAACAAACATATATTAAGCTCTTGCTATGCTCCCGGCATTCTCCCAAGCACGAGAAATACAAAGACAAAATGGAAACATTCTATGTTTGAAGATCTTACTTTTTAACCAGGAGACAACATGTACACATATAAATATGAAATAACTTTTTTTTAAAAAAAATCAGGGTCTATGGTGCTTCCCCCAGGATAACAATTTTGAAGGCAGAGACTGTTTTTCATTTCTACTCCAGAGCCTAGCACAATATCTGGAACATGGTTGGGGCTTAATAAATGCTTTTCGAATTGAATTTAAAGTAAGGCTATTCATACCAGACATTAAACTGTACTATAAAGCAGCAGTCACCAAAACTACTTGGTACTATCTAAGAAAAGAGTGGTGGATCAGTGGAATAGGTTAGGTACACAAAATGCAGTACTCAATGACTATAGCAATCTACTCTTTGGTAAACCCAAAGAATCCAGCTTCTGGGTTAAGAATTCACTATTTTAAAAAACATCTGCTGGGAAAATTGGAAAATAGTATGGCAGAAACTGGGCATAGACCAATATCTTACACTATATACAAAAATAAAGTCAAAATGGGTTCATAATTCAGGAATAAAGGCTGATACTATAAGCAATTTGGGAGATCAAGGAATAGTTCACCTGTCAGATTTATGGGAAAGGGAAGAATTCATGACCCAACAAGAGATAGAGAGCATTACAAAATGCAAAATGGATAATTTTGACTATGGTAAATTGAAAAGGTTTTGTACAAACAAAGCCAATGCAGCAAAGATTAGGAGGGAAGAAGAAAATTGGGAAAAAAATCTTTACAACCAGTGTCTTTGATAAAGGCCTCATATCTAAAATATACAGGGAACCGAACCAAATTTATAGGAATACAGGCAGTTTTCAGAGGAAGAAATTGAAGATATCCATAGGCATATAAAAAATGCTCTAAATCACTATCGATTAGAGAAATGCAAATCGAAACAACTCTTAGGTACCATATCTCTCCTGTCGGATTGGCTAACATGACAAAACAGGAAAATGATAAATGCTGGAGAGGATGTGGGAAAATTGGAACACTGTTACACTACTGGTGGAGTTGTGAACTGATCCAGCCCTTCTGGAGAGCAATTTGGAACTATGCCCAAAGGGCTATAAAATATGCATACCCTTTGACCCAGCAATACCACTTCTAGGACTGTATCCCAAAGAGATCACACAAGTGGGAAACAGACCCATATGTACAAAAATATTTGTAGCAGCTCTCTTTGTGGTGTGATTTCCAAAGAACTGGAAGTCAAGGGGATGCTCATCAATTCGGGAATGGCTAAACAAATTGTGGTATATGAATGTAATCAAATACTATTGTGCAATAAGAAATGACGAACAAACAGACTTCATTACAACCTGGAAAGACTTATATGAACTGACGCTGAGTGAGGGGAGCAGAACCAGGAGATCATTATACACGATTACAGACACATGGTATCTGTAAGGACTAACTTTGACAGACTTTACTCCTCTCATCAATACAAGGTTAAAAGACAGCTCCAAAAGACTCATGATGGAAAAAGCTGTGCACATCCAGAGAAAGAATTATGGAGTCTGAACGCAGATTGAGGCAAACTATTTGCTCTCTTTTTCCCCTTCTTTTTTGGTTTCATTTCTCCTCTCTCATGATTCATTCCACTGGTTATAATTCTTCTTTATACCTGGACTATTATGTAAATAAGTTCGATGTGAAAGTAAATGTATAACATACATTGGATTCCATGCCCTCTTAGGGGGGAGGGGAGAGGAGAGGGAGAGAAAGAAAATTTGGAACCCCAAAACTTGTGGAACTGAATGTTGTAAACTAAAAATAAAAAATAAATTTAAAAAATGTGGAAAACAAAGAAAGAAAGTAAGGCTATTTGGGGACCATTAAAAGAAGACTCACCCCTCTACACTTCAGAAAAGGCCAGGCTGTCTGCCTCTTGATAAAAGCAGGCCTCCTTCATTCAAGCTAGGCCTGTTCTCAGGCCACCAGCCAACATTTCTGAGGACTCTGGTTCTGCTGCTTCTCTTTCTATCTCCGCATTAGTAGTAAGCATTGTAATTGTGAGCTCTCTATCAGTCTCCTGTATGGTATAGTCCAGTCCTGTCAAACTCAAATAGGAATTGGACCACGAAACCATACATAAGGATCCCTGCAAGGAACATATTGACTCAGAAAACCAAAAATTACTATTATCTATGTTCTATTGCAATTTTACTTATTTTGTTAAATATTTCCCAATTACATTTTACTCATACTAGGGATACAATGTTTGCCATCTCTGGTATAATGGATAGTATGTTACATTTGGAGCTAGGAACACCTGGGATCAAATTCCATCTTTGACACTTACTGGCCCTAAATAAGTTAATCTTTCTGGGTCTTAATTTCTTCATCAAGAATATAACACATGTAGTACATTCCAGGTCACTGTTAGGCTCAACTGATACAATGAATGTAAAGCACTTGTATAACATTTTATATAAATAGTAGGTATTCAATAAATGCTTGTTGAACTGAACAATTTGTTGACTCTGATCCACCCTTGTGGGGTCATCACACTCTAATGCCATGAATCCATGTTCTTCTCTACGTCTCTTGGCCACCAGCTATAGGGTGCCAAGCTCTCCACAGAAGCACGTGCGTGACTTGTTCTTAGACACCAAAGCCAACTGAGCATGCAGGCCTATTTCTCTTTACAACTCTTAACCCAATCTGAACAAATCATCTCTAGTCTGTCTTTCCGGATGGAGACTTTAGATGCCAGGTGTCTTCCTGGAGCTCTTTTTTGAACTTTCAGATTATAAGCCATTGAAAAATTGACTTTATAATAGAAAGGCTGACAGATTCTCAGCCATAGAGTATTTAAGTACTTGCCACTAGAATGCTGCCAGAAATATTTATTATAATTTCCTCAAATGGTCCCTATTTAATGCCTGTCACATCTGCGTGTTATTTGTAACTATCCTAAGCCCTATAAGCTTGGTTGCAAGTCTCTGGATTTCCCTTGATAGCCTAAAATGGGGATATGGAGAGGTTGGAGTCAGAATGGATGCTAGCAGTGACAGCTGAGGCGGAGTCCCTTTTGCTGAAAGGGAAAAGTGCATTATTAGATTTTAATACCAACTATTCACTAGCCTTTGGAGAAAATTTGCTCTGGGACTAGAGCAGTGCCCAGATAAGCACAGTTGTGGTTAACCATAGCAGAACTTTTCAATACTATAGTATCCTGGAGGGGAAGGATTGTGTCCAAATGAAAAATTCTACAAAGCCTGAAAAAAAAAATCCAATAATTCTCCTTTTTTGTTCATTAGCCACCTAGTGTTATTTGTTTGTTACAATCATGCTGCTGCTAATAATAATAATAAAGGGGATGGAAAAAACATAGCTCCAGAGATGTTTTATGGGCAGCACTTTAAATTCCTCCCATGTGAAGAAGCCTCCAAAATCAAATTTTTAAACATATAAATACAAATACCTTTTAAACTTTCTTTGTCTACTGGCTTCCAAAGGTGGCTATTTTTGCTTTCTTTATATGAATTCATGTTATGGCTACCTGCTGTCCAAGCAAGTGCTGGAGTATTATGTGTGACAGGAAAGCAGACCAAAAACTAGGTCATCAAAATTATTATTCAGTCATTTTTGTCATCTCCAAGTCTTTGTGACCAAATTTGTGATTTTCTTGGCAAAGGTATCAGAAATAGTTTGCCATTTTCTTCTCCAGTTCATGTTACAGATGAGGAAACTGAGGCAAATAGGGTTAAGTGACTTGCCCAAGATCACACAGCTACTAAGTATCTGAGGCTAGATTTAAACTTAGGAAGTCGAGTTTTCCTCACTCCAGGCCCTGAACTATATAGCCCCTGTGCCACCTAGCTACCCCAGTTATCAAAGAGTTAGAGCTCAATAAATATATGTTGGATTGAATTCCTTGAAGTGTTTCTAAGTAAAATTATGTGCAAGGCACTTTACCCAAAGTTGGGGGCATAGAGAGGCATTTATTAAACACCCTGAAATAGTTCTCTGTAAAATTATGTGCAAGGCAGTGTGCTCAGTGTTGGGGATATAGAAAAGCATTTATTAAACACCTTATTAAACACCCATGACTATAGCATTATGAATGCAAAGACAAAAATGAAAGAATCTGCCCTCATGCAGTTGACATATGATAGTAATAATGAGAGGCAACATCAAGGGAATGGCTTCAGGGTGCTAAATTTTTTCATCCAGGACAACTGAGGAAGACTGTCAGTTGAGGAGCAGAGAGATAGCAAGCAGTGGGGATGGGTGGGGTGCTGAAGAGTTATCCACACTAATGACTTCATGGATTCATTAAAATGGAAGTAGCAGGATGTCATGTTAGAGGAGTGTTTTAAGGTCTGCTGAAATGAAACACCAGCTGGTACCTGCCCTCAAGAAACTTTTTACTACTAATGAAAGAATCTTTCAATTAAATTCAACAAATATTTATGAAGTACCCACACTTTGTGAGGAGCTGGGTTTGCCTTGGGATTCACCAAAATGAAACTCTTGATTCCCTGAGGAACTTAAATTTTACTGGGAGGTGTGTGTGTGTGTGTGTGTGTGTGTGTGTGTGTGCGTGTGTGTTGGGGGGAAGATAAAAGCCATACAAAAGATCAATAAGTACAGGTAACTGGAGGAGAGGGAGGGGGAAGAGAGGAGGAAGGGAGGAAAGGAGAAAAAAAGAGAGGAGAGGAGAGGAGAGGAGAGGAGAGGAGAGGAGAGGAGAGGAGAGGAGAGGAGAGGAGAGGAGAGGAGAGGAGAGGAGAGGAGAGGAGAGGAGAAGAGAGGAGAGAAGAGAATATGAATACAAATAATATGAAATCAGTCTGTAAATGTGGGTTGGAGCTAGATTTGTTGAAAGAATTAAACACTAGTCTGATAAGTTTGTATTTTATCTTAGAGGCAATAGGAAGCCATGGAAGATTTTTGAGCAGAAGAGTGATGCGCTCAGACCTGTGCCTTAAAACAATTTTTTTGATGATGTGTGGAGAATGGAGAGGCTGGATGTGCACCTTAGAATCCCAAGCTTACTTCGAGGCTCGGGTCAAGTGTCATTTTCTGCGTTGTCTTTGCTAATGTTATACCAGTGACTAGTGTTCTCTCTTCTGATCCACTTCCATGAAAGGACTTTGTATATATTTTCATTTACTTATCAATGTACATGCTGCTTAGCTCATTTTGCATGTAGATTCCTTGAAGACAGGGGTTATCTCATTTTTGTCTTCACGCTCCCAGAGCGTAATACAACAATGCGATGCTTGGCGCATAGTAGATGCTTAGAATGTACCTACTATGCTCAAGATGCCCGTTTTGACTTTAAGTAAAGCAGGTAGACTGGTTAGGGGACTAGTACAAGAGTCCAGATGTGTGAGTGGTGAAAAGGATCCCAACTAGGTTGGGGCAGAGAAAAGGGGGAAGATACAAGGAGAAGTGAGAACCTACCTGAATTTGGTGGGGGGAGGGGGGAAATGGGTGAAAGAAAGAGAAGAATCAAAGATGACTCCAAGGTTATGAACTTAAGGGACTGTGAGGATATAGGAGAAAGGGTAGCATAATACAAGGAGCATTGAATTAGAGGGAGCAGATCTTGGAGTCGAACTCCAGTTGTGTTACCATCTAAGTGGTCTTGGTCAAGTCACAACTTCTCTGGACCTCAATTTTTCTCATCAGTAAAATGAATAGCTTGGTCTAGCCTAGGCAATCTCCAGTTAGTCAACAAACGTTTAGTAAGTACCTACTTAGAGGTAATGGCTGATAGAGTGCTGGGTGTGGAGTCACTGAGTTCCAATTCAACCTTAGATACTTACTACCTGTGTAACTTTGAGCAAGGCAACTAGGTGGCATGGTGGATAGAACACTAGGCTTGGAATCAGGAAGACTCATCTTCATGAGTTCAAATCCAGCCTCGGACACTTACTAGCTCTGTGACCCTGGGCAAGTCACTTAACCCTGCTTGTCTCAGTTCCTCATATGTAAAATGGACTGAAGAAAGAAATAGCAAACCATTCCAGGATCTTTGCCAAGAAAACCCCAAATGGGGTCATGAAGAGTTGGACACAACTGAAACAAGTTAACAACATCAACAAAAAAATCTTGGGCAGATCTATTTGCTTTAGTTTCCTCAGCTGTCAATAGAGATAATAGCACCTACCTTCCAGCTGTCAATAGAGATAATAGCACCTACCTTCCATTTTGTTGAGATGACAAAATGAGATAACATTTGTAAAGCACTCAGTGTAGTACCTGGCACATAGTAGGTGCCCTACAAATGCTAGCTATTACTATGGTTATTCTTGGCATCACTATGTCTTTTCCTCCCCCAAGCCCCATGATCCTGTAATGTAGTGATTCTTTTAACAAAAATCGAGAAGTTTGGAGAAGGAAAAGATTTCATAGGGATGAGGATGATGGATTTCAGTTTGGACATGTAGAGTGTGAAATGCAAATAGGGCGTAGGTAGCAGTTGGGATTGTAAGGCAGGAGTTTAGAAGAAAAATTAGGGCTAGATAGATAGATTTTGGAGTTAAGTATCTCTTCCGTATCATGACTTTCCCTATTGTAGCTTCAATGTCTTGTGGCTCAGAATAAGAAATTAAATGGGAATTTGGGGTGGGGGTGGGTTTGCAGAAACTATAGACAATACACAAACACCAGCAGATGACACGGAAAAAGTCTAGAAACTCAAAATACATAAAATAGTATTGTATAATATCACTATATTTTATCTTTTAAGACCATAATAATTCAAACTTCTCTAGTATGCTATAAGCGCTCTATCTAGTATGAATGAAAGGCCAAAAAATCTTATAAGGATTTTCCAAATTGTGGGGGTCCATGCCATTAACCCCTGCAATGTGGAAGGGATAACTGCATATGCAAAGATGAAATGGTTGAACTCATGAGATCAGATGAAATCACAAAGAGGGAGATGGAGAGATAAGAGAAGAAGGACCAGAAGAGAGTCTTAGGGGACATCCATGATTAGGGGTTGGAGATGGATAATGATCCAGCAAAGGAAACTGACTGAACAGGAGCAGCCAAACAGGAAGGAGAAGAAGAAATAGAGAACAAAACCAAAAGAGAAGAGTGTTTCCAAGAGGGAAATGGTTAATAGTATCAAAAACTTTAAAGAGGTATAATAGGATGAAGATTTAGAAAAAGGCATTGGACTTTGCAGCTAAAGGATTATGGGTAGCTTTAGGGAGTGCAGTTAAGACTGGTGGAAGGTTAAAGGCCAGATTGTAGCGGTGAAAGCAGGGAATGGGAGATGAAAAAATGATGTTACCAAGTATAGATGATTTTTTCTAGGAGTTTGGCTGTAAAAAGGAGAAGAGATATAGGATGACAATATGGGAGGAAGGTAAGGTCACATGCAGGTTTTGGTTTTGGCTTCATTTCAAGGATAGGGGAGACTCAGATGTGTTTGCAGATAGTAGGGAAAGAACCGTTAGATTTGTCAAGATTAGACGTGAATGAGGGTGAAGGAAGGATTGAGGGTGCAAGCTTCCAGGGAAGACAGGTGGGCACAGAATCAAGAGCATGGGTAGAGGAGCTGGCTTTGGCAACAAGAAGAATCACCTCCTCCTAAGAGACGAGAGAAGAAGAGGGGAGGAGACAATATAGAGGGTGTTTGAGAAGAGTGAGAACATGGAGGATGGCTTAAAAGTTCTCAGTAAAGGAAGAGGTGAGGACCTCTGCTGAGGGAGAGGAAGGAGGGAGAAGGTATATATTAGGTCTGGAGCAAAGAGAAGTTTTGTAGCAGCCACAGTGGGGGAGTGGAATAGTCACTTGGAGAAGAATCAGAGGTTGGCACTGCAGTAACAACAGCCCAGCTGAGGTTATTGTTAGTCATGTCTGACTCTTCGTGACTGGAACGGTTTATTATTTCCTTCTCCAGCTCATTTTACAGATGAGGAAACTGAGGCAAACAGCATTAAGTGACTTGCCTAGGGTCACAGAGCTAGTCTGAGAGTCTGAGGCTGGATTTGAACTCAAGTCTTCCTGACTTCACTCCTGGTGTTCTATCCACTGTGCCACCTAGATGCCCCCTTCCACCCTCCAGGTAAGGTTAGAAAATTTAAATCTGCAATGGATCCGTAGTCAGCACTGTTGCATGGCTTCCTTTGGGGTTCTTTCGCAGTACATAAATAGGAATAGAGTGGGGCTAACCCAGGGTTGCAATTTGCCAAGGTGTAAATTGTGTCTGAACAGAGAAGTGAGGGATTTCAGGGCAGAAGATCCTGGAGGGTTCAGGTGACCCACAATAAGGTCCAGCCTGTGAAGGTAGAAAAGGTAGGCCAAGGAAGAGGTGATGGGCAGGGAGAATAAGTTGGGTAGAAGGCCATTGGCTGCAAGAATGGAATCAGGAGGATAGAGGCAGAGGGGTATGTGGTTCTTATCAGAAGGAAATATTTCAAAATGAGGTCTCGTGGAATGGAATGAAAGGCCATTTACTGTATTGAGCACTTACTGTGTGCCAAGTACTCAGCTAACTGCCAGGGATACAAATAAAAAAGGATGATGGTGACCGCTATCAAAGCACCCACATCCTAATTAGGGGAGGAAATGCTATAGCTTCAGGGCAGAAAGGACTGGTGGTCCTGAAGAAGTAATGGCAGGCTTCAAGGAAGGGACAGCCCTTTGCCGGCTGCTGACAACAAGCTGCAGCAGTCTCAGAGAGGAGCCCCTTCTACATGAAATGTAGAAAGAGGAAGATGCTCTGAGGAAAGAACCAAACACTTCAAAGACGGAGCTTCTTGTCAGTCCAGCCACCCCCCAGAGACATTTGCCATGCTCTTTCCACATCGGAGCTTGAAGCCCTGCTCCCCGGTGGGTGTATGTGTGTGTTTTCGGAGATTACTTTTTTTCTATTTTTGAATTCAAATTTTTTGCTCTATGTTATAGTCCTGATTAAATGTGTTTTCCTTGTCTGGTTTATTAGGCTGGTGTAAACTGAGCTTAGATAATCTTACACGTTTTCAGTAAAACTGGGATGGAGACTTGGGCCTAATGAGGCACATTTACCATCCAAATGATCCACATGGAGCCCAATAATCTGAGTGAGTACAGAGCTGAGCAGTGTGTGGGCCATACATAGCCAATAACAATAGTGAGCGTTTATATAGTGCTTTCATCGAGGGGGGCGGAGCCAAGATTGCGGCTGGGAAGCAGTGACTGGTGTGAGCTCCCCACCAAGTTCCTCCAAAAACCTATAAAACAATGGCTCTGAACCAATTCTAGAGCTGCAGAACCCACAAAGTGGCAGAGGGAAGCAGGGCCCCAACCCAGGAC
>CM053625.1:104655182-104692442 GCA_028646595.1 Phalanger gymnotis
AAAAAAAAAAGAACCCATACTCAGATAATCTTTAAGGTCCTATCTAGCTCTAAATCCTTTGAGGATGTTCTCTCTGGTGAAGTGGATACCAGCTCTGACTCATACTTGAGTGATGTTGGGTAAATCATAACCTCTCTGATCCTCCATTTTCTCATTCGTAAAATGGGAATAATATACTACCAACTCTACAGGGATGCTATGAGGAAAGTGCTTTGTAGACATCGAAGCACTATGTAAATGGGAATTATAATTATAGCTACCGCTAGGGACCACAGTGACCTTTCCTATTTCCACCTCTCTATAGCACTCATACTAAATATTCTAGCACTTGTCAATGGCCCTTGATCATTTACATATGTCTACAAAGATACTGTGAGCACCCTGGGGATGGACACTAGTTATTCTCTCATCATCACAGCACCCAAGACAGAGTGTATACACGTGTACTCATAAACACCCACCCATTCCATTTTTTTTTTTAGAAAAAAAAATCATTCTCAATGGTTTCTCTTAATAGACAGTAAGAGATAAGATACATCTTCTAAATTAAGTTCTAAATGAAGGGACAAAGTTTGAAATTCATACCACTCAGAAGAAGGAGAAAACAAAAACCCAGAAGGCATCTGAGCAAATGGACACTGCTTCGTATCTGAAACTGAGCTAGCAGAACCCCTAAGCAAGTCATAATTGTATTTCTCCAGAGAGAGCCTAAAATTCCTGAGATTGTTTCTTCCATTGTTCATCTCTAACACAGGCAACTGGAACCTTCTGGGCAACTCTTCGACTCTGTATGGCATGCTGATTTAAGTTGAACATTAATCATTAGCAGAGCTCAGCTTTCTTCTATTAATTTAATTTCATTAGGTATCTGTTTTTGCTGTTAGAATATACTCTGATTTTCTAAGAAGGCAAATGATAATCTGTCTGGCTTTTTGGTTAAATTTTTGTGGGGTAAGGTCTTCAGGGGAAAATTTCTTTCTAATGGTACTATGAGTTGTCAAAACAGCCAGTTCTAGTTAATTAAGCATCCTGATAAAAGCAGAAGACAAGCACCCATTTTCCTCAGAATCACATAGTGACACTCGAGAAATTGACTTGAACAATATCCTCTGTGCCACATTTGCTGGAAGGAATGTTCACAGTTTACACGCGGATGGGGTAGAATGGGGAGAAGGGTGTACTTGCACTGATGGTGATCTTCTGTCACCATCCTGGAGAAAGTGCCTCATAAATCCGTAGGGACCACATCTGCTGTATTGTATTTGCTGAAAGCATCACCCAGAGCTCTTAAGAGAGTACAAAAGGCGAGGCCAGAACATGACATCTCTACCCAGCTACAAAACAATCCTATCAGATTGGGCAACCTTGGGAACAAATTGAAGGATAACAAGAGAATTACTGACATTGAGAATCAAGGGAGGTAGTTGAGATTTGGAGCATTAACAGAATAATCAGAGGTACTGAGTTTTCTTCCATTAGCTTTCTGCATGGTAGGAAATTAGGAGGATGGGCTAGATATTCTCACAAGATCCCTTCAAAGTCCAAGAATGTGTGATCTGATAACATTCCTGTGCTTCCAATACTACATTTTTTTTTTCCTCCTTTTTCCTCCTTTCATTGATATGGGGAATTCCAAGTAAGGAAATTCCTTCTACCAATGAAAACCAGCACCCACATTACAATCTATATAATCTTATAGAGTTTCCTGGAGGCACTGAAAAGTTAAGGGACTTAACTAATATCACACAGTCAGTATGTGTCAACTGCCATACATGAACCCAGGTCTTCCCAATTTAGACACCTGGTCTCTATCTATATCTGCCATGCTATCTCTCCTTTGGCTATGAAATGGTAATGCCATCCAAGGCTTGGACCAATGGAGACTCTCCAAGAGCTGATGAATAGGAAGATAGAGATCAATTATCTCCCTGTCCTGGAAGGACAATAACTGCATGATAAAAGTACAACTAAATCCTTGAGGCTGAAAAAGAATGTCTCTCAAGGATCCACTAGGGGGAGCTACAGGGTAACTTGTTGCTGGGCATTAATGGTAAGGAAATGTGATTTCCATAATTAATGATGGAAAAGGAACTGTGGGTGGAGAAACCTCTCACCATTGATAAAAATGGCTCTGAGAACCTCCCCTGAGAGGTGTTCCTGACATATTTTAATGGGAGAACCCTATAGTGAATCTATCCATGATGAGGAGAAGACAGAGAATGTGATCTGAGAGTCTTATTAGCATCTACTCCAAGCTAACCATAAAAGCTGTAATGAGGGATCTGGAAATATTTTGTTTATATTTAGATGCATTTACAATTATTTGTGCTATCTGTCTTATCCCCCATATCCAGACCCCCACATCCACGCAATACACACATATACAGGATGATGAGTTTCTCGAAAGCGAGGACCATGTGTACTTTATCTCTCTATCTCCTCAAATGCTCTCTCACCTCTAGACACATAATGGGTTTTATTTTTAAAAAAAAAGTTTGCTCACTTAATGTATGAATGAATGAATAATCTCTACTGAGTGCTCAGTTATAATTTTTACTATTAAAAATGAGAGACAGCCTGATATAGCAGTTAGAGAGCCAGCTTTGAAGTCAGAAAGACCTAGGTTCAGGTCCTGCCTCTGCCACAGACTGACTTTATGTCCCTGGGCAAATCATTTAACTTCTCAGTGTCCTAAGACTACAGGTTGCAGCGTTATCAAAGGTGTTTATTGAACGAGGGAATCCTTTTATCAAGAGTTCCCCCTATTAATAAAATTACATGAAATTTAAAAAAAATTAAGAATCACCAAAACCTTCTCTACTACATAGCTCTGACACTTGCTCAATTTTTTTTCTTCATGTCAGTTACCATCACGTTCAATTCCCTTCACTTTCCTCTCTCTGTCTCTGTTTGTCCCTCTGTCTCTGACTGAGTCTCTGTCCTACTTTCTCTCACTCTCCCTCCCTTTATGTACTGATAATCTGGGATACTAGATATCTGGGTTCCTGGTGTCTGACTAGTTCTATCATCTTGAGTAAGTCTCTTTCAACCTTTCTGAGGCTCCGTCCCTTCTGAAAATGAAAAGTTTGGACTGGATCTTCCTTTTCAAACAAAGCTTGGAATAGAGAAACCAAGGCACTTCATAAGCTACTGAGGATTTCTTAGTAACATAGAATGGCTACCCCCTGTAGACCAGAAAGAGAAAAGAAGAGAAGAGAAGAGAAGAGAGAAGAATGGAGAAGGGAAGAACAGAGAAGGAAAAAAAAAGAGAAAGGAAAGGTAAGTTTGCAGTTTTTATGTTTGAGGGGAAATACACTAGGCATCTGTTGAAATTTAATTTAACAAGGAAATGTCAACCCTCAATTGGTTTCCTTCTGTGCCTTTCAAAATTAGCAAACAAGTTTCAAATAGATCAGGAACTGTATTTTAAAAGAAAGCTAATTGAAAAAAAACAGGACAATTTGCAGTGAAAAGTTGTTTCATCCTGAATATCTTACAGCCAATTGGCTACTGGTCATTTTAATCCATGAGATTAACTGGTAGCTGATTAGTAAATGTCCTTTGGATGACGGGCAGGCTAATCTCATTAAAGAAAGAGAATTAATTTATTTCTGAGTTAGATGGAATTTTTAGCAAAACTTTGTTTTTCACTCTGGGGCAATGGTCAGCAGACAGCTGGCTGGCCACTGGCCACTTGAATTTCAGAGGACAGCTGCCAAGACTATTAATTGGAGAGGCTTGTGCTCTCAAATTGAGCAGACGTGTGTCCTTCTAAAATAATAGCAGTGATCACCACATTTCTCCTCAAGTTTCCAAGGCCGGATCTGGCTGGATAGGGGGTCCTACTCTGGGTACTTCCCATTAGCTTCAGAGAGGAGAGAGTTATAATAAGAACCATCTTGGAGATGGGTGGGAGCATTTCAATAGAGTGTAAAACGAGGCTACATTTTGTAATTTTTTTTAATCCAAAGAACCAAATATAGTGTCCAGCAATTAATCAGCCAATGAGCATTTATTTTTAAAATAATTTTATTGATATCTTTTGTTTATACAAAACCTACATTTTCCTGTAGGTCTTTTCCCTCTCTTCCCTCAGAGAGCCACCCTTTTTTGACAAAGAGCTTCTTTTTAAAAAAAAGGAAGAAGAGGACAAAATCAGCAACATTACAACATTATATATACACATATATATGTGTGTGTGTGTGTGTTTGTGTTTGTACACATATGTGTAAATATATGCATTATGTTTATATTACATATACTATATATGTATATGTTAGTTGTCTATACATCTTACACACCAAACCTTTATCTGAGAAATTTGAGAAGATGGTGGAGTTAGCAGGAAGCAGTATAACTGAACTCTCCTGTACAAAACTTCTCTAAAGAGATCTAGAAAATATGTCAGATTGAATGCTAATGAGGAAATAAAGAAAAGGTCACAGCAAGTCATTTGTTCCACCTAGGTCAGCACAGGGAGCCAGGCAGAGAGACCTATAAATACTAGGGACTGGGTCTGACCAGGAACAAAGTATTCCAAGGCTCATGGAGAAGCTGTTCACTAGGTCTGGAGGAGATCTCACATCCATATGGGAGTACCTACATACCCATACCAAGGCACCTCAATGGGGACAGGTACCAAGTGGCAGCTCTGTTACCCACTAACCACTTCTGGGACAGAAATCCAAATGGACTGAGAAGGGAACCTGTGCCTGGGGTGGGATTTCTAGGTAGGGAAGCTCTGAATAGTGTGCTGAGAAAGAAGGTAGTTCAGAAACAAGCCTCAGAAGTGTAATTCTGACCCCAGCAGCACAGTCAGGCCTCATTTCCAATATCTAATATATCTTGAAGAGGAATAACAAAGGCAGGAAACTCAGACCAAAGGAGAGCCTACAGTTTTGGAACTCTGAATTAATAGAGTTTTCCAGCTAGCTGATAGGGGCAGAGTCTGACAGCATTCTACTGTTGTTCAGATTGAAACCTGGGTCAGGAAGTTGAAGAGCTCCAACAAGGGGTGGGGGGAGGGGGCAGCAATCAGTCTTTTCCCTGGATCAGACCATTTTGGGACCACTGAAAACTTGCAGGTCCCTAACCTGTCCCTGAGATTCTGAATAACACAGAACTGAATTTCATAAGAAAGTAGCAAAAGGGCCAACCTGAACCTTCTCTTCATAAGTACAGCAGAGCCCAGTCCTAACATCAAGGCCAGAGTCAGGAATTAGGGTGGAAGAATGAATCTCACCATAAAAAGAATCCCTCCATAAAAAGCTGTTGTGATGACATGGACATTAAGCCCCAAATCCAGAAGAAGAGAAGGACATCAAAACATCTACAAGCAAAGCCTCAGAGAAAAATACAATTTGGGTACACAGTCAAGTAAAATTCCTAGGAGACATGAAGCAAGAATTTTGTTGTTTTTTTTTGTTTTGCAAAGAGACAGTTAAAATGTTTTTATCAATGAAATCACAGTGCTTGAGGAAAAAAAATTGGAAAAGAAATGAGAGTTATAGAAGAGAGAATTGAATAGGAAATCAAGAACTTACAGGAGGTTCAAAATCTTGCCTAAGCAATAAATTTCTTGAAAATTAGAGTAGACCAAATAGAAGGAAATGACTCTATGAAGGAATAAGAAATATTAAAACAAAGTCAAAAGACTAGAAAAAATAGAAGAAAATGTAAGATCTCATAGGAAAAACAATTGATCTAGAAAACAGATCAAGAAGAATAAATGTAAGAATCACTGGACTATCTGAATGCCATGACCCCAAAAAATGTTACACATCATGTTTTAAGACATCTTAAAAGAAGGCTGCTCAGATGTCTAAGGATGAGAGGACAAAGTGAAAAGAGAAAGAATCCACTGCCCATCTCCTGAAAGAAACCCCAAAAGGAAAACTCTCAGGAACATCTCAAAATTCAGAGCTTTCTAGTCAAAGAAAAAAATAATGTGAACAACCAGAAAGAAAGAATTCAAGTACTGAGGAGTCATGGTCAAGATCACATGATATAGCAGTCATCGCAATAAAGGAATGCAGAACTTGGAATACAATATTCTGGAAGGCAAAGGATATGAGCTTACATATGAGACAAGAATAACTTATTCATCAAAACTAAGTATAAAGCTAGAAGGGGGAAAATAGACCTTAAATTCAAGGAAGTACTTCCAAGCATTCCTGATGAAATGATTAGAGCTGCATGGAAACTTTCTAGTCCATACAGGATTTTAGAGTTTAGAGAAACATAAAAAAGTAAAGATGAATGAACAATGATAAGGGACTAAACAAACTGCTTGTATTCAAATATGGGGAGATGATACATATGTCCCCCTGAAATCTATCATCATCAGAGGTCAGTCATAGAGGGAGTCTAAGTAGATAAGGCCTGGGAGAGGTTCTGTTATGGCTTGATCTTAAGAAAAGAATAAAAAGAAGAGAGGGGAAAGAAATGTACTGGGGAGGGGGGGTAAGGCAAAGGGGAAATGAAGGTTAGGAAAAACTATCTCTCATAATCAGGTTGTGCAAGTAGACATCTAAACAAGCATACAAGTAGGTGGAGCGTCTCACACTTTAACCTTACTCTCATCTGAACTGGTTAAAAGAATACACACACACACAGAGCTGGGTACTGAAACACATTTCGCTCAACAGGGAAATAGAAAAGAAAGGGGAGAAGGGGAATTACAGGGATGATAGGTTAAGGAAAAGATTAGTCCTAAGCAAAATAAAACAAAGATATACAAAAATATTTCTAGTTCTTTTGAGGTGGCAAAAATGGAAATCTGAGGAGATGCCCATCAACTGGGGAGTGGATGGATAAGTTTTGTGATAGAACACTATTGTGCTACAAAAAATAGTGGAGAAGATGGTTTCAAAGAAATCTAGGAAGATTTTGTAGGTATTAATGTAAAATAAAGTCACAGAATGAGAACAATTTATACAATAACAACAATATGGTAAAGTCAGGAAAGTTTGAAAGAATTAGGAACTCTAATCAGCGTAATGACCAACCAGGATTCCAGAGGATTAATGATCAAATACATTGCCTACCTCTTGATAAAGAGATGAAGATCTTAAAATGAAGAATGAGATATTTTTTGATATGGTCAATATAGACATTTGTTTTGCTTGACTATAAATTTTTTGTAATGGGTTTGTTTATTTTCAGGTCTCAGTTAGATGGAGGGGTTTGGGTAGATGTTTGCCGATTGAAAAAAATTACATATATATGTTTATATATACACATATGTACATATATGTATGCACATATATTTGTATATGTGTGTATACACACACGTATATGTATGTGTGTGTGTGTGTGTGTATATATTTATATACACATACATATATATTTATATAAGAGAGCCATTTTAGTCTCAGGCCCAGACAGGATGGGACAGAGGGAAGTCATTTTTTTCTTGAGACCAATTGAGAACTAGTTTGTGGAGGAGATAATTTTCAAGGGATGTTGTAATAAAAGTTCCAAGTTACTGAAATGCTTAAAAATAACAGGATATTAAACTTTCAAAGGTTCAATGTATTGGAGTCAATCTAAGAACTCATACTGCTTAGTTTGAAAGCAGAAAAGAGAATACTTTTTCCATAAAAATAACATGAAATATTTTCAGAAAGTTTTTGTATATCTGATTAAATGTCTTACAGGCAAGAAGTATTAAAAAAAACTTGATGCAAAGATTTTTCTCATTCTATCACTTCATTTCTTATCCTAGATGCATTAGCTTTGTGCAAAAGCTTTTCAGCTTTATGTGCAGTGTAATCAAAATTATATCTTGTCTTTTGTAATTGCCTCTATCTGTTGTTTGGTAAGAATTTATCTTTTATCCATAGATGTGAAAGGTATATCATCTGATTTTTTCTGATGTTTTTATAATATGACCTTAAATTTTCAGATAATGTATCCATTTTGAGTTTATTGTGGCAAATGGTATAAGTTGTTGGTCTCAGCCTAGTTTCTGCCGGAATGTTATTCTAGCAGTTTTTATCAAAAGTTCTTTCCTAAGTAATTTATTACAGACATACCAAATACCGAATTATTAAATTCCATTATTTCTGATTTTTTCAAGTCTGTTCCATTGATTTATGTCTCTATTTTTTAGCCAATATTAAGTGGTTTTGATAATTGTTGCTTTGTAATATAGTTTGAGGTTTAGAAGTGTTACCCGCCCCCCCCCACATTCCAACTTTTTTTTATTATTTCTCCTGATATTCTATATCTTTTAAAAATAAACATTTATTCATTGTATAATGGTTTACTTAATAAAATCATGTTGAAATGAATTGAAAAGAGAGAGCTGAGGAAGGTACATTAAGCAACTATAAGGGCAAGGCAGAAGGCAGTAATCAAAACACCTCATCTCCTATTTACCTAGCAGAGGTGACACTAGGAGCAATTTTTGTCAAGGAAGTAAAGCCATATTTAAAACCAATTCAGTCTGCATTTGCTCACTATCTGTTATGTGTCTAACCCTGTATACTCTTGGAGAAATACGGAGGGCACTAGACAGAGTCCCTGCCTATAGCAAGCTCCAGTCATTTGGGGGAGAGAAAGGGAACACTCAAAGAGTATTCAGAGAATAGTTCAAGTCATATTTAAACTCTATACCAAGCTAAAACATAAGACGAAAGGATCAATGCCCATAATAGTTTAAAAGAATCCTAAAGCAAGGTCCATGGATTTTACACTGATTATCTCAGGTCATTAAATTTAAAAAAGAAGAGATGAACCAGCTCAGCTTACTTCACTAACCAAGGGCCAGAGTGTCATTTCACTATTAAAGACTATTAAAGATAAGTCAGTCTGTTGGATGAACCAGACATTAAAGAGTTCTCAGTGGAGTTGGCATGAGAGAGCTCAACCTTCCCCTCTTTCAACACAGCTAAGCTCTCCACCTGGGAAAGCTCTCAACACTCAGCATGCCATTACCTTTCCACTGTTTCATCCGATTTATCCTCTGTTGGAACCACCCTAAACAACTCTTCTCCTAGCCTGGATGGAGGCCAGCCAAATATTTTTCAAATGGGAATGCATCTCCCTTCCCCTATACAGCAAGCAATACACACTTAGCTACTTTAATCTCACGGCATAAATCAAGCTTGTTCACTCCCTCAATCAGCCTGGTACCTCTTGGCTGGATTCCTTCCAATCTCTCTCCATCTCTCTGCACCAGTGTGCCCTAAAGAAGAAGGTGTCAGCTTGTAGTTCTAGTGTACCATGAAACTATGACATCACTCTCCAGCTGTGTGCCAAACCTCAAAATGTCTTTTCTCAAACCGCTTTCTATGTTGCCAGCCCTCATCTAACTTCCCTCCCTTTCCTTGGTCTCTCTGGGCATCACCACTGCCTCTCTCTCTTGCCTCCAAACAACCTCTCTATAACCCATTCTCCCTTTCAATTCAGCATCACTGCCTTGCTCCCTACTCATACTCCTCACCTTCAGACACATCTGGCATTATTCCTTCTTGTCTGATTTTAATTACACCTTCTGGGGCAGCAGCATCTGCAGGTCTCATTAACCTGCTGATCAGTGATCAATAAGGATGTGAAATATGTTGACACAGACAAATGCCCTGTATGGAACTCTATGAGACCAAATCCCACAACTGTATTTATTACCATCTACTTATTTCAAATACTTAAAGGATCTGTATAGTTTCATCGGTGTGGCTACTCCCTCTGCTGGTGATGGTCACAAGCCCTCTATGACTTAGGAAATAGTGGTTGAGAGTTTTTGTGGCCAAAACAATTCACACCTTGGACTTGGTCTGGTGATAAGCCTGTTTGAATTTAGGATGGTCCTAAGCCAATAGCATGGAGTCTGACACCAATCATATATTCAAATGTTTCTAGCTTTCTAGACCTTTTGCTCTGTGGAGATAGCTTTAAAGAACCCAGGGTCACCTCCATACCACAATGAGGCTTCAGAAGGGGACTTTGGGGAAGGATTATCATCCTTCCTATTAATCAAGGATTATTTTTCCAAGGAAAGTGTCAGTCTCTGTGACAGGCTCTCCTTAAACTAGTTTAAATTTCGTCCCATCCACAGATTAAAAAAAAAAGAAGCATTTCCAGTGTTGTATCATTAATAAGAGATAACGCAAATCAAAACAACTTTGAGGTTTCACCTCACGTTCAGGAAACCAGCAGATCACAAAAGATGGAACTGGTCAACGCTGGAGGGGTTGTGGTGAATAACTGTTGATATACCTGTGAATTTGTTCAATAATTCTGGAAAGCAGTGGAAAATAGCTTTAAAAGTGACTGAAATGTCCATAGACTTTAATCGAAATATCCCATTCCTAAGAATGTACCCCAAGGAAGTCAAGGATTAGAAAACAATCATTTGAATATCAAAATATCTGTAGGGTCACTTTGAGTGGTAGCAAAGAAATGTGAACAGATAAGGTGCATATCAGTGAGGGAATGGTTAAACGTGTGTAGTGTAATAATATTACTGCATTACAAAAAAACTATTAATGTAATTATTTCAGAGGAACATGGGAAGACTTACATCAACCAAAGCAGAAGGAATTAAGTAGAACAAGGAAAATAATACACACAATGTCTTATTATCATGTAAACAAGTAATACAAAAACAAAAATAAAACAATGTTTCGTGATTTTAATTACCACATTGGACCCTGGAGAAAAACTAAGAAAATATTCCTTCATTCCCTCTTTGTAGAAGTGGAAGATTAAGGAAGTGAAATATTGCATTTGCTGTCACAAGTGACTGATGGGTTGATTGATGGGTTTTGCTGAACTGCTTTCCCCCTTCTTTTATTAGTCTTTGTTACAAGGGATGGTTCTCTGAGGAGGAGATGGTGGAGAGATGTGCTTAGAAATTAAGGTGATCTAAAACCAAAAGATATTAATAAAAGTAAGGCTCAAATGGCATCGTCGATGAAAGAATTACTCACTGGATCTCAGTTGGGCACCCACCAGGCACTGCAGGGCATATATGGCATAGTCCTTGCCCCTGAGAAGTTTATAGTATCTGAGCCAGTTAATCTACAAGTTTATATACTTGGGGAGAGATGAGCACAAAAACATAACTAGAGAGTAACATACGGTAATTGTGTTCTCATCAGAAGATAATAGATTAGAGCTGAAAGGATTCTCAAATGTCATCTAGAATCAACCTCCTCATTTTTCAGATAAGGAAACTGAGGCCTGCATAGGTTAAAATGATTCACCCAAGGTCACACAAACAGTAAAAGGAAGACAGGATTTGAACCCAGAGTCAGTTTTGACTTCAGAGTCAGTTTTTTCCCCACTGTACCACACTACCTATTTCCTATAAATGTAAGATGCACTAAAATGTGTTGCAGAGACAATTAGGACTGCTGGAGTTCAGAGAAGGAAGGAATCAGTTATAGGCTGCAATCATTGGGGGAAAGCTTCCTAGAGCCATTGGGATGAGTCAGGGCTTGAAGGGCACAGTGAAGAAAAAAAATCAGAATGAGTTCAAGTATGACTTATGGCAAATGTTCACTTCTCATTCTAACAATATGATTATTTTGGGAGAGGGGAAAATAACTTTTTTTATAGAATCCCAGTTCCGGGAGGGTCCCTTGCTTTGCAATCGCAGATGGCAGCCGGACCTATTCTTAAAAGAACCTGCATAATTTATTCTTTGTACAGAGCTTTGGGTCAGCAGCATTTTCACATTATATTTAGAAAAAAGTAATAAAATCCTTTCCCCATGGGCTCTACCAACTGGATAGTGTTATTTCAAATTTAAAAACATGAGGAGAAAAAAAAAAAGAACAAACAAGAGATGCAAACAAATCACCTACTTTGTGGGGAAGGAAGGGAAGGAAACATTTAGTGGAATATGGTCCCTTCTTCCATGAGGATCCTCCCCCAAACAGCAGCATCAGGAACTTCTATTCTGGCAATTGTCTGCAGGTTCCTGACTTTTGAGAGGCAGTGGAAAGAGCATTGGATTCACATTCCAAGGACCTGGGTTCAAATCCAGCTCTCATTACTTGGAGGACCTTGGGCAAGCAACTCTCTCTGAGCTACTGCTCCTTCTAGGCAATTGCAGTAGAGGACCCTAAGGTCTCTTCTGATTTGATATACCCGTTCTCATGCCTCTAACCTTCTTAGTATCCTGGCTAGGTCTGCCTTAGTCAAAAGTGATCATACTGTTCTTCATCAGAATCCAGAGGCTCTCTGTAGCAGCTCAACCATTCAGTCAAGATGCAGGCATTGTACTAAATGCTGGCTTTAGTCTCCATTTTTAGATAGCAAGATTTACTCTTTGGTAAGCTGAGATAGCTCAGGTAGGAAAGCATTAAGTTTTTTTAAAAAAGGATAATTTTGATTGCATAAAACTAAATGGGATGGCATAAATAAATCCAATCAAGCTAAGACTAAAAGAGAAACAACTGTGAAAAATCTTTAGATCTAGTTTCTCTGGTAAAAGTCTTTTTGCCAAGTAGGAAACTGAGTCAAATGTATAGGAATAGGAGTCATTCCTCAAATGATAAATAGTCAGAAGAAGAAAGCCAGACTACCTATAGCCATATGAAAAAAATGCTCCAAATCACTACTAATTAGAGAAATGCAAATTAAAGCATCTCTGAGGTTCTCATACCCATAAGATCAACAAAGATAGCCAAAAAAAAAAAAAGAGGAAAGAAAAGAAAGGAAAATGAGAAATGTTTTGGGGGCTTTAGGAAAATAGGCACATTGATGCACTGTTGGTGGACTTGTGAATGGGTAAACCATTTGAGAAAGCAGTTTGGAATGATAGACACAAAGTAGGGGGTTCTTTACTTTTTTTGTAATCTGGACCCCTTTCGTAGTCTGAGGAAGCCTATAGACCTTAGCAAAATAATGTTTTTAAATGTATAAAATGCATAGGATTACAAAGGAAACCAATTATATTAAAATGCAGGTAACAAAATAATTTTTAAAACAACTTACAGACCCCAGATTAAGAACTTCTGATAAGGACTCTTGCTTTAAACCACATTTCAACAGATATCATGCTTCCTTTCTTGTTTCAGAGCAATATAGCACAGTAGACAAAGCATAAAACTGAGAGACAAGGAATTTGGGTCTGATTTTTAGCTCTGCAACTAAGTGATGGTATGACCCCCAGGCAAGACATTCCTCTTCTCTAAGGCTCAGTTCCTTCATTTGCAAAATGAAGGATCAATCTGTGATTAATATTTAGGTGCCTTGCCTTACCTTTCTATCTGTTGGTCACAGAATTAAAATCAATTTAACATGTATTAAATGGGATCACACTGAAGATTTAGCTCAACCTTTTCATTTTATAGATAAGGAACCGAGGCCCACAAAGGGCCAGTAACTTGCCCATGCCGAGATCACACAGATAACAGGTAGGAATGCTAGGAATCAAACTCAGGTCCTCTGACTACAAAGACAGCGGTCTTTTCATTGTTCCATGCTAAAATATTGCATGGAAGGCACTGGGGAAACAAAGGTGAGGGGCAGCTAAATGGCACAGTGGATAAAGCACTGGGCCTGGAGTCAGGAAGACTTATCTTCCTGAGTTCAAATCTGGACTCTTTACCTCCATTTCCTCATCTGTAAAATGAGCTGGAAAAGGATATGGCAAACCACTCCAGTATCTTTGCCAAAAAATCCAAATTAAGGTTGTGAAGAGTTGGACATGACTGAAAAATCACAAAGAAAAAATGAATCTAAAGATTCCTCTCCTCAAGCCAATTCAGTGTGATAGACTTGGGGACCTCAGCTGGAAGGACTTGCATGGAGGATAGGAAGGCCTTGTTTACCACATGCCTCCTAGCTGCCCTGTTTTATTGCTTTGTATTAAACCCCAGGACATTGCAGAGCCTCCAAAGGAGATACAAAGTCATTCAAAATGCCTAACTATTTACACAGGAAAAACCAAATGAATAAGCAATGCTTACTGTTCATATTGGGATATACAAATGAATGCACAATTCATAGGGCTAGCCCATTATGACATCAATCTTAGATACTTCAAATTGACAATGAAGTAGATACTGAATTGAATAGAAGGGGAAGGGTAGTCTTTGGAAAACTGGGCAATGTTTTTAGTAACCTTAAGATTCTTAATGAGAGAAAGGCTCATCTTTTTAACAAGAGTATTCTTTCAGTGACTGTCCTGCAAGTAACGTAACATTAGAGACTCCAAAGAATTAATGTTATGGATGAACTAAAGGGGAATGAGAGGAACATGATGGCCATGCTCAGGCTGAAATGCATTACCAAAAAAGAAGTGTGTGGAAAGACAGTTTAAAGGATGTCATCGGAAATGTGTCCTACCAAAATCAATCTACCAATCAATAAATATTTATTCAGTGCTTATTATATGTCAGGTGTTGTGCTTAGCTGTGGGGACACAAAAAACAAATAAGAAAAAATGGGTCAGGTCTTAGTTAAGAATAAAGGATGTTCAATCTGCATATTCCACAGATGATGTGTAGATATAGATACAGATACAGATACAGATATATCAGGAAATTCCCTAGCCCGTTGAGTAGACATCATCTCTAGAGAGGATACTTACAGGGAAGATTTATAGAAGGACCAAGACAAGGGTGGCACAGGATGAAAGGGAAGGGAGGGGTGCTGGTTTGCATTACTGGAGGAATTACCACATTACTGAGAATGTAGATTCCTCAAAGTATTGAAATAACCTAAGATAGCCACTCAATCCCTAACCTCAGTATCATCTGTTAAATGTGGATTACAATACTTGTGTCATTCCTCCCCCACAAAGCCTCCTCCCCGCCCCCACCAAACATGGCTGTTTTGAGGAAAGCACTTGGCAAACTTTTCATATTTTATAGGAATATGAGTTTTTATTATTCTTGGAGGAGGATACATTTTTAGTAAGGTCGTGGGAAAACGGTTGGGGATGGACAGGTAGATGGTGGGTGAGGAATCTAAAGATTATGCTCAAAATGGACACGCTAATTCCATATTTGAAACCTCTTTCTCTTTGCAGAGAGATTTGAGCAAAACAAGATATAAGGACATGCCATATCCTCTCCTTTCCAGCATGCCTCCCCTCTCCATACTGGCTATTCTCCATCTACCTTCTCTCCAGGTATGCAGTAGCATGCACTGAGTAACTAGAGCAACTAACCGCATTTTTCCTGGGTTCCTGGAGTTGGTGAGTTGGAGCTGGTGAGTTGGTACTTGACTTTATGTGGGAGGCTCAACATGGAGTGTTTCTTTTGAGATGCTGCTGTGTGTTCACTGTAAGCCCTGACAATGCTGAACAGTTTTCAGACCTTTGAGCATAAAAACAAGATGGCCATTTATCTCTGAAGCATCTCACCTAAAGCACTGAACAAAAGATGTTTCCTTGTCAAATAGGAAGAGCAGAAAACTTGGGAACACAAGTTGTTCCCTCACTAATCTCTGCTGTGAAATATATGAATGATGATGTCATGGAAGTCTAGGAAGCCAATTCCGAGGATGCCTGTCTGTTTGGGGTGGCTGCTGTGAGCTTGTTGGCGGGTTGCCTTTGGATAGGTTCGGTTCAGAAGACCAGAGTTTGCCAAGGACTACCACCCTCAGTTCCTCTAACCACACAAGGGGAGGGTCTGACTAGATCAGGGGTGGGGAACCTGCAGCCTCGAGGCCATGTAGCCTGGAGGGCAGGTTCCCCACCCATGGACCAGATCATCTTTAAGATTTATTCTGGCTCTAAATCCCAGTCATGTCTATAAGGCAAGTGTATTAGGTTTTAGTGGCACAGAAAAAAAAACAAAAACAAACAAACAAAAAAAAAACAAAGACAACCCATATAAGATATGCATCTAGTTTGCTCCAGCCTGTATTTCCATTCAAATTACACATTGACTGCCTCTCCCCCTACACACTTCACTGTATTGAGCCAAACTGACCTAACTGTTGCTCCCAGTAAAACAAATTTCCACACGAAGACTTTGATACAATTGAGTTTTCTGGATTTGAAGCCAGAGAACTGGAGTTCAAATCTCTGCTCTGCCTCCTTACTCTCTGTGACTTTGGACAAGTCACTTAACTTCTCTTTCCCTTGGTTTCCTCCTGTGTAAAATGAGGTCATTAGACTAGAATCAGGGGGGAGAACCTTTGGCCGGGAGGCCACATGTGGCCCTCTAGGTTCTCAAGTACAACCTTTGACTAAATACAAACTTCACAGAACAAAGTCTACCCCTAGACTAGATGATCTCTAGATGAGGTCCCTTCCAGCTCCAAACCCATCATCCTATGATCTCTTGCTTGTATCCCTGTGTATAGGCTATTCCCCATGACTGGAATCACTCTGTTCCTCCCTATTTCTTGGAATCAATCTCTAGCTCCCTTCCAAGGTTCAGCCCAAGAGCTACCTCTTTTTAGAGGTTTTTCCTGCTTCCTCAGTTGTTAGCAGCCCCTACCCTATCTCTATGCATTTTTTGTGTACGTCTTCTATTTACTATCTCTAAATACCTTGTATCTCCTGAGTACAAGCTCCCTGAGACCAAGGATTGTCCCACTTTTCTATTTCTATCCCCAGGAACTAGTACAGTGACTGTCCTAGTAGGCACTTGACAAATGCTTAGTGATTGATTTATCTGCTATCCCAAGAATACCATGCCCTTAGAGCACGACACCATAATTCTCTATTCTTTTCTTGAGTCATAAAATTACTTATGCTAGATCCCATTATCCATGATCCTAAGGTTTAATTTAATCCATGATTTGGATTCAAGACTTGACAGGAATCACCAAGTGTTAAATCTTCCTTGTAGCTCTGAGATGGCTTTTTTATATTTGAAAATCTAAGGAGCAGACAACATTGTCCTAGGTATTAAGCTTAGAAGCTCACTCATAGCACTATCTCAGAGTCCCAGGAAAGTTGTTATCTTTCCTCTTTTCTGCTTTTTTTTTTTTCTGCTGGCTCTGAGGACTGAACTTCTTAAATTTTAATTATCTTTTACCATCTCCCCTACTATAAATCATGTTTCATGTTGGTTATAAAAAGACAAAGCAGGTAGGGTAACAGAAGAACCTCTGGTCCAAGAGTCAGGAGACTGGGACTTGCCAATAATAAACTTTGTGAATTTGGGCAACTTAACCTCTCTCCTTTTGGGGTCTCAGTTTTCCCATTTATAAAAGCAGTGGTTTGGGTGAGATAATCTATAAGGTTCCTTCTGGTTGACACATTTTAGGTTTGAAAGATTGCACAGGCCACCTGGGAGAAAGAAAAAAAAAGCCATTTGGAAGGTACACACATGTCAGTCTCCCTTGGCTAACAATACCACCAGTCTGATAAGCGTTTTCCACAGCAGGCTGAATTAAGTGAGATTTGGGAAGAAAGCAATCACTGATGGAAGAAAATGAGACTCTTATTTTCTAAGACTATAACTTTAGGAAGATAAGATCCATAGAAACAGTCTAAGAGAAAATGGACCATAGCAAAGAAAAGAGGGGGCCAAAAGGAGAGAGAGTGGTGAGTTTAGGAGGTAACCACAATGAGATAAGCTTGCAGAGTTAGCAAACAAGGAAGAAAGCTGACTAAATGCATTTAAGTGAGGAGATAATGTGAAGGGGATGGAGAAATTGAGCAAAAGGTCTGTTTTCCTCTTTTGTTTTGGGGATATATGAATACAAGAGAGAGAAAAGAGTTGTATGCATTCCCACTGGGTCCACAGGGAAACATTTAAAGGCAATCCTTTTGACAAATTTATCAATTTGTAATTATTGAGAGGGACATTGGGCCCTAGGACTTTTCTACCAAACTGGCTATGTATAGTTGGTTGTGTACAAATAAAGAAGGATGCATCAGAATGGTCTGCTTCATCAAAATATGCAGACTGAATTCTCATGAGACCAGAGTATGAGATGGAATTTCCAAGGGGTTATAGCTGATGCTGTCCCTAGCCTTCTCACTGAAAAAACACAGGTTATCCCATAGGCCATCTGGACCCCAAAGGAATGCTAGAAAGACAGAACCTCTTCTCTGAGGAAGGATGGAAGGAAAGAAGGAAGCATGAAATATTTATTTTGGCTTAATTTCATAGTTTACCTAGATTTAATCTGGACCAAGTCTCATATTATTCACATAGACAAAATGGAGTGCTATGGGATAACAGCAGAGTTAGGTGGACTCAGAACCAGTCAGATGGAGAAAGTCCAAGAGAAGCCGCTAATGGTAGGTAGGTGGTCTAGTGAGCAGAGCATTAAGCTCGGTGTCCGGAAGATCTGAGTTCAAATCTGGCCTTAGATATGTATTCACTGTACAGGCCACTTCACCTCTGTTTGTCTCAGTTTCTTAAACTGTAAAAGAGACACAATAATAGTACCTACCTCCCAGAGTTGTTGTGAGGATCATATAATATTTGTAAAGCATTTAGCACAGTGCTTGGCATTTAGTATATCTCAATGTCAGCTTAGGAAAAAAGTCTCTAACAAAGTACTCCAGGGATTTGTCCTTAACCTTGTACTGTTTAGCATTTTTTTCAATCAATTTAAAGGTATTTATTAAGCATTTATTATTTGCCAGGAACTCTGATAGTTACTAAAGGACACAAAGCCACAATGAAATACTGCCTGCTTTTGAAGAGCTTACAGGGGAAGCTTATAGGGGAAAACAACATGTACATGAATAAGTATCTATAAAATCAATTTGGTTTAAAATTTTAAAGGGAATAACTAAATCTAAGAGACAGAGATGTGGAGGTAGTGCTTTCTAGGCCTGGGGGAGAGATAGTCCAGTTTGGCTGGACCTTAGAATGTGGGAAGGAGAGCAGAGTGTAATAAGATTGGAGAGGCCGAGCCAAGATAGTGGAGTCAAGGCAGGAACTCACCCGATCTCTCCCCCGAGACCCCCAAATACCTTTAAATAATGACTCTAAACAAATTCTAGAGTGGTAGAACCCACAAAAAGATGGAGTGAAACAATTTTCCAGCCCATGAAAACTTAGAACGTTGGTGGGAAAAGTCTGTTACACTAAGATGAGAGAGGAGCATAGACCTAGCCTAAGCAAACCGGGAGGATGCTTCAGGGTGACTGAAACAGTGGCAGCAGTGGTGGTTTCCAGATGCCAAAGACAAATTAGAAGGTCAGCAATAAAGGGTTATAGCACCTGAGGGAGAGTGGAGCACAGTCCAGCCAGACTGTGCCAGCACAGGCCCAGCACAAGCAAACCAGGAGCAGGCCTTTGGAGTGACTGAATCTGCAGTGGAAGTGGCTGCTTCTAGAGCTCTCAGCCCACAGATGGTAAGGGGGTCAAACAACTGGTCAGAAGGAGATTACAGGGTCTCTTGGCTAGCACTGGGGCAGGACTCTGTTGCTTTGCCCAGGTCTCAGTCTTGGTGGCAGTCCCAGGGTGAGGAAGAGAAGTAACACACCAGAGCTTGCAGCTACAGTGGAGTGGGGAACCCTCCTCGCAGTTCCAGGGAAGAAAAGAGCCTTTGTGGTCACTCACAGACCAGAGCACAGGCCAGGGGAGCAGCAAATACTTCTCCTTAGACCATCCCATCTTGGAGGAACTGAACTTATAGGTCCCTAGAAGTATCCTGAATATAAACCCCCTGAAGCTTGGGACAGTGCACCTTCCACCCTGAAAGCAGAGTCCTACTTTAACAAAGAATTTAAAAATAAAGTAATAGGCTGGGGAAATGAGCAAACAACAGAAAAAAAATTCTGACTATAGAAAGATACTATGGTGACAAGAAAGATCAAAACACACATTCACAAGAAGATAACAAAGTCAAAGCTCCGGCATCCAAAGCCTCCAAGAAAAACATGAATTGGTCTCAGGCCATGGAAGGTCCCAAAGAGGATTTTGAAAATCAATTAAAAGAAGTAGAAGAAAAATTGGGAAGAGAAATGAGAGGGATGCAAGAAAATCATGAAAAATGAGTCAACAGCTTGGTAAAGGAGACACGAAAAATACTGAGGAAAATAACACCTTAACAAGCAGACTAGGCCAAATGGTAAAAGAGGAAGAAAAAGCCAGTGAGGAGAAGAATGCTTAAAAAAGTAGTTTTGGTCAAATGGAAGAAAAAGCACAAAAATTCACTGAAGAAAAAAACTCTTTAAAAAGTAGAATTGGTCAAATAGAAAAGGAGGTACAAAAGTTCACTGAAGAAAGTAATTCCTTAAAAATTAAAATGGAACAAATGGAAGCTAATGACTTTATGACAAATCAAGAAACGATAAAACAAAACTAAAAGAATTAAAAAATAGAAGACAATGTGAAATATCTCCTTGGAAAAACAATGGACCTGGAAAATAGATCCAGGAGAGATAATTTTAAAATTATTGGACTACCTGAAAGCCATGATCAGAAAAAGACCCTAGACATTATCTTTCAAGAACTCATCAAGGAAAACTGCCCTGATATTCTAGACACAGAAGGTAAAATAGAAATTGAAATAATTTAACAATCACCTCCTGAAAGAGATCCCAAAATGAAAACTCCTGGGAATATTATAGCTAAATTCCAGAACTTCCAGGTCAAGAAGAAAATATTGCAAGCAGCCAGAAACAATTTAAGTATTGTTGAGATACAATTAGGATAACACACGATTTAGCAGCTTCTACATTAAAGGATCAGAGGGCTTAGAATATGGTATTCTGGAGAGAAAAAAGGCTAGAATTACAACCAAGATTCACCTACCCAGTAAAATTGACTATAATCCTTCAGAGGAAAAAATGGATATTCAATGAAATAGAGGACTTTCAAGCATTCTTTACAAAAAGACCAGAGCTGAATAGAAAATTTGATTTTCAAATACAAGACTCAAGAGAAGTACAAAAAAGTAAACAGGAAAGGGAAGTCATAAGGGACTTATTAAGGTTAAACTATTTACATTCTTCCATGAGATAATGATACTTGTACCTCATAAGAACTTTCTCATTATTAGGGTATTTAGAAGGAGTATATATAGACAGAGGCCATGGGTGTGAGTTGGATATGAAGGGATGTTATCCAGAAAAATAAAATTAAAATCTGAGAGAGTTAGGTAATAGGAGAAAGAGAAAGGGAAGGGTAAAATAGCATAAATTATCTCATATAAAAAAGGCAAGAAAAAAGTGTACCATGTAAGGGAAGAGAAGGGAAGAGAAAGGGGGATGATAGAAGGGAGGGCAAATTGGGGGAGGGGATGGTCAGAAGCAAAACACTATTGAGGAGGGACAGGGTGAAAGGAGAGAGAGAATAGAATACACGGGGGTGGGGGAATAGGATGGAGGGAAATACAGTTAGCGATAGTAACTATGAAAAAAATTTTAAGCAAGTTTCTCTGATAAAGACCTCATTTCTCAAACATACAGATACCTGAGTCAAATTTATAAAAATTAGAGCCATTCCCCAATGATGAATGATCAAAAGATATGATTAGTTTTCATATGAAGTGATCAATGCTATAGCCATACCAAAAAATGCTCTAACTCAGTATTGATTGGAGAACTGTAAATTAAAATAATTCTGAGGTATTACCTTATATCTATTAGATTGGCTAATATGACAGAAAAGGAAAACAACAAAAGTTTGGAGGGGATGTAGTAAAAATGAGACATTAATACACTATTGGTGGAGTTGTGAACTAATTCAACCATTCTGTAAAGCAAATTGGAACTATGCCCAAAGGGCTATAAAACCATGCAAACCCTTTGACCCAGCGATACTAGGTCCACATCCCAAAAGAGATAAAAAAGAAAAAGGATCTATATGTACAAAATATAGCATCTCATTTCTGGGAGGCAAATAATTAGACATTGAGGGGATGCTCATCAATTGGGGAATGGCTGAACAAGTTGTGGTATGTAATTGTGATGGAACACTATTGTGCTATAAGAAATGATCAGCAGGATGCTCTCAGAAAAACTTGGAAAAACTTTATGAACTGATGCGAAGCAAAATGCACTGTGTGCAAAGTAACAGCAGTACTGTAAGATGATCAGCTGTGAATAACTTTGCTATTCTCAGCAACACAATGATCCAAGACAACTCTGAATGAATTATGATGAAAAATGCTATCTAACCCCAGAGAAAGAACTGATAGTGTCTGAATACAGTTTGAAGCATATATACTTTTTACTTTCTTCATTTTTCTTGAGGTTTTTTTTTTGGTCTGTGTTTTCTTTCACATGACTATTACGGAAATGTTTGGCGTATGACCTAGATTGGATTACTTGCCTTCTCAATGAGGGGGTGTAGGAAGGGAGGAAAGGAGAGAATTTGGAATTCAAAGTTTTAAAAATGAATGTTAAAAATTGTTTTTACAAGTGAATGGGGAAAATAAAATACTAAATAAATTTAAACAAAAGTAGATTTTTAAAAGAGTGTAACAAGATTGAAAAGGTAGGTTGGGGTCAGGGTATGAAAAGCTTTAAAACTTGATATTTGATTGAGCTCATATTTGATCTTAGAGGCAATAGGGAGCCATAGGAGTTTGTTGATTGAGGGAGCGACATAGTCAAGCCCATATTTTAGGAAAATGCTTTGCTAATTGTGTAGAGAATACAGTAGTATTCTAGTGGTAGTAGAGGGGAGAGCCTTGAGGCAGGGAAACAAATTAGTCAAATTGATAAGTATTTATCAAGCATTTTCCATGGGCCAGGCACTATGTTAAGCACTGGAAATACAGATACAAGCAGAAAGAAAGCCAGTAATTCCCCTCAAAGAGCTAACATTCTAATGAAGGAAGACAATATATAACAGAAATCTGAAAAGCAGCAGGACTTGCAGGGTGTGGAAAAGAATATGTGGAGTGTCAGGAATAGAACCCAGGAGAAATGAAGTCTTGGAGTCCCAGGAGAAAGGAAGACATAGCTGGCCTGAGCTCTTTCCTCCAAGTGGAAGTGCTGGGAGGAATCAGTCAATCGAGGAAGGGGCCTCGGGAGCCAAATGAACTTCCAGTAAAAGAAATCCAGGAGAAGCATGTATTCTCAAGGCATGGAGAGAAAGTCCAGAGAGTCAGAAGACCTTGCCTCAGATCTCCGGCGTGTCATCAGCACTTTCATGACAAAAATTCCCATGAGTAAGAAGCCTGAACGAGTGACTGAACGAGGGTGGAGGCTGTGTCAGTGAGTCAATAAGCATTTATTAAAATGCCTTCTATGTGTCAGACACTGAGCTAAACATGGGATATAAGAAAAAGCAAGAGGAAGTCCTTACCTTGCAGGAGGGTATGATATGGAGGAGACAACAACATGTTAACAGCTATGGACAAACAAGCTGTAGACAGGAAGAATAGAAAATAATCAACAGAGGGAGATACTGTAAGTAAGAAGGATTGGGAAAGGTCTCCTGTAGAAAGTCAAGATTTAGCTGGAACTGGAAGGAAGCCAGTGGGTGAAGATGAGGAAGGACAATAACATTCAAAGCATGGAGGAGAGTCAATTAAAATGCCTGGAGTGCAGAGATGGAGTATCTTGTTCCAGAAATAACAAAGAGGTCAGTGCCACTGGTCAAAGAGTAGGTTGGGGATCAGGGATGAGGTTTGAGAAGGCCAGAAAGGTAGGAGGGGGCTAGATTATGAAGCAAATATACAATTTTATATTTGGTCCTGGAGGTGATGGGGAGTCACTGCAGATTATTGAGTAGAGGAGTGGCATGTCTAGACCCCTACTTTTGGAGAAGCACTTTAGCAGATGAATTAAGGATGGATTAGAGACATTTGTGGCAGGCAGATAGACTATTAGGCTTCTTCAATAATCCAGGCATGAGTCAGATAGGAGGGTCTGCTTATCTACAAGGGTCTCAGTTGTACAATTATTTTCTCTGTCTGGTGCAGGGTTACCGACACCTATCTTGACTCCTAAAAGCATCCAGTGAATCCAGTTTGGGCTACAAACAGCAAATTATGTCAGCTCAGCAGGGGACTTCATCCTTCACACATTCAGGGCCTCCCGTCCAGTGTTTCTGCACAATATGATAACTCAAAAAAATACAAGTTCAGGAGACCCCTTAAGATGAATGCTAGCATCAGAATGGTGGCAATATCAGAGGCATAAAGGGGGTATATTTGAGAGATGTTGCAAAGGTTAAAATGACAGACTTTGGCAAAATTTGGATGTAGGGGTGAGAGAGAATGAGGAGCTGTAGATGATACCTAGGTTTTGAGCCTGTGGGAATGGGAGGATGGTGGAACCCTTGACAGTAATATGAAAGTTTGGATGAGAGAAGGGCGTGGTAGTAAAGATACATTAGTTCGGTTTCGGACATTGAATTGACTTTATCAAAACTCAGAAGAAAAAAGAGTATACGGGAGGAAAGGATTGCCAACAATGTACACTCCTGGAGAGTGGTCAAGAAGGATCAGAATCAAGAAAACACCAAGTTTTTGTTTTTTGCTTTTTTATCAGTAAAAAGTCAGTCATTTGCAGTTGAGACATGATTGGCAGCCAGGAATAGATGTATTTCAAGTTAAATGATGAGTTTGGAAGTCAGAATGCAAACGCTTGAGTGAGAGGAAAGGAAATTGGTGTAGACTTTTGTTTCTGGATATTTGGATATTAAAAGGAAGATGAATATAGAATAATAGCTTGAGGACATAATAGGGACTAGAAGGGGTTTTTCCAAGATGGAAGAGGCTTGGATTTGTTTTTAGACAGCAAGGAAAGAGCTACTTGATAGGGAGATATTAAAGAGGGCATTGATTGCCAGGATAATCTGCTAGAGAAGACTGGAAGAGAGAGGATCAAGGGGTAGATAGAGATGGCGGGGTCTTCTTGAGGAGATCTAAGGATCTGAGTAAAGGACAAGAGAAGGATGAGTTAAGATTAATGGCAAGAGCTAAAAAACTGATAATTTGCCCATGAAATGTGCAGATGACACAAAGCTAGCAGGAATTGCTAACAGGTTAGATGACAGTCAGGCTCCACAAAAATCTCAGTTGGATAGAATTTCGGATCAAATCTAATAAGATCTTAGGTTCTTAAAGGCTATGTCAGCAGACCAGGAGCTCTGTCAGATTTAGCGAGCATGAATTTAGCACATCTGTCATTTTCTGCTGAGAGAGGCCCATCACCTGAAGCCCACCAGGTGAGGAACTCTTGTGGAATAGTTGCTGATAAAAATATCTGCAAAAGTACAGAAGATTTTTATTTTACATTGGTGGCAGGAGCACTAACACTGATATAATCAGAGATGCTTTGAATTATTGTGGTTTCACCTCGAGTATTTGTACAAGAGCTGGGGAACCTTTTATCTACATTTGTGGAGATCTACACATGAACCATATTAGAGAGATAGTCTGAGATTTTCCAGAGGCTAGGATAGGTGGAGTCAAAGAGACAGGATATGGGGGGCTACTGCCTAGAAATAACTGGGTTATATAAGCCCAGAGCTTGGGTACCATGGGTTACTACTTTGTATACATAGGTCTCTCCCTCTCTCTCACTAAAATTGAAGCTTCTTGAAGGCGGAAACTATTTGGACCCCTACTACCTAGTACCAGCCTTGCATTAAATAGATATTACTGAATCACCTATTTATTGATTTATTTACTTATTCATTTATTTGACCTGGTTCTATAATTTCCATTGATGTAGAGAAATCCTGGCAAGGGAACTCACTCTACTAATGCAAATCAACAATTATTCTGCAAGAGAAATTGCCACCGTCCACAAGGGGTTTAAGAAATTACTTATTCAGGGTCACACAACCTACAGGTTGTGTCCAAAGTAAGATTAAACTTAGGTCTTCTTGATTTCAAAGCTGATTTTCTATCCATGCTGCTACCCTACTAAGATACTGAATTATTGAGATGTTGAGCTGCCTATTACTGGGGGAGGAGGAAGAATAGGGGAGGGGGAGAAGGAGGTAGTTACTAGTACAGCAGCACTAGCAGTAGCAGTAGCAGCACTAGCAGTAGTTGTAGTAGTAGACGGTCACATAATACAAACAGCGTATAATATAATAATAATGCCAGAAATTCAATGAGCACACCTACATATATGTATACCTATATGTATAGGTATATGTATAAGTATATGTGTATATATATATATGTATGTATGTATACACATATATATACGTGCGTGATAAGAAAACTTTGATCTTTTTTCTTCAGAAGTTCATAGGCACATAGTTTGAGGAGAGAAGATGTGCCCTGTCCTTTTCTGGTCCTTCCCATTGTTAGTTCCTTCCTTCTGAGATTACACGCCATCTATTCCCTTTGTACTTTTTATGCATGTATTCCTTTGCATGCTTCCTCTCCCATTTTAAGATACAAGCTCCTGCAGGGCAGGGTCTGTGTCTTTGCCTTTCTTTGTATCCCCAGTGCTTAGCATGATGCCTGGCACATACAAAAAGCTTACTATATAGCTTGCCAATGGACTCTTTGATGCAAAGTTTCACAATAATCATTCTTTACATATCACAGCCTTTTATGGTTATGAAACATGAGCCAGAGAGGTATGGTAGAAAGAATTCCAGATTTGGAGTCAGGAAACCAAGATTTGAATCCCACCTCTGATTTTTACTATCTGTGGAGTTGGGAACAAGTCACTTTACCTCCCTGGCCCTTAGTTTTCTTATCTGTAAAATGGAAGGGTCAGACTAGGCCCCTTCTGGCTCCAAATCCATAATGCCACATGATCTCATCTGACCCTCATGACAACCTTTTGAGTTAGGGGGGGCAAGTATTTTCAATATTATAGGTATCTAGTAGACATTTCATTCCATTTCTATTCCAAAATAATTCATCATTTTACAGATGATTAAGCTGAGGCCCACAGAGATTCTGAATTTCTCAGTCTCCCCCCAAATCAGTGGCTAAACAAGGATAAGAACCCAGATGTCCTGATTCATTTTCCCCTATACTTTGCTACTCTTTTTTTTTACAGGTCAAAAGTCTAACAGAATGACAGAGGTCAGAGCAATGTGTCAATATTTTACACCAGTACCTAAGAAAGTAAAAGCAGGGACAAATCAGGGAGGGAGGAAATTTGAGAACTGTCCTCTCTCCAACCTCATATCATGTCCAGCTGAAATACTGACCATGTCATCCACTGGAATTAGAAGGGATAAGTCCAATATTCCACCCATGGTTGGACTACTAACTTACTGTGTGACCTTGGGCAAACCTCTGGTATCTCTGTGTCTCAGCTTTGCAGTCTATTAAACAGTAATCACAAGAATACCATGCATGGAGATGAAAAGAAAACATACACGTACAAACAATATCATTTTAATTCAATTTTAAAATGAAGATTAATGAGCTAATATATGTGAAGCACATTGAGATTTATAAATTCGAAGGAATAATTATTACTGTCATTTCTAATGTGGCATTCGTTTCTTCCTAATTGTTCAATTCTTTACAGAAAAAAATGTTTAGGTTCATACTTAAAAAGACAATAATAGATCACATTTACATAGCACTTGGGCATTTGTGAAGAACTTCCCTCTCGAAAACCTCTTTTGCATAGCAGGAGATCTATTGTTATCCTCGTTTTACAGGTCAGAAATGGGAGGCCCTCTTTGAGAAGTTGTGGGACTTACTCAGGGTCACATAATTAGCAAATGTAAGAACAGGACTTAAACTCCTGTCTCTTCATTCCAAGGATAGGGCTCTTTCTACTACACCTTGGTGTCTGCCAGTGAGAGACTAGTGGATTCACAGTGGAACATGCATTTAAGGCAAAAGAAAAACAAAATATGAACCTAACCTTACTAGGCATTCGATGAGATCCAACATATTAAAATTTATAAATCCTAAAGCTTTTATTGGTCCCCCTCTTATACTTCTTAGGGTCCTCAAATTGTCTGATATGTACTTATCTAGATATACCCCTCCTCTTTCTCCAAAGTAAAATGGAATCTCTTTGAAGGTAAGAACTACATTTGCTTCCAATTTATTTGCGCATGGCTTAGCACAGTGCCTCCCAACTAGTAGGTGCTATAAATGCCACTTGGATTGCACTGGATGAACACCCCTTTGCCATATGTTAGTGCCTGATATCAGAAGACGTAAGGTATAGTGACTAGGCAGGCTGCCCCCAGTTCTAGGTATTTTTGCTACGATACTGCTGAGTGTGGTATTCCCAGCTGAAATGAGTTGAATTCAATTTTTAAAAAATATATGTACAAATTGTGTGTGTGTGTGTGTGTGTGTATTCAGAACCTGCTGAGTGCTAAGAATTGTATCAAGTGCTAGGGAGAAATAAATAGCTTAAGCAGGGCAGTGCCCTTCCAAAATAAGACATGCCTAAGGATGCCCATTACTTCCCTGACTCTCCAACTACGTTGAGAGGATCTTTGAGAAGGAAATAAGCTCTTTATAGATTATCTTTCTCCAAAGGAAACTTTTTATAAAAAACCTAAGGGCCCCAGGCCTTCCTGTCTCCAGGTACTTTGAATCTTAGCCAACACACGTGACATGAGATGCAGGGTAAGGAACTGACAATGCCACCACACTCTGCCTTGCTCAGACAACAGCTAGAGAACCATGATCGATTTGGGGGGCTGCTTTTTAGAAAAGGCATTGATGAAGGAGAAGATATCCAGAAGAGAGCCATTAACATGGGGAATGGTCCGGTGCTTAAGCCGTATGAGGGTCAGTTGAAGGAAACAGGAAAATTTAGTCTGGAAATGGGAGACATGATAGTGATCTTCATGCATTTAAAGGTCTGTTGCCTAGAAGATAGATTACTCATGTCATGCTTCTCCTCAGAAGGCAGACCTAGGATCCATGGGTAGAAAATTCAGAGTCAAATTTAGATTTTATGGGAGGGAAATTCTTCCTAATGATCAGAGATTTGTAAGAGTAGAATGCACTGCCTCCAGAGGCAATGGGCTCCCTTCACTGGAGATCCTTGAGAAAGCCTGGGTGATTACTTGGAAATGTCGTAGAGAAGACCATTAATCAGCCAAGGATTGGTCGACAAGGTGACTGAAGTGCCTTCTAGTGCTGAGATTCTCTGGTTCTTAAGGTGATGCGATAAAAAGTATTCCTGTGACCTGGCACCACTTTCATCTCTAAGGGGAGACCTGCCTCCATGTGAAAGCTCTCTTCCAAATCACTAACAAGATGAGAAATTAAAACAAATCCGAGGCTTTGCCTCACAGCCAGAAAATTGACAAAGATAACAAAAGATTGAAGTAGTCAATGTTGGAGGGGCTGCAAAACAAAGCCAAAACAAACATGATAACTTTATTATATATTTAAAATGAATAACAAATTATATATATGCATATGTATATATATAGACCTGCAGTTTCATGTGCAATCATCTTTTTTTTTTATTCTACTATGTTATGGAAATACTTAGTGTTATTTCAAAAATTAAAAATAAAAAAAATTTCGCATTCAAAAAAATATAAAACAAAGCGTGCTGATGAATTGTTGGTAGAGTTATAAATTGGTCTCACCATTCTGGGAAAAATTTGGAATTATGCTTAAAAAACCCATGAATCAAGCATCCATATTTTGACCCAGAGCTCTTACCCCAGAGATCTAGGGATATACTCCAGAGAGGTGAAAGATAGAAAGAAAGATCCAATATAAATCAACTCAGTCATAGCAACACTTTTTTTTTTGAGTAGCAAAGAACTAGGAACAAAGGTGCCCATCAATTTAGTAATGGCTAAAGTATTTATGGTTCATAAATGTAATGGAATATGATATTTTCTTCCAATTCTTCCCCTCTCAACTTTCCTATTATTGTATGAGGGGAGCACCATGCTCCCAGTCACCCAGCTCATAACCTTTGTGTCAGATCAAATTCTTATAAATTAGCCCTAATTTGAGAGCCCTAAAAATTTTAGCCATATGAAACCAAGGTTCCTATATACTTTACCTGCTTGTTTCACTGCAGTTTCTCTGTATCAAAACCTCTTAAAGCGGAAGAAACACCATTTGGAATGTCCTTTAGGATATTAAAAACAAAATAGCTCTGTGTATTAATCATTCCACCCAGTTTCTCATAGTCAACACACAATGTTGACATGAAATCAGCTCACTTCAATATGAACATCATTTGTATTTTATGACATAGTCTCAAATATTCAATAAACAATCAACTAATTAAATTCTGTGTCGCTTGGAGTCTTTTGAAGCTATTTAGTTCTGCCCTGGTCATCTTTAGTCAGAAGGCCATTTGGGTACAGTGTACATCCATGCCCTGGCTATCAGGAACTCCGGGGCAGGGAATCTTTTTACTTTTTCCAATTTTCCTTAAGGACCAGACAAAAAAAGCAAGCTGCTAGATGAGTTAAATATTTGTTCAGTATCTAAACTATATGCAGGATTCAGCACTTGGTGCTGTGGGGAATAAAGAGATGAATATGATTTGTCCTCCACCCCCACCCCTATCCTCATGAAGCTTATAACCTAATTGTGGAGCTATGATACAACTAACATATTGAATGTACTCTTTTCCTTGGCACAGAACTAAAAAGCTATCAGTAATAGTTAAGGTGCAATCCTTCTCAGAGGCTAGTCAAGCACTTGACTTGCAATCAAGAAGACCCCAGTTCAAATCCTATCTCAACCACTTAAAAAGCTGTGTAACCTTAGTGAGTCCCAACCTCTCTAGGACTTGGTTCTTCATGTGCAAAATGAGGTAGTTGCTCTAGATGGTCTCTATAGTAACACCCACCTCTAAATTTGTGATCCTACAAATGAATAGAAATGCTCCAGAAGTCCCTGCCAGCTTTGGGATGTTATGGTATATCAATTTTCATTGCATCAGTATCCAAGTTCCCAACTCCCCCTCCTCAGAACTCAATGAAAGGAAACACATCTTTGCATAATCTCATCCTTTCAAAATTAGCTGTATTCAAGTCAACATTGTGTGTTGACTGTGAGAAATTGGGTGGAAGAGCTCAGCACTCAGAGATATTATTTTTCAGACTAAAGGACACATTCAGACAGTGCTGCAGAAGTTAATAACTTATTGTTAAGGGTGCCAGCCCCAATAGGCCCAGCTGAGCATTCCCTGAGATAGCACGAGAACTTCCAATGACGGAGGGTGGGGGGCTGGAAGGCCATACTGTAACCCCTTCCTTTTGGGTCCTGTGGCAACAAATGACAGCAGATCTCTAGGAAATCTATCCCTCTAAAACTCCTGAGCAGCCTGGGATGCTTAGTGTATCCCCTGTCCTTTGTACTTCAAGGTGAAACTCGTGAGCCTCCACAAGTAGCTTTTTGTGGACATTAGGTTTTTGTCTTTTTCTTCACTGTGTACCAATGGATTTGGGTCACTAAAACAAAGATGCCATCATCTGTGGGTATCCCTTGGGTGCTAATGCTGCTCTACAATTGTCTGGGTGAGGCTGATCCTCAGACAACAGATTGAGTCTATTTCTCCAACCATTTCTGAAGACTGAGTTAGGTAAAATCTAGTAGATCTTGTCCTGTTAGCATAGCATTTGAGAACCCAGGACCAGCTGCATGCCACAATAAAGCATCAATGTTGTTGTTTTTGCTTTTGTTTTGAATAGCAAAATTCTTCTGGTGATGCTATATAACTGCAGGTCATGGAATACCACAACCTCAGAAGAACAGACAATGTAGGTTAGTCCACAACTTTTAGAATGAGGATACTAAGGGGTAGGAAATTTAGGTGACTTAACAAGGTCACACTGGTAATATCAGAGGCAGGATTTGAACCCAAGTGTATGATGTATGACAGGTGCAAGTTAACAGAGGTACAGTAGATAGGGTGCTGGACCAAGAGTCAGGAAGACCTGAGTTTGAATCTAGCCTCAGACAATCACTAGCTATGCAATTCTGGGTGAGGCATTTAGTTTCTGCCTTGATTTCCTCATCTGTAAGATGGGGATGATAATAATACCTAGGGTTGTTGTGAGGCTACAATGAGATGATATTGGTAAAAATGCTTTACAAACTTTAAATCAATGTTAAATGACAGATGAGGCACAGCACATCATACATAACTGGTTTCTTGTAGGAAATGGTATAAAAGACACTATCCAAGAAATGTAAGATCAGAAAAAGAAGTTGGCTGCTCGTGAAGAAGAAAAGATAATCGATGAACTAACTAAATGCTGTCTTTTTTTCCATGATGATATCCATGATCTCTTCTAAGAGAACAGGAGGATGGCCTTTAGCTCACTTGGTAGACCCTTTATGAGCAAATCATGGGAGGAAATGGACAAGAGTCATATAGCATGAGATCTAGAGGACTGGGATCTGAACCATCAGAGAGAACTTTCATTGATACTTCAATGAAGTATCAAGATACCAATAAAGCAGCACTTTCTTTCTCTTTATTCCTTTGAATCAACAAGTCTTCATTAAGCTTTTTGAGAGCAGGGGCTATTTCATTTTTATCTTTATATCTATTGCAATCAGCACAGCGACCAACACACAGTGGGCACTGACAATGCTTTTTGATCAATTTTAAATGCCTCCATCCAGCATAAGATAGAGGCATGGGAAGGGAGGTTTCAAGGAAGAAGAAGGCACAGTCCTCGCCTTGAAGGGCCTTATCATCTGGTTGGGGAAAGGAGCCTACAAGACACAGAGCAATTGAGAACAGTTCTGAACAGTTGATCATAAGTTGTGCACCAATGATGAGATGCCACAGTAAGTTCAGAAGAGAGAAATAAGTGTGGTGAGTTAATCTCATAGAGCCTTACAACATCAAAACTGAAAAGGATCTTACAATTCATCTAGTCCCTGATTTCTTAAACTGTGGGTTGTGAGTGGAAAAATTTTAAGAAGCCCAGATCTAGTCAACCGCCCTCATTTTACAAACAAACAAACAAAGCCCAAAGAGATGAAGAAGTTGTCCAATGATGGAATCAGGATTAGAACCCAGATCTGTCTCTGAGCCCAGGGAACATTATTCTCTATTCCCAATAGGAATTCTCATGGGCAAAAAGGAAAAAAAAGAAGGGGTATCAGTTTGCAGCCACTATGCTCTGATTGTTCCCAACTACTAAGTGTCAAAAAGCCTGAGAGAAGACTATGCAGCCTATACAGGCATATGTAAAGTATATGCAAACAATATGCAAATTGTAATGCAGAGCCACTTGTGACCTTCTTAACGATGTCATCCACCTGAATGTGGCCCCTGGGAAAATCCCAGTGGAGAGAGACACAGTAGATCCTGAGCTCTGACAGCTTCGTGCTAATACATCTAATAAAATTAAATGGCGTCATATAAAATTTAAGCCATAATTAAAAATTGATTAGTATGTACTAGTCCTCAGTATCTACTGAAGAATCTTAAGCACTCGTTATGGAGTTTTATTGATTGAGAAAGATAAAGTACAGAATCAAAGCAGCAAGCTAGCTGTCTATGGGTGAAAGTGAGAAGATATTTGGCAGCAAACCTTAAAACCAAAAGTCAGCAATGAGTTTCTAAAAAGTGTGCTTGGGCAAGTCTAGAATGCAGCACCCTGAGATGCTGACCTTCACTATGGAGGAAAAGGAGTTTCTTTTTGCCCCTTAGCTTTAGAAATGGTTCAATCATATAAAGTCCGATTTCATTTTTTTAAAAAAGTTAAAATTTTTCATGGCAATTCAAGAAAGAATACAAATCGATAGCAAGCTACCTAATTCTCTACACAAAATTATATCTAGTTTGTCTTTACAATGGAGAAGGAAAGAGCAGAGAAGTTTTTTTTTAAAGAAAAAGCATATATTGAAATATGCTTACAGAGACATCGCACCCCAAATTTTTGGTGAGTAATTTGTTTTCTTTGCCCATCTGTTTGCAAACTTCTTGGAAGATGGCTTCCTTGATGTTTCTATTCATTTTTCCATGTTTGTTTGTTTTTTGATCCATATTTGCATGCCTGCCACCATCCTTTCCACTAAGTCAGGAAGGGAAAGAGACAATTCTTGTTTTTGAAGATTTTTTTTCATTTTTATGAATCATGTCAAATATTTTGAAAAATACTCCCCCCCTCTTTTTTTTTTCAAAAATAGTCTGCCGTTTGTGAATAACAAATGAAATTCCAGAGGATTAGACCCTGGGTTTCTTAAGCACATCTGAGGTGTGGACAGACAGGAGGAAAAAGATGAAGAAACAAAAGCACAGAGAACTATCAAAATTCTATTAATAAACCCTAAATCTAACCAGTTTCTTTCATAAGCCAAAATGTGCATATTTAACTGTCATTGTCTTTTAGGGTAAAAAAGTAAAATGATAGTTGACAAGGTTTATATTATTTATTTTTAAATTTTGAAATGTTAGTTCCAACATATATATTCTCAGAATCATAAAATTCTTGAATTGTAAGGGACCTCAATGGTCATCTAGTGCAAATGATGATTTTTGTTATTGACTCATTTTTCAGTCATTTCCAACTCTCTGTGACCCCATTTGAGCTTTTCTTGGCAAAGATACTAGAGTAGTTTGACATTTCCTTCTCTGGCTCATTTTACAAAGAAACTGAGGCAAACAGGATTAAGTGACTTGCCCAGGGTTACACAGCCAGTAAGTATCTGAAGCTGGATTTGAACTCAGGAAGATGAGTCTTCCTGACTCCAGGCCATGTGATCTATCCACTATTCCACCTGATGATACCTGAACAAGAACCCTAGTTACAACATATCATAGGTTGTCTTCCACCCTTTCCTTGAAGACCTACAATAAAGAGGAAGCAATTACCTCTGGAGGCAGTCCCTTCTGCTTTTAAATATTTTCATTTATTAAGAAAGTTTTTCCTTACATAAAGTCCAAATTAGCTTCTTTGCAATATCCACCCATTGCTACTAATACTGTCCTCTGGGTACAAACAGAAAGAAGTCTAATTCATCTTCCGCATGAGATTCTTTCAAATAACAAAGGATAACTATTACATCCCTTCTGAGTCTTCACTAGATGAAACATCCCCAAGTTCCTTAAATAAGTTATCCATTATTAGACTGTCCTCCATTGGGCTCTCTCCATCTTACCAATGCTCTTCCTAAAAGATGATACCCAGAATTGAGGTGTTCCAGTGTCCTTTTCAGCTGGTGGTCTATTCTGCTCCTTCAGGAAAGGCAAATACCTTTAAGCTAGGATTTGCAGAAGACTTTCCTTTTCCTCCCTTAGGGGTTTTCTCTCAGATTTGTCACCTTCAAGCCAGGAGGTTGAAGAGGGAGAATCTCTCCCGTTTGACAATTATTCCTACTTTAGAGCATAGCTCCCTCAGTAAAGGACTTCACCTTTACTTGTGGTGACCATCAGTTACATTTCCCAGATTCCTATCGGAGTCATATGCTGATAAGTAGCTGGGAACAAAGGTATAGAGGAAGTCTGTGCCAAGGGGCAAATTCATTTTTTTTTGCTGCCCAATGATTATGAAAAGTTTAGCTATTCAAACGTCATACTCTATTCCAACGTCTGGGATGCAACCTTTAAACCTAAATGGTTTTGTTTGGTCATGTCTGAGTCAAATCATTGTATAGATGAGGAAACTGAGGCAAACAGCGTTAAGTGACTTGCGCAAGGTCACACAGCTATTATGTGTCTGAGACTGGATTTGAACTCATGAAGATGAATTTTCCTGATTCTAAGCCTCTATCTACTGCATCACCTAGCTGCCTGGGCTGACACTTTACATTTTACAGGATCATCCATTTAGAGATGAAAGGGACCTTAGAGGTCATCTAGTCCAAGCCCTTTATTTTACAGATGAGGAAACTGAGGCCCAAAGAAGTTGAGCAACTTTTCCATGGTGGCACTTCTCCATCTCCATTTGGGAGTGATGGTCCCTAAAAGTATCAGATATTGATAGTATTACATTTATATGGCTCTTTAAGAGTAACAAAGTACTTTTCTCCGAGCAGCTCTGAAAGAAAAGTCATTAAAAATATTATCCCCAATTTATAGATGAAGGAACTGAGGTTCAGTTAAAAAGACTTGCCCAAAGTCACAAAGCTATTAGATGCAAGAGTTTAATTTGAACATAAGTCTCTCCAGCACTTTCCCCATTATTCATGGTCAAAGGGGACCAGACGTTTTAGTCAATGAATAAACATGGAGTGAATACCACTATGCCTAATGAAATGGGGGATATGAAGATAAATAAATGAGACACAGTTCTGTGATAACTGTGACTTTTGAAATATGTTGTTTAATGTGCTATAAGTGATAGGACTCCAATATGGAGTCACTTAATCTAAATAGTCTTAATGACCATAAGTATGCAAGCAATGACAGATACTCTGTACTTTTCTACTCTTCTTGACTCATTCTGGCCCTGTGTCAAACATGTAAACAATCACAGCTCCTGATTGGACCAGGTGGTCTACTATAAGGGCTACAAGCTGGCACCCATTTCTAGGATCCCTGATTACAAATTCAGAACCTTGTCTAATTTCTGGTCTCTATTAGGAGACAATCACACCACTTCTGGGTTTAATTAGGAATATTCCCTCCCATATTTAGCATTAATTTCCTATTCTCAATCAAACTCATCTTTAAGGCATAAAATTGCCTGCTTAGACCCAGCTCTTAGTGCACATTGCCATGGAGAGCTTGTTACTGGGCATGTCTCCCTCACATGAACGCCAATGGCCCTATGTGCCTAAATCACGTCTGTGCTACCCTATAGTATACATCTGTGTGCGTGTGCGCTTTTGGTTTCTGCTTGCTTTCTTTGCAGCACAGTAACAAAGCTCATGCTTGCACCAGTTTCTATAAAAACTAGCACTCAGGTCTTTGCTCCAACCTAAGCTGTAAGGCCAAATAGAGTGATTCCTGCCCACAGGATTTCCAGTGTAGAAGGCAAGATAAATTATTTATAAATGGAAAAATAATTAATGAATCTAGACTGCAAATGTTGAGTGAATGAAGGAGAAAGAACATGAAGAAAATATTTCAAAAAATGTTAGAATGAAAAAAGGATTTCCACTTAGGATTTCCATTCCCAGTTAATATAATGTGACTAGAACAGAGGGTAGAACCCTGGACCTGGAGTCAGAGAAATCTGAGTTCAAACATGGCTTTGGACACTTATTATCTGTGTGACCCTGGGAAGGTCACGACCTCTGTCTGCCTCAGTTTTGCTACTTGTAAAATGGCGGAAAGAATAACACCCAACACCCAGAGTTATTGCAAGGGCCAAATGAGATAATATTTATAAAATACTTAGCATAGGGGCTGGCATGTAGTGAGTGCTATATAAATGATCATTATTATAATATGTTTACATATTTATTATCATATATATTTATTATGATGATGATTCTCATAATAATTATTATTATAGCTACAAAGGTCCTACAGGGTAGAGGCTTCAAGATCTAACAATCAGAAAACTCTGTCTTCTATCTAATTTTAATTTTCAAAATATTTTTTCTCATTTAGTCCTCAGTGGAAATGGA
>CM053625.1:104692942-104730036 GCA_028646595.1 Phalanger gymnotis
CCCCCCCCCCCGCCAAAAAAAAATCCTCATGACCTTTGTCTGTTACTGCAAGGAGGAATTGAATGCAAATAATCAGTGAGGAATTGAAGTCCCACTAAAGGTATTGACCACAAGTGTATACCTAGCACCATCCTATCACAGGGTAATTATCTGATTAATTCTGTTCCTAAAACTCAGGCCAAACCTTGTTACATGGTAATTAATCTTTCAATTACCTGGTAAAACTTCCAAAGTAATTATCAGGGAATATAGAGTGTGTTTGTTCTGGGGGTGGCCAGTCTGGGAAGGTGTTTTATGCATGAGATTGTATATTCGATTGTATTTGGTGGGTGGCGTGCCTGGAATGTTTATTGGAACATTTGTGTGCAAGGTTTGCCTCTACCTGGTAGGCATAGAAATATGGAGCAATTGCTTGGGTGCTTAAAGAAAAACAAATGTTTGTAGTAGGTAATGTTGAAATGAAAACGCTAATAACTTTCACCATTCAAAGTTCTTTCTGGCATAAGAGAAGGCAGGCAAAACACAAGCTCTCTCCACAAAAATGCCAGGAGGCAAGTCAAACCCTTGCAGCTTTTTTTTATTGTTCACTTCTTGGAGAGGTCTTTTCGAGTCAGCATGGATGCTTCTCTTGAGAAGGGATATAAATGTTGCACACACTCTATCTGTACCTAGAAATAGAAATTACAGTCTGGAACAAGAGCTTCTTTGGTTTGGAGTGCAAACTTCTTTTTTAAAAAAAATTTATTAAGTACTTTATTTTTCCCCAATTACATGTAAAAATAATTTTTAACATTTGCTTTTAAAACTTTGGGTTCCAGTTTCTCTCCCTTCCTCCCTCCCTTCCTCCCCCCCTTTATTGAGAAGGCAAGCAATTTCATATAAGTTATACATGTGCACTCATGCAAAACATTTCCCTATTAGTCATGTTATAAAAGAAAACATAGACAAAAAAAAACCTCAAGAAAAATAAAGTTTAAAAAATGTATACTTCAGTCTGTATTCAGATACCATCAGTTCTTTCCCTGGGTATGGATAGCATTTTTCATCACAAGTCCTTCAGAGTTGGCTTGGATCGTCGTATTGCTGAGAATAGCTAAGTCATTCACAGCTGATCATCCTACAATACTGCTCTTACTTTGTACACGGTACATTTCACTTTGCATCAGCTCATGTAAGTCTTTCCAAGTTTTTCTGGAAGCATCCTGCTCAACATTTCTTATACGATAGTATTCCATCACAATCACATACCACAATTTGTTCAGCCATTCCCCAAATAATGAGCATCCCCTCAATATCCAATTTTTTGCCACCAGAAAAGAGCTGCTATAAATGTTTTTGTACACATAGATCCTTTTCCTATTTGTTTTTTATCTCTTTTTGGATACAGACCTAGTAGTAGTATTGCTGGGTCAAAGGGTATGCATGCTTTTATAGTCCTTTGGGCATAGTTCCAAATTGCCCTCCAGATTGGTTGAATCAGTTCATGTAGAGTGAAAACTTCTTGAAAATTGTCTTTCCTCTGAAATGGCCTCTGTCAGGTTTGGGGGCCTGTGTTTGTGCTTTCACCTTCATATGCTGGAGAGAGTTTGGCCTGCCCACCCAGCCTGGTCATACTGAAGCCCACTGGTTTTTCCTTAATGCAAGAGAACTGCGTTTATAAGCAGACAACCTGAGTTCCCATGTGAATTTGCAAGCTAAAATGAAGGCATTGTACTAGAGGTTTTCTAAGACAACGTCTTCGTCTTCCAGCCCTAGATCCTATGATCCTGTAACATTGAAGCCCACCAATCCATGATAGATGAGATTTGAATAAAATATCTAATAGTATGCAAGAAAAAGTAACAATTGTCCTTTGTACCCCAGTGACCATGGGACAAATTTCTTAACTCAGTACTCTAGGCATCTCTATAATAAGGTAAATTGAAGATGTGTCAATGAATTGCTAATGTGCATTGGTAGATGGAGTTTCTACAACTGGAAATTTTAAAAATTATCTATTAAAGCTTTTTCCACTGATAAAATCACAGGTCTTAACTCTACCCATTCCCCCATGACTTACACATGCATAGAGCTTTATAATTTTAAAAGCTATTTCCTATCCAGGATCTCATTTGAATTCAATCAAGTTCAATAAATGTGTTAAGGACCTACTATACGTAAAGCACTGTAGTAGAAGATGGGGATAGAAGATAAAAATGGAAGTCTTGCTCTCAGGGAGCTTACCTTATCCTGGAGGGATGCAATTCCTAAACAATTCATACATCAAATACGAGATAATCTGAGAAGGAGCAAGAGGAGGAAGAGGAAGAAGGATAAAGAACAGACAGTTGTGACGAGGTAGGAGGTGATACCTGAGGTGAGACTTGAGAAAATTTAATGATTCTAAGGGTGGAGATGAGGAGGGAGTGAATTGCTGGCATGTGGGCAAGATAGATTGGGAAAAGAGGTAGAAAATGTAATGTCCTAGTTCAATAAAGAGCTATTTGGGAAATTTGGCTGGAATTTGAGAGCGAAGAAGAGGAGTAATATCAAATATTTGGAAGGAGGAGTGGGACCCACATTGCCAAGAAGCTTAACTGTCAGGCGGGGGATTTTGCGTGTTCTTCTAGAGGGGACTAGGGAGCCACTGCAGGTTTTAAAGTAAGAACAATGACAGTATGATGGTAACTGACTTTAGAGAGAAGGCAAAGTTGCTCAGGTTTGGAGTTTTTTTTTCTTTGCCAAGGAGAAGGACGTTTAGTTTAGAACACAAAGAATAAAAGTTGTGAATAGGGAGTGGATACCCAAGACACTGTAAATAAGAAGACTGTGAGAGGAGCACTGAGATTACCCTGATGAATTCAAGTTACTTGATTCAATTGTGTGACGGTCCACTTGGATAGCCTTAGCCCTTCTCAGCAATACAACGATCCAAGACAACTCCAAAGGACTCATGATGGAAAATGCTATCTACATCCAGAGATAGAACTGATGGAGTCTATGTGCAGATCAAAGCATGCTATATTCACTTTTTTTGGTTTTGGTTTTGGTTTTTCATGGTTTTTCCCATTTGTTCTCTTTCTTCTTTCACAATATGACTAATATGGAAATATGTTAACATGATCGCACATATATAACCTGTATCAGATTACTTGGAATGGGGGGAGGGGAGGGAGAGAGGGAGAAAAACTTGAAACTCAACATGTTCTTAAAATGAATGTTGAAAACTATCTTTACATGTAATTGGAAAAAATTAAATACTATTGACAAAAAAAGCACATTACCTGGTTCAGTCAAACTATGCTCAAGTGTACTGAATAATTACTGCATGTGATTGTGAGCCACTGGGATCATTAAAAGACTGTGGAGAATGAGAGAGATACCACAGCGGAAGAGAAGGGGAAATATTATCCGGATTCTCCAAAAAAGGGAAGAAAATGGATTCTGCAAACTATAGGCCCGTGAGGTTACTTTGGTTCCTGGCAAAATTCTTGACCATATCATTAAAGCAATGGTTGACAGCAATTTAGAAAAGGCCTCAATGATCCCAAAAAGTCAGCCTGACTTCAGTCATGTCAAACCATTTTCTTTTACTAAGAGGTGAATAAAACAGGTTAACTAAGGGAAATGTTGGAGGTATAGGAGAAGGAACGAGCCTTTATATAGTGCCTACTTTGTGCTAGGCTCTATGTTAAGCACTTTTTACAAATATTATCTCATTTGACATACGGGGTGTCTCAAAAATCTTAGGGTAACTTGGCTTAGCTTCAGTACCTAAATAACTGTTAGCTGTTATAGCTTAAAACTACATTAAGACTTTTGGGATATCTTGTAGTATCCCTAGCTTTTATAGCTTAAAGCAGCATTAAAACTTTTGGGATGTTTTCCCGTGCTGTTCTTGTGGTAAAGACAGAGAGATAAAGGCTATATGATATCATAAGCATATAAATTTAGAACTAGATGGATGACCTGGCCCTAAGAACAGTCATTTGTTGTTTAATGTTAATATGGAAGGAGGTCTTGAGTGGAGCACCTTCAGTGATATGTGCTGTCTCATACTTACATCAATGAATTAGATCAAGGCCTAAGTGACATCTTTATCAAATTCACAGATGACACAAAGTTGGGGGTGGGGAAGACCTTAGATAGTTAACAGTGGGTGACAGTCAGCATTTAAAAGAAAAGATATTGACGGGCTAGAACACTGGGCCAAATCTAATAAGATAAATTTAATAACAGGGCTAAATATAAAGTGTATATATATACACACATATGATCGTGGAGAGTATACATATGTGTGTGTGTGTGTATAAAGTTATAATCAGATTGAAAAATACATTTCCTGAATACAAGATAAGGGAGGTTTGATTGGAAAGATGTTTGTTCAAAAAAAATCTGAGGGTTTTGGTAGACAACAAGCTCAACATGAGTGCATAAAGTGGCTTATATTATGAAAACCAAAACATCTAATGCTATCTAAGGCTTCAGTAAGATAAAGATGGCTTGCTGGTCTGAAGTTAGAACAGTTTCCTCATCAGAATCTCTCAGTCCCTTTTCCTGTTAAGAATATGAGTTGTTGTTGTTGTTTTCAGTCTTATCTGACTCTTCATGACCCCATTTGGAGTGTTCTTGGCAAAGATACTGGAGTGGTTTGTCATTTCCTTCTCCAGCTCATTTTATAGATGAGGAAACTGAAGCAAACAGGGTTAAGTGACTTGCCCAGGGTCACACAGGTAAGAAGTGTCTGAGGCCAGATTTGAACTCCTTTAGATGAGTCTTCTTAATTCCAAGCCTAGTGCTTGATCCACTGACCTTAATAAATTCTCTAGCAGAAGGTTTACCTCACAAAGCAGGGATTGCTAAATCCTAAAATGGTGACAGGTGAACAACTCAGATACCCAAGAAAGGAAAGGACTCTTCATTACAGAGAAGGAAAGGGTTAAGAATAGCTAAAGGAAGTTCAAATGGAGAGAAACAAGTAACAGAAAAATGGTAAGAAGAGTCTGAAGGGAAGAATTGCTCTCAAAGTGTGATTCTGTACTAAAAGCCTCTGCTAAGATTAGAAAGATTCACAGCTACTGGCCGTGAATGTTGATTGTGGAGAACATGCTTTGAGATACTGACTAGGGGCAGCATCTTCAGAAGATGCTGGTCCAAATTGCAGGTGGCATTAAAGATAGCATTGGGAACTATAGCTGAGGTACAGAAGAAAGTTGGAACCCACTGAAAGAGAAGACAGAAAGAGGTTTATTGACCACAGCACCACCTAGTGGAAGACGGTGGTAAATAAAAAAGCTGCTAAAAGCTGTAACCAAAAGCATTCCTGGTGGTTATCATACAGGATTATTAGGTAGCCCTGAGAATAATCAGGGGTCACCAGTTGGAATGAAGAGCAAGGCCTTGTGGGGAATAGTGGAGAGCAAGCCTTGGCAAGGAACATTTTGAGCAGAGCGTTATGAGGACAACAGCAGAGGATGGCAAGATTCTTGTTCTGTTGACCTTGCATTACACTGCTCCACATATATATCCCCCATTTCTGGATCCCCCTTACTTATTTTCTATAGAAGTTTACTCTTCCTACTTATGTATGTAGTCATGATTTAGTGAGCTAACAGTTTATGGAGTAAATGTTATAATGTTATTTTATTATGTAGTTGAACGAATGAATTATTCCCAAATTATGTTTTATACATTTTCTTTAGCTCACAATTTAATCTTTGTTCACAGGCCATCAGTGGTGACTAACAAATTTGAAATGACATTTGGATTCTTACAAGTATGTTTGAAAAGGTAGCTACAGTGGAAGGAAAGCCAGGAATCAAGAGATTTAAATTTAATTCTTTTTTTTTTTTTTTTTTTGGAGGTAAGCAGGCTTAAGTGATTTGCCCAGCATCACAAAGTTAGTAAGTGCCTGAGGCCAGATTTGAACTTAGGTCCTCCTGACTCCAGTCTCTATCCACTGTGCCACCTAGCCACTTTCCCCACTTCTTTTCAGAGTTTAATTCTTGACTCTGCCAGTAATTAATTATCTGTGAGACAACTCAGCTCCCGAATGTCAGTTTCCTTATCTGTAAAATGGGAAGATTGGACTAGGTGTTAACTGAGGTTCCTTCCAATTCCCACAAAATATGAATCCATAAATTTCATACTAAGGCAGTAACAAGTATGGCTCTTACTTCTATATGTCAGTTTACAAAATACTTTATTCATAAAAACTCTGTGATGCAGACAGTGCAAATCCTATTGCCATCTTTTATAAATAAGTTAATAAACGATGGTTAGTCATCAAAAAAAAAAGTTAATTGAGGCTTAGAGTTTAAACATCTTGCTTAATCACAAAGCTGATGTGTCAAATATAAGCCTGTGATTACAAATATGATGTTCTTTCCACTACAGCAGTCTTCTTTTACTAAGTACTTAATAAATGTTTGTTGAATTGCAATGAATTGAATTTCCATTTGTATTAACGAGACAACTGAGGCTCAGAGGTAAAGTGATTTGCCTAAGGTAACACTGATAATAGGTATAATAACCAGCAACTAAAACCAGGTCTTCTACAGCTTTTCCGTTGTAATACTAGATGCTACACCTAATAGGTTTATAATAAATTATTATAGAATTGAATTCCCAATTTAAGGGTGAGAAAATGTCCCTGGGCCTCAGGCAACTTGTTTAGGGTAAAATGACAATTGTCAGAACAGACTTCTTAATTGAAGTGTAGTGCTCTTTCCATTGGATCAGAGCTTCTTCATCTGGGGTCCGTGAACTTGTGTATGTATGTTTAAAAAATATTTAAAAATATAACTATATATAAGGAGACAGCTGAGCCCTGCAGTATGCGGGGCCAACCAATGATGAGGGCTACCATGTTGTGGCTCAAAGGGAGGCAGAATAGACATCTCTAGCCTCCTCTCTCTCCACCTTCAAGGGAGACTTCAATTCCTGCCAACAGGAGAAGCAGGAGTTTAGAGGCATAAGCTGCTTTGCCATCCTCAGAGATATGGGATATTGGACTAAAAGTCCATCTACCTGTCCCCTTAAATATGGTTAGTCTAGAAAGTATGATCAAGTTCATTCTAATTTCTAATAATTTTGTTATTTTGGTGGGGGGTGGAGAGTGAGGGGTAGGGAGGAGAGAGATTCTAAGATCTATATCCAAAGCTTAACCGTTTTTCCACCAAATCCCAGTTCTACAATGAACACACATACCAAGTAGCAAAGAAACTCATTTATCCAAATCATAGCAAACCAGAAATCAGAGAAGGTATACATAGGAGGATATATACCAGACACCACAGAGTGAAGGAACTCTCTCATTAAGAGTGAGATAACTCAGCTCAACCAAGAGATAGTGTCCTAGATCTCATTCAAAGGGAAACTCCCTGAAGTCTCTAGTCATCTGCAAGCTAGGAATAAGGACATATGGAAGAAGGAGATAGCCAGCTCCTCTTATGTTTTCCCAAAATCTTTTCCTTCAGCAACCTGAAGTGGAATTGGCCTTTTCCGTCTTTTTCTTTCAAAAGCTGGATAGTAAAACTACTACTAATAATAACTTAACATTTATATAGTACTTATTACATACCAGTCACTGTGCTGTACTTACTAGGTTCATAATAAATTATTATAGAAGTTTTTTTTTTTTTACAATTATGATGTCTGATTTTCACAACAATCCTGGGAGGTATATTAATCCCATTTTATAGATGAGGAAACTGAGTCAAACAGAAGTTAAATGACTTGCCCAGGGACACACAGCTAGTCAGTATCTGAAGTCACATTTGAACTTAGGTCTTCCTTTACTGTGCTTACCCTAGGTGCCTCAAAGTCTGAAGCCAGAAGTGCATGAAACTACTTGAAGAGTCCCAAAGGGGATTGCTTATGGCTGGAGCTCTCTCACCTCTCACCAGCTCTGCTCTACCTCTTATGAGAGTCCCAAACCAATGGGCTTTGGTACGGAAGTTATATGTATTTCAATATAATTGGTTACCTTTATAATTTTATGTATTTTATGCAGTTAAAATATTATAATGAGATAGGGTCCATAGGCTTCACCAGATTGCCACACAGAGAGGTCCATAACATACAAAAGGTTAAGAATTCCTACTCAAGACAAGGTTCAGTTAATATATCATAAAACTCAATATGCATTTGTCAATTAATCAGTCATCTAGAAAAAAACTATCCATTATCTTTGCCTCCATTTCTCCTCGTCTCACTTAAATGCTCACCCCTTTTCAGTCTGACTTCCATATTCATCCCTTATCTCAAACTAGCCTCTCAAAGTTACCAATGATTTCTCAATTGCTCAATCTAATGTGCTTTTCTCAGCTTTCATCCCCTATTTATAGCATTGACACAAAGGACCTCCTGGGTATTCTAGGGTTTTACATTACACTGCCTGGGTTCTTGCCCAGCTTGTCTGTCCTCTCTTCAATCTCCTTTGCTGATCATCATCAGTACCCATCCCGCAGTTGCTCTTGTACTATCCTCGTGGGGGGAGGCTTTTCCTCTTCCCTCACTCCTTAGTGATGTCATCAGAGCCCACGTGTTCAATTATCATCTCTGTACAAGTGAGTTTCAGATCTAGAAATCCAGACCTTGTCTGACCTTCTTTCTGTTCCATGTAGACAACATTACATCCTCAAACTCCAGGCTTTTCCCTAGCTCCAATATGCCTTATCTCTACCTCTTAGAGTCCCTTACTTTCATCCTGAGTGCTACTATCACAATGCCTTTTCTGATCTCCCCTGCTATTAATTCTCTCTCCTTAAACTACTTTGTCTTTATTTTGTATTTATTCTATATGTACATAAACACATGTGGACATACACATATATATATACATACATATATACATACATGTTGTCTCTCCTGATAGAGGCACCTACATTGACATGCTATGTGGGTAGAGGCTGGGTCTACTGTGCCTCTTTGTCTCAGCCATGCCTACAAGGTCACAGGTTGATATATTTCCTTCCTTCCTTCCCTGAGGTCTTACCCAAACAGTACCACTAGATTGGAGCCAAATAGCCTGAGGGTGGATTAACTTCTACCACCTACAGCTAAATGTCTTCTCTTTGTGTAGGAGAAGCAGGACTCAACTGCAGATCCTATCTGTGCCAAGTACTGCCCAAGGTGACCTTGGTCAAGTGAAAGTATTGGACTAGATGACTATTTTGTGTTCTTTTCCTCCTAAATACCCAGGACTCTAAACAGGGAAGGAATAGAGAAAGATCCTAGTCGTCACATGCAGCATTGTTCTATGAGACTGTTATCATAGCAGATACTTGCTGCCATCAACAATTATATAAATTAATAAAAAGCAGGAACCCCTTTCCTCCATATTTCTTTTGATGCTTGGCACCTAGCTCTATCTAAATTCATTTCTTCCCCCAGAAAGCCCTGGGAAAACCTTTATTCCAATATTCTCTGATTTCCTCCAGGACAAACCCCCCCATCCCCCTTCCATTAAAAGTTGCTACTGCTATTCTGGCAGTTTTAATAAATATATCTGCTAGCAAGCAGCAGATGGGGGAGTAGTGGGAAAAGAAGGGGAGCTGCTTCGGCTTCCAAAGGATAGAGTGATTTAAAATTATTGACGTGATTCCCACATTGAAGGGAGCTGCCTCTGCTAAATTTGAAGTCCAATTTGAAAGACTGAAGTGCTCTTAAAAATGTGAAGCACTTCTAATAATTCCCAGCCATGTTCATCTCCACTCCCCAGGTCCACATCCTTTTTCCCATCAGGCCAGCACATTTATTTATACACAGCAGCATGATGAAAGCAATCCGATGTCTTCTAGGGGCTGAGGGTAAAGAGGGCAGGGTGAAGGCGTAGGTTGTTCAATGTCATGGTAAAACAGAAACAAATTACCATTGGTCTTTAAGTCTAGGAGGAATCGTCCCCACGGCCCACCCTCCAAAGTCTTCAGTGTGCAAGGAGAAAACATCTGGATCCCTAAAATGCAGAATGCTGTGAAAAGCAACTGCTCCTGACTCATCAAACTGTGGATTGCTCTGAAGCAGATTTGTAGTTTATGGGTCCCAGATGTTTACCTTTTGTGTTGAGTCTTACAGGATTTGGAACTAAAACTCTTTAATGTCTAACATACATGGATGGCATAAGTGCTGAGGATAAACTCACAGCTGGGCCACCCCAGTTTGGTCCCCCAGCAACTCCACATGCACGAATTGTACCAGCCCATTTATGGACGTGATTGGGACTTCCTTCGACCAGTGATGACAACTGATGATGAATTGAAAGGTTATCCCATTTAAATCTATTCTTTCTCTACCTTCGCATACTGTAATTTCACTGTAAGAAAATCAGAACCTATTTTCAATTCAGATTAAATTTATACAAGAACATGAAAAACTGGAATTCAGGAAAAGGGCAATCAGCCCATCAAGACTCATCCATTTTAATGCTGAGTTCTACCTGACCCCATTTTGAGTTTCCTTCAACAATCCCTCTGTCTTTATCACAACAGCCACCTCCCACCCCTTCAAGCAAGTTGAAACATTTACTATTCTTTCCCTAAAATAAAAATTCTGACCATCTGTCTTAAGTGCATATTCTCTTTCTTCCCCTTGAAGTGTTGCTCTTCCTCCCCTCCCCTCCCTTCCCTTCCCTTTCCTTCCCTTCCCTTCCCTTTTCTTTCCATCTTTCTTCCTTCCTTCCTTCCTTCCTTCCTTCCTTTCTTCCTTCCTTTCTTCCTTCCTTCCTTCCTTCCTTCCTTCCTTCCTTCCTTCCTTCCTTCCTTCCTTCCTTCCTTCCTTCCTTCCTTTCTTTCTTTCTTTCTTTCTTTCTTTCTTTCTTTCTTTCTTTCTTTCTTTCTTTCTTTCTTTCTTTCTTTCCTCTCTCTCTCTCTCTCTTTCTGTCTTTCTCTCTCACTCAATGATGCAAGGAACTCTTTGCTTCCTGATATAAGAGTATGGTCTTTCTTTCTTCTTTACTGAGGAGGAAGCAATGTAGTTCAAATCTCAAGAGAAGGAAGTTTGCTCTCATGAATGTACTGTTTCCCTTCGTGAAGTGGCAATCAATGACCAAGCACCTGAAGAAAAACAATGTGGCGATGTTTGCTACCTACACCACTAGGTGGCACAGTGGATAGTGCACTGGACCCAATTCAAACTAACCTCACCACTAGGTGGTACTGTGGATAGTGCACTAGACCTGATTCAAATCTGATCTAAGCCTCCTAGCAGCTGTGTGAAGCTGAGCCAGTCACTTAAACTCTCTCTCTGGTTCTTCAACTTCCCAGGGTTGTTGTGAGATAATATGAGATAATATTTGTAAAGTGCTTTGCACACCTTAAAACACTATAAAAATTCTAGCTTTTGTTATTATCTGATCCTGTCATTCAAGGCCTTTTTGAATATGAGAAGTTGGACTAGATGACCTCTAAGATCTCTTTTTCCTTCAAGTGCTAACATTCTTCTATTTGAAAACCCTCTTTTTTTCTAAGATCCACCCCAAGTCCCATTTCCTCCTAGAGGCCTTCCCAGCCCACTCCAGTCCACATTGGTTTTTCCATTTTCTCAATTCATATTAGTAGTCATTCTGATGCCAAATCATATACTGTCTTACGTCATTTTCTAAAATACTTGTTATATGTTATTTTGGTCTCCCAAAGCTAACTATAAAACCCACAAAGAAGGTGATTGTATCTTTTTTTTTCCTAGACACTATTTTCTTCCTCTCTAAAATAAAAGGGTTAAAGGAGATAATCACTAAAGTCCCTTCCGGCTCTGACATTCTGGGCTCCCATGTGAAATATAGGGACAATGTGTGAGAGGTCTGTTCTCCCAGAGCAGGGATTCTTAATCTCTTTTGTGCCATGGACCCCTCTGGTAGTATAATGAAGCCTATGGAGCCCTTTTCAGAATTGTATTTTTTTTTCAATTGCATAAAATAAAATAAAGGATCCCAACTATACTGAAATAATTCTCAAAAACAAGTTCTTGGACCCCAGGTTGAGAATTCCTGCCCTAGAGTGAATGATGTAAAATCATCACCAGAATATTTGTGAAAACATGACTGTAGTTAGCCATTCCTACTTGGGACTGTTAGGCACATTCCTAACTCAATGACCTTGTAGCCCAATAACCAGAAAATGGTTTCCATTAAACATACTTTGTGATGTTGTCAGAGTGGGTACCTAATCTGTTATGTTAATTATGCTGCGGGAAACTTAAATTAACCCAATGCAAAAACTGTCTTTTGTTTAAAATATAAAGTGTTGTGGTTTTTTGAGGCAATCAAGATTAAGTGACTTGCCCAGGGTCACATAGCTAGTAAGTGTCTGATGCTCACTTGGAACTCAAGTCCTCCTGATTCCACAGCCTGTGCTCTATAAGCTGTACCACTAAAAATTAAAGTTTAAAGAATTAATGAATAGGCTAGCAATTGGAAAATGGCTAAAGAAACTGTGGCATCTGAAGATAATAGAATATTTCTATTCCATAAGAAATCACAAGTAGAGAGGAATTCAACAAACATGGGAAAACTTTTATGAACTGATGCAGAGCAAAATAAATAGAACCAGGAGTGGTATAAGCTCCATTGGGGCAGTGACTGTCTTTTGCCTCTTTTTTGTGTCCCCAGTGCTTAGTACAATACCTAGCACATAGTAGGTGCTTAATAAATGCTTCTTGGTTGATTGTATCAGCAATTCAACAATATAGATATAAAGAATCAAAAAGTATAACCTGAGTACTTTGAAAAGATTATGCTCAAGCCTGGTCCCAGAGAAAAGTTTAGAAAACAGACATTCTTCCCTTCACTGCAGAAGTAAAGTAACCAGGATGACAGAGCTAGAATATTGCGCTCAGATATTATTTTTTGTACTGTTTTTATTTTCTCTCTTTCTTTCGCAGTCTTTGTTACAAGGGTAGCTCACTGGGCATGGAAATGAGGAAGAATATATTCAGAAATTAATGTGGTATTAAAAACAAAATGTATCAATTCAAAAATAAGTTAACGTATTTAAACAGCATTAAAGGACGGGATGCTTATTAGCGAAAGTGTTCTATTCATGGGAAGAGGATATATAACATGATTTTAAGGAAATTTCCACAAATCTACTACGGTGTTGGACATTCTAGCATTGGAAAATCTATTTTTATGAGAATCATAGAGTAACAATGTCAGAAATGGAAGTGAGGTTAGAGATGAACCTCCCTTAATATGGGTAAACTGAGACCCTAAAAGAAAAAAAAAAGCTTTGCTCAAGATTAGGCAGAATGGTATAAAAATCTCCAGCCTCTAAAATGGGATATAAAGGCAAATTACTATAGGAATAGCCAATAAACTCAGGTGACTATAAGCAGATCTCCAATATACATTTCTTTCAGAAACATGACCAAAGATGTATCTAAGTTTCTATTCCTGAAACTCTCAGTGCTATCCATTTAAACATGCCAGTAAGCATCAGTAATAACATGAATGTTCGATGGCCTCTGGAACTCTCTCTAAAGAGCTTTTCAACTGTCCCTTATGGTATTTGTTGGCTATCAGTTTCGTGCTGGCATTTAGCCTTAGATGGAGTTTACCACCCTCTTTGGGTTGCATTCCCAAGAAATCTGACTTGGAAAAGACCTGGTCCTGGTGTGGTGTGGTATTCAGGGAAAACTAGTACCTCCTGTGTAAGAGCTGTTGAGCCCTTTCCAGGATTGCTTTCCACTTTAGGTATCCACTTGATTAACCTAACTCTCACCTGTGGCTCCAAGTAGCTATAGTATGCACAGGGGCCATGCCCCAGTAAACGCTTTCAGCAGACAGGCTAAACCAGGTCGAGGATAATCAAGGGGTCTAAAACTCATAGTTGAGTTAAAGGGGTGTCTACCTCCAGCATGTGAAGATTTCCCTGGTCAGAATGGGTAGATGAGAACACTTTGTTCCGATGGCCATGAAGGCGGCTGAAGCAGGTGCTGTGGGGAGCTCAGAGTCTGGCTAGACATCAAAGATGCCAACGTCATCCACTACACCCTGAACCATTGCTACTCATCTTGACTTGTCTTGCTCTTGGACTTTGCTGACTGTGGAAGAGAGAGTGAAGCCAACAACTTCATGCAACTCTGTCTCACTTAAATCCAACTTATTGTGAGTCAAAAGACATCACCCATACCATTTTACTATTTTTACCTACCTGTGATGACAGGCAAATGATGAAGCAGCAAGTATGGATACACTAGAAACTATAGTCACAACCCTGCACGTAGGTGGCCTAGGCCATAGGGTCATTGTCTCACTGGACTGAGGCAACAATGTAATTCAGCAGTCCCCTGGTTATCTGAGCAGCCTTTTTTAATGACTACAGTATTCACCTGGCATGAGGAAGGGGCTAAAAAAGGTGCCCTAAAATTGTTTTCTTCACCTAACCCTGATCTGCCTGCTATAATAGGCAGTGATCATACCTTGTGGTCAAAACACAAAAAAATGTACAAAGCCTTTTGGTGAAGATGATTACACTCACCATTGGTACATGGAATACACGCACTCTTATGGAAAACATGAAACCCAGTAGATCTGAAAGATGAACAGCTTTCGTTGCAAGAGAACTCAGCCTATGTCTCATCCAAATAGCAGTCCTGAGTGAAATGAGGCTGATAAATGAAGGCCAACTTACTGAAGTCAGACATGAATACACATTTTTTCTACAGTAGCTGCACTAAAGGGGAATGCTGTGAAGCTGATGTAGGTTTTGTAATCAAAACTAATGTAGTCAACAAATGTGAATGCCTACCAAGAGGAATTAACAACAGATTCATGACATTCTGATTTCCCTTTGCAGGAAAACTCCATGCCATCATCATCAATACATGTGCTCCCACTATGACAAATCCTGATGAAGTCAAAGAAAAAAATTTTTGAAGGCCTGGAGACCATCATTATCAATGAGCCAAAAAAGGACAAGCTTAAAATTCTGGGTGACTTTAATGCTAGGGTAGGCTCAGACTATGAGAAGTCCTTGGGAAGAATGGAGTTGGAAACAGCAACAGCAATGGTCCCTTACTACTGAAGATTTGTCTATCTCATGACCTTCTCATTACCAACACTGTCTTCTATTTACCTGAACACAATAAAGATACACCCTCACAGCAAACATTACCATTTAATAGACTGTGTCACTGTAAGAAGAGACAGAATGTGAGAGTGACAAAGGCAATGTGTGGTGCAGAGTGCTGGATAGATCATAGACTTATCCTCTCCAAAGTAAACATTTATATGCAACAAAAGTGGTGGCCTCAAGGCAAGAAGACTACCAGAAGACTTAATGTCAACAGATTAGAGTATTTGTCCCAGTACGAACCATTCATTGCTAACTTGGAGAGAAAGCTGAGCTAGCACATGGTTGGCAACAGCGGAGCAGAAAAGGAGTGGGCAGCTTTCAGAGATTCCATGTACAGCACTGCATTTTACTTATCTGGGCCAGAACACTCACAAACATCAAGATTTGTTTGACAAAAATGTTAGGGAAATTCAGAAGCTGCTAACTTAAAAATGAGAACTGCCCAGGGTTTACCAGCAGGATAGTTCATCTGTTTCTAAGAAGGCAGTATTTAACTCCATCAAAAGTAAAATGCAAGCAAAACTTGGAGAGATGCAGGGTTCTTGGCTCAGTAAGAAGGAAGATGAAATTCAACTTTACATTGATAGCAACAAACCAAAGTACTTTTATGATGCCCTGAAGATCATGCTGGATCTCATCTACTCGGTGCTGATGGAGCCACATTGATTAGGACATGGTCTTAGAGAAATGAGCTGAACACTTCCATAGTGTTCTCAACAGACAGTCATCAATCAATGCTAAAGCCACTGACTATACACCTCAAGTTGAAGTAAATCCCTCTCTAGTCAACTTCCCACTGAAGAAGAGATTTTAAATGTCATTAGGTTCTTCTAATGTTGCAAAACACCTGGTGCTGATCCTATTCCAGCAGAGAGTTACAAAGAAGAGGGTCCACTGATCAGACAGAAGCTGACAGAAATTTTCCAGCTTATATAGCAGGAGGAGGTTATCCCCCAGGAATTCAAGGATGTTTCCACTGTCCATCTTTATAAAAGAAAGGGAAATAGATTGTCCTGTGACAATCATGGGATGGGGCAGGGACATGTCTCTCTCTCAATCATTGCTGGCAAGATTCTTGCCACTCTTCCTAAATAGGCTGATCCTTCACTTGGAAGATGGTTATCTTCCCAAGACCAGTATGGTTTCAGAAAAGGGCAGAAGAAAGGTCGATATGGTGTTAGCTGCTTGACAATTCCAGAAATGCCAGGAGCAAAACAGAGGTCTGTACATAACATTCATCAATCCAATCAAAGCCTTTGACACTGTCATTCATGTAGGCTTGGGAAAAATTATGGCAAAATTTGGTTGCGTGGAGAAGTTTATCAGCATTGTACGTCAGTTTCAGGATGGCATGTTTTCCTAGGTTCTGGATAATGGACAATGCTCTCGTGCTTTCCTGGTCACCAGTGGAGTGAAGCAGAGCTATGTGCTTGCTCACATACTTTTTAGTATGGTGTTTTCTGATGTTGTCAAACACCTTCAATGAGGACCAAAATGGCACCAAATTCAGTGACCACACTGATGGTAAATTATTTCAGGTTCAGTAGGTACTCTCTTCACAACAACCCTATGAAAGAGCTGGTGGAAGCACAATCATCTCCATCTTACAAATGAGGAAACTGAGACCCACAGAAGTGAGGTAGCCTACCTGTCAAGGAGATTTGAGCCCAGATTTTCAGATTCCATATTGTTATCCCCTTCCATGATGCAACAGCTGTGAACAGTAGCAAAAGTGCTAGACTTGTAATCTAGGGAGCTGGGTTCAAATCCTGGCTCTGCTATCTGCTATTAATGAGACCTTGGGCAAGTCACTTCCCTCCTGGGCCTCAATTTCTTCCCCCATAAAATGAGAGAGTTGGACTAAATGATCTCTAAATTTCCATGCAGTTGCACAGGTATGATTCTGAGCTACCTGAAGGTCTTGCCAACCTCCATTTCAGTGAGACCATGGACAGATACCACTAGCCATGACCACAATGAACAGGTTGTACTCTCCATCCTGGTCTGTCCCCTAGAGCTGCTTGTCATCAATAAGGTCGTGGTATTCCGATCAAGCCAATCCATATGATTAAAGTGAAGACTCACAAGGTATTGATCACTCTGGACGCTTACTGTACATTTCAATAATAGATCATAGACTCGAGCCACAGAGTAGAGGGCAGTCCTGCCCGATGCTTTATCATCTCTACAGCTATGGATTTTGTCATTATTGTATTTGCCTTGTGTTACAGTCGGCTCAGATTGTATTTTTGATTTATGGCAGCAGATGGGCAATTTATTCTGCTGTTTACTTTTTATGGCTGTTTATGTGGGAGTAAAACGTGGCATGGAACACTTGGCTAAGCATTTGCTAATATCCTCTATTGAGTGCTACACACAGGGAGTTTATCTGAGGTCCATGGACACTTGTGTTGTCATGAAAAATGAGAGGTGGTGAAGGCCAGTGAGCCAGACTGTCCCACGAAGCCCATAGTCAAAGCAATTGGAGAGAAGGGGGACACTGGACTCTTGGAGGAAGTAGGGGCAATTAATGAGGGAGCCAAGAGTTAGGAGGCCTGAGGATCTTGCTGGCTCAGAAGCTCAGCTCATTTCCTCCAGTACTTACTTGGCTTTTAAGCACATCAGGATGATCCCCCCAGCCCAGGATTTTTTTCTCTGATTGGAGCATTGAAGAGGAGCTGGTAGGAAAGGGTGATTACCTTCATTGACATCAACCTCACAGGTTAGATATGGGTTCATTCTTTGTTGTAGAATTGTTTTAGTCATGTCCGATTCTTTGTGATGACATTTGGGTTTTGTTTTTTTTGGCAAAGATACTAGAGTGGTTTGCCTAATCTTTTTTCAGCTCATTTTACAAATGAGAGACTGAGGCAAACAGGCTTAAGTGACTCGTTTAAGGTCACACAGCTAGTAAATAAGTGTCTGAAGCTGGATTCGTACCCAGCAAAGATGAGTCTTCCTGACTCCAGACCCAGCACTCTATCCACTGCTCCACCTAGCCGCCACTGGGTTCATTCTATAGAAGTTTATAAAATGTAAATATGTGTAGAACATTCTGATAAATGCTGGGACAGATAGATAGTTGGGCTAAGACATGGAACTTATAGTCCAGAAAGGGGATAAAATGCAAACGTTGATGACTATAATACACAACATCATGTTAAGTGCGGAGGAGTACAAAACAAAATGTGCTGAGAAGTCCAAAGAGGAAAGTCAAAGGAGATAAAGGAAAGCTTCACAGAGGAGGCAGAATTTAAGTTAATATTTAATGAATATATGTATAGAAATTCAACTGCTGAGACAAAGTGCATGCCACGTATAGGGAACAACATGAGCAAACCCATGAAGGTATGAGAGTGAATGGTATTTAGGGATTAGTACAGTACTTGGTGCATAGTAGACACTTAGCAAATATTTATTGATTACTGTTGAAAGAAGTGGACCAGTTTGACTCCTGGATAGCATATACACAGGATAGGAAGTAATGAGAGAGAAGGCTAGGCAGATAGAATGCCAGGCAAATGAATTTGAACTCTACTCAGGAGGCAAAAGGGAACAATTAATAATCTTGAACATCCCTGATTTCTCTTATGCTTCCACTACCTACACATTTTTCTAAGCCCTTCTGGAACACTATTACTTTGAGCTACTAGATTATAAGCTCCTTGAAGACAAGGACTCTTTTGGTTTTATCTTCATATCCCTAGCATGGAGCTCAGTCCTTGGCACATAGTAGGTATTTAACAAATGTTTTCGTGGATTGCCTGATAGATTGATTTACCCCGTCATGGGGTAATAATTCCTACACGCTTATTATCACATAAAATACGGCTGCTGTTTATTTGATGGAAAACTTTTCATACTTCAAAGAGCAGCAGTTGGAGACATGTAATTTATTATTTAATTTATTTTTTAAATATTTGATTAAATAATAAGTTTCATATTTGAAGTCAGAAGGAACCTCAAAGGCTATGAAATGCAACCTCATTTTATAGGTGAAAAGAATCCCAGAGAGCTGGAGTGACTTGCCTGAAATCACACATGTAGTAAATAGGATCTGAACTCAGGTTTTCAGAGTCCAAATCCAATGCTTTTTGTACTATAGTATACTACCTTTTCCTGAGGAGGAAGTGGTGTTGCACAGCATCCTGGGTATCCAAGAACATCTGCTTTTAGGATAAGTTTTGGTCCCCAAAAATGTGAATGGCAATAAAAAAAATGCCACAAGTAATATTATCTATGATCCACCTTACCTCATTTGAGCAGAGGGTCAGAACTTCAGATATGAAAACGCCTAAGAAATCACCAAGGGGCAAAAACACAGGAAAGAGAAAGTGATAGAATATTAATTCCTGAAGAGCAAGGAATATTTTATATTTGTCTTTGAAATTCCACTGGCTAACCCAGTGTCTTACACATAATAGTTGCCTAATTGGTGAGTTATTTATTTAATTGAGCAGCTAGGTGGCAGATTAGAGTGCCACGCCTGAAGTCAAGAGGACTTGAGTCAAGCAGACCTCAGTTCAAATCCAGCCTTAGAGACTTACTAGCTATGTGATCCTGGGCAAGTCACTTCACCCTGTTTGCCTCAGTTTCTTCATCTGTAAAATGAGCTGGAGAAGGAATTGGCAAACCACTCCAGTATCTTTGCCAAGAAAACTTAACCAGTGTCATGAAGAGTGAGACACAATGAAACGACTACAACAAATCCATTTCTGGATCTCACTTTCTATACCAGTAAAACAAAGAATATTTGAACGGAAGACCTCGAAGCTTCCATCCAGCTCTAAATTCTATGGGAATGAGGAATCAGGTGGTAGGGGTAGGAGAAATGGGGTTTGTATGATGATAAACAGACATTCAGAGTCACTGGGACATGAAGGGTATGACCAGATATGAAAATGTTCATCATGGAGTGGAAGGCACCAGTCCTCTCCTCACAAAGAACTGTTGCAGCTGGAGATGGGAGGCCTGAAGTCAAAGGGATGGTTGCTTTTGTTCACACTGGAGGTTCTCCACATTCCAGTTGGGAGAATGGACTGGCAGCAGGAAGTGGAAGTTGCCTTGTGCTAAAACAGATGGAAGTGGTTGCTTTGGGGAATATGGACCACACCCGGCTTGTCCCCTAGCAGTCTTTCCTCAGGGGACACATTGCCCCTAGCAAGAAAGAGAAGGTCAAATTTGCTACCGTGTGTGGTCTGAAGTCTATGGGAGCACAGAACTATCATCTTCTTATTCCTGGACACTATGTCCCCCTTAAGGTAACACAAGACTGAATTAACTTTTCTTTTGACTGTCATCTGTGATATTGACCCATACTGAGGTTACAGTTCATGCAAGGCCCTTATGTGCATATATCACAAACTGTTTACCCATTACTCAGTCATTGGCTGTTTCAAGTTTGTTTTTCTATTGTGAATTATTCCGAAAGTATTCATAATAATAGATCTTCATTTACCCCTCTGTCAATAAAATCATAAGGATCTAGTTCTAATAGTGAGAATGAGAGTCAAAAGATAGTCAGACAGCTCTTGCTTTACGTAAGTTCTGCAGAGCTCTACTTAAAGTGATTTTTACATAATGTGAATTTGCCATCACATGTGGGGAAGAGAGGGAGAAGTCAGGAAAGGGGCCAGCCTGTAGAAGGAGGGGGCCAGCATGGCAACAGAAAAGTAAGAGCAGGAGGAGGAAGACATGGGGGCCAGACATAGACATATGGTACCCAAACTTGGATAGACAAAGACAGATACATGGGCCAGATGTGCAAGGGTAGTGGAGCGAGGCAAAGCAAGCCCCAGTCTGGTGGCAGGGTGGTAGTCTCTCTGCATGTCCATTCTTCTGCTATCACTTGGACATTTTTTAAGGATCTTTTGGGGGGATGGGATGGAGTGGGAGGGCACAGAGTGCTGAGAGGCAGTAGTAGAGAGAAAGCATACACAATTTTTTTTTTGGTATGTGGATTTCTTTCAGAATTCTTTAAGTTAAATTTGCTTAATGTAAATTTACATAAAGCAAAACTGTCTGTAAACAATTTGGTAGCTCTTGTCATATAATACTTTATTGCCTGCCAAACATTTCATTAATTCATCATGCCAAAAACATAGTAACAGTATGCCTGTTTAGGTTCAGTCCTAGCAGCATTGTCTTTATGGCTTCAAGGCATGGAACACTACAGTCTCTGATGAACTGAAATTAGAAATCACCCAAACGGTGCAGGGGTGAAGGGTGCAGGGGTGAAGGGTGCAGGGTTTATGTGAGTAGGTTGCCATATGTTATAAACAAGGAATTATGAAGGAGAAATGGTTCCAAGAAGGTCATCCCTCATTAGACTATGACCTCTTTGAGAGTGGGGAATCTCTTTTGCCTTTCTTTGTATCTCCAGTGCTTAGCACAGTGCCTGACACACAGTAGGTGCTTAATAAATGCTTATTGACTAAATTATCAAAGAAATATATGAGCCAAAAAGAGGATGGACTAGTACCATGGTGAATATAAGGGATAGCTGATGGATAGCTTGCTTATCCCACTGTCAACCTTACAATGTCAAGAGGAAGTAAAGTGGGAACAGATCTCAGAATAATTATGGAGTGGCAAATTTGTGGGAGGATTTGGGCAAGAATCATACAGGATGGGTCAATGCTGATAAGTTGTGATCTGCACAATTGGAGGGAATGCCATAATTAATTGGATCCTCTGGACTATTTGGACATCCATCACTGAACAATTTCACTATGTTTCCTGAGTGCTTTTCATCTATTCCACTCTTACACTAACCATTAGTAAAAAATAAACAAACAAAAACCTGCAGGTTTAAAAGACATTGAGGATGGCAAAGACTGTGGATTTTGAAGGAGCTATGGAAAGGTAGACACATCAATCAATCAATTTTTACTAAGTGCCTACTATGTGCTGGTCACTGTACTAAGTGCTGGGGATACAGAAAAGCTCTCAAGGAGCTTACAAACTAATGGAGGAGATAACATGCAAACAAACGTATACAAAGTAAACTATATAAAGGATAAATAGAAAATAATTAAAAGAGGGATGGCACTGGAATTAGGAGTTAGGAAAGGCTTCCTCTAGAAGGTGAGATTTTAGTTGGGACTTAAAGGAAGCCAGGAGGGTCAGCAGGTAGAGCAGAGGAGGGAGAGACTTCCAGGCATGAATGGGAACCAGAGAAAATGCCCAGAGCTGAGAAGTGGAGTGTCCTGTCCTTGGAACAGCCAGGAGGCTAACGTCACTGCATCAAAGAGTTGTGCTTTGGAAAGTAAGGCCTAAGAAAACTGAAAAGGTGTGTGTGTGGCGGGCCGCGCATCAACGGCTAGGCTATGAAGGATTTTGAATGCCAAAGTATTTTGTATTTGCTCCTAGAGGCAATAGGAAACTCCTGGATTTTATTGGTGTTGGTCTGGATTGGTCTAAGCATTCTGGAAAGAAATTCATAATTATGCCAACAAAGTAGCTAAAATGTCCATTTTTTTTCAAAGGATTTCTGTCCTAGACATATGCCCCAAGGAAGTCCAAAGCTAGAAAGAAAAATCCAATATACATCAAAATATTTCTAGTAACACTTTTATAATGTCAAAGAATTGGAAATTACGTTTGTGACCACTGGTTGGGGAATGGCTGAACCTTGTGGTGTTTTAATGTAATGGAATATTATATTGATCATAAGAAATGATGAATACAAAAAATACAGAGAGCCTATGAGGCGATGCAAATAGAACTAGGAAAACAATGTAAGCTATGACTAAGACAATGTAAATAAAAATAACGTGAAGTCAAATCTAAATTGGGTGCTATGCAATTGTAATGACTAAGACCGCCCTGAAATAGAGAGAATGCACCGTCCTTCCTTCTTCGTAGAGGTAAGAGACTATGGATATGGAACATTATGGATGCTGTTGGGTTTGAATGATGTATGGACTGATTTTGCTGAACTGCTTTTTGTTTTTTCTTTTAAATTATTGGTTTAAGCAGATCGCTGCCTGGGTGGGGGAGGGGAGGGGTATTGGGAAATGAAAATGATATAAAAACCACGCATCAATAAAAAATAATTTTTAAAAAGAAAGATTAAGTCAAGTTATGGAATAATTCAACACCTAGTGTTCCAAGCACTTTGCTAAGCATCTAGGATATGAGAAGCAAAAAAACAGCTCTTAAGAAGCTAATGGAGGGAACAGGCAAACAGCGATGCACTAAGATAAATTGAAGATAACCTCAGAGAGAAGACACTGAGACTCCGGAGAGCCAGGAAGGCTTCTTACAGCAGGAAAGACTTTAATTGAGACTCAGAGGAAGCCAGGAAAACAAGGAGGCAGAAATGAGAGGGAGGCATTGAAGGCATGGGGAGCAACCGGGGAAAATTTCCAGAATGAGGAGATGGAGCATTATGTGTAAGAGACAGCAAGGAGGTCAGTGTGACCACATCATAGAGCACATAGAAGAGAGTAAAGTGTAAGAAAACTGGAAAGTTAATAAAGAGCCAGACTATGAAGGGCTTGAAAAACGAAAGTACTTATGTTTGATCCTGGGGGTAACGGAGAGCCACTGGAGTTTATTGATTAGGGTAGAGACATAGTTAGACCGATGCTTTAGGAAGATCAAATTGACAACTGAGTAGAAGGTGGACTGGAGAAGGGAAGGAGAATAACCACCAGGCATAAAGCGATAGGACCTGGACTAAGTTGATGGTAGTGTCAGACGAAAGAAGGGGACACGTACAAGAAATATTACGAAGGTAGAAGCAATAGAACTTGGCAACTGATTGCATATGGGAAATAAAAAAGAGTGAAGAGTCAAGGATGACGTCTAGGTTGTAATTTTTTAAATTGTTGAACAGAACAAAGCCAAGGATAGTAACCTGGGGCCTTTTACAAGATATTATATGAAGTAGTCTCAAGGTAGCTTTTATTCATCATAATTCCTAATTCACAGACAGCATTTTGGCAAACACATCTACATGTGCTCTCCTCACCCTAGGGCGTATTTTGTCCAATGACCTGAATTTATTGAATGAATATCTCCTTACTTAAGCTAGGTTTTAATTCCTCTTAACCATTTTTGTTCTTTCCTTTCAAGTCTGAAGACCATTCTCCTTAGTAGAGGAAACATTCCCCAAGCTATTCTTTATCTCCTTCTTGGACGTGCTAAAAAGGAGGCTCATTCTTTCTTTGACCTCCTACTTCCCCCAACATAGCTTGAAGGAAATACTTGTTGGTTAAAACCAGAGTACCTACCATAAGGAGTTGGTAGTTTCACTAGGCAGATAAGACATATGCCCAATTAATCAACAGACCAATACAAGACAAGTATGTTGGGCCCAATGTGATGTGGTCAGTGTTATAACTCAGATAAGGCGGCAACCGGAGTGACCTAAACTTGAGAATATTTCAGGAAAGTTATAGGCTCTGAGTTGATTCCCAAAAGCTGGAGAGGGTTTATTGGGGGAAGGAATGAAAAGGGTATTTCAGAAGGAGAAAACAATAGGAGTAAAACATTGTGGTGAAATGAACCTGGTAGATGTATGGGAATAATGAGAAGGACCTGGCTGGTACAGAATCTATTAGGGACCAGAAGGATCAGAAAAGTTGGAATACTCTCTACTCCATTCTGTTTCTATCTTTTCCTTTTGCACGGGAGGCAGTGTGGTAGAATGGAAGGAGCATTGACTCTAGAGTCAGAGGAATTGGCTTCAAATCCCACCTCTGACACTTTCTGCCTGTTTGACCTTAGGTAAGTTACTGCAGCTGATTCCCTGGCCTTCAGTTTTCTTCATCTATAAAATGAAGGAGTTGGACCAGACAACTTCTGAAGTCCTTTCTAGACCTCTATCAATAATCCTATCATTGTCCAGATCTCAATATAATATTCCTCAATAATAATATTCCAATAATAATATTCCAAATATACCCAGAGAATTAAAAAAATTGAGATTGGAAGGCACATTAAGGAAGATCGAGTCTGGGTTAGTCTCCCTCCATCACTCCCAGGTTTGTGAGGAAACTCAAGGTCATAGTTGAGACATGAATTTCCCAAGGGCACGGTTTATTATTATTATAGTCCTCTAACTAGTAATACAATTCTCTTGCCATTATAGCACTTGCCTCTCTAAAGAGCCACTATAGGGCTAAACACATTTTTAAGAATGTGGTGGTGGGGGCGAGTGGTGTGTGTGTGGGGGAGAGACAGAGACAGAGATAGACAAAGAGACAAAATGAGAGACAGAAGCAGAGACACAGATACAGAAAAAGACAGAGAAGGAGAGAGAGAGAGAGAGAGAGCACAATCCCTCAGCAGTCTGGCCCAGTAAGACATGGCAGCAAATAGAAAATGTTCCCAAGAGAATTTAACTCCTCTGTGGCTTCATGTTTAGCAAGGGGGGAAGGGACACAGGCATGGAGTAGAAAAAGTCACTTAGCAACTCCCACTGAAAGCCATTCAGCCTGCCTAGATGATGCGCTGATGGGTAGCCAAGTGGTTGTTTCTGAGTTACTGCGAAAAGCTCCTAGTTGAGGGGTTCTTAACCTTTTATGGGTCACAGACTCCTTTGGCAGCCTAGTAAAACCTATGGACCTCTTCTCTCAATAATGATTTTAAAAGCATAAAATAAAATGCATAGAATTACAAAAGAAACTTGCAACAGATGGAGCACTGGACCTGGAGTCAGGAAGACCTGAGATCAAATCATACCTCAGGCACTTACTAGATGTGTAACCCGGTATAAGCCACTTAACCTCTGTTTCCCTCAGTTCCTTCATCTGTAAAATGAGTAGGAGAAAGAAATTGCAAACTACTCCAGAATCTCTGCCAAGAAAGCCCCCAAAAGGATCTTGAAGAACTGGACATAATTGAAAAATGATTATAAAATAACAATAAAAAATTACAAACCTTAAAGTGATCTATAAATATAATTTGCTATTTAAATGTTATTTGTTATTATTATTGAAATATAGCTATCAAAATGTTTTTAACCACACAAGCTCACAGACCTCTGGTTAAGGACCCCTATCCTGCAGTCAACTAATAAGCCAGTGCTATGTCATTTTCATCAGACATCCTGTGAATAAAGACTAAAATCTCACAGATGACACATGGACTTCATTGGAGGCATCTTCAGCTTATCTTCAAGTAGACTTCTGTTCTCCCCACCAAGAGCCTCAGCCTCAGGGCATAATCTTCTCTGGCCCCGTGATTTAAGAGCTCTCTCTTGTCCAGTGTACGCCAAGAGCTAGAGCAATGGATAAAAATCTCTCAGACCTTGCATGTGCCAAGACCTCCTAGGGACCTGTGGTATCTGTGAGCTGACAAGGGCACCAGAGGATGAAAGCTCTCTGCCAGAAATTTGTACTGACTCAAATGATAGAAATAAGTCTATCTATCTATAGAGAATAGGGAAAACGGATGATTAAGATTCAAGTAGGCAGAATTCGTGTCCATCTATATGTTCAGCAATTTTTAAAGATTAGGTTTTAATTTTAAAAAACACAAAGAAAACAAAAGAAAAGGGAGAACTGAGCTTCAAAAGTGAACTGGAGAAATGATAGCTCAGACTTCCTCAGGAAGTTCCATCTGTCTCTCTCAGATCAAAATCCAACGTCTAATCCTCCAACTCTCAGATTTGGGGAACAGATTGTCGATGCTTTTGCTTCTTCATTTTATTGTGGCTTTGTTTGCCATCCAAGTATAACGGGGAGGCAGGAAGCCAGGTCCATTTTTCCCTTTCTCTACCCCTGTTTGACTGGCAAGATCCATCTCACTGCTGCAGACCTTCCCTGAGATAGCTAAATATGGTCTACTCAGAGAACGGCAAGAAAAACGTAGCATCTTTCCTACAGGTATTTCTGAAATAAGTTGTTGTGCAGCTTAGTTATTGACTCCTGCTTCATTCAGAAATGCTCATCTGCTTCAGCTGGGTATAGAAATCTATCTTACCCTGCAGGGAAATAGGAGGAGAAGGGGATAAGAAAAAGGATGAGGACTGATAGAAGGGTGAGTGGATTGGGGGAGGTGGTGGTCAGAAACAAAAGACTTTTGAGCAGGGACAAGGTGAAAGGAGAGAGAGAGAGAAGAATAAGCAGGGAAAACAGAATGGACAAAAATTCACAGTAATCACAACTGTGAGAAAATTTTTACAGTTTCTTCTGATATAGGCCTCATTTCTGAAATACATATAGAATTGAGTCAAATTCATAAGAATACAAGTCATTCCCCAATTGACAAATAGTCAAAGGATACAAAGAGGAAGTTTTCAGACTAAGAAATCAAAGCTATTCTATAGTCACATGAAAAAATGTTCTAAATCACTACTGATTAAAGAAATGCAAATTAAAACAGCTGTGAGATTCCACTACATACCTATCAGATTGGCTAATATGACAGAAAAGGAAAATAACAAATATAGGTGGGGATGGGGGAAAACTGGGACACGAAAGTACTGTTGGTGGAGCTGTGAACTGATCCAACCATTCTGGATGCCAATTTGGAACTATGCCCAAAGGGCTATAAAACTGCGCATACCCTTTGACCCAATGATACCACTACTAGGTCTGTATCCCAAAGAGATAAAATAAAAAAGGAAAATGATAAGAAGATATATACATATATATATATACATATATGTACATATATATACAGTGTGTGTACATATATATATACACATACACATGAAGATATTTATATTTATAGCAGCTCTTTTTGTGGTAGCAAAGAATTAGAAATTGAGGGGATGTCCATCAATTGGAGAATGGCTAAACAAGTTGTGGGACATGACTGTGATGAAATGTTATTGTGCTATAAGAAACGATGACCAGGATGCTTTCAGAAAAAACCTGGGAAGATTTACATGAACTGATGCAAAGTGAAATGAGAAGACTCAAGAGAATATTGTACATAGTAACAGCAACATTATACCACAATCAACTGTGAATAACTTAACTATTATCAGCAATACAATGATCCAAGACAATTGCAAAAGACATGATGAAAAACGCTATCCATCTCCAGAGAAAGAACTGATGGAATCTGAGAGTGAAAAATACTTTTTTAAACTTTATTTTTCTTGGGTTTTTTGTCTATGCTTTCTTTCACAACACGGTTAGAAAGGAAATATGTTTTGCATGACTGCACATGTATTACCTATATCAAATTGCTTGCCTCCTCAACAGGCAGGAGGTAAAGAGAGAATTTGGAACTCAATGTTGAAAATTGTTTTTACAAATAATTAAGGAAAAATAAGATACTAAATAAAATAGAAAGAATTTTTTTTAAATATGGAAAACACTATATAAGTACTAGCTAGCTAGTAGCAGTAATAATAATTCATCTTAGGTCATAGGATGCGCAGACATGTCAGTTCTCTAATTAGCAAGTTTCCTTATTGCAAAGGCCTAGATCTTTTGTTTCTTTGCTTCTACCTGTAGGCCCTAGCCAGGAGAAAAATATAATATTTAAAATTAAAAATTGAAATGCACTTGTGCCAATAGGGGTGGCACTTGTTTTGTTTTCTTTAGGGGGAGGGAATGAGTACCCTCCAGATGTGTATAAGACAGCAGCTTGAACTGAAGGCAGTATGTGATGAGCAGGGAACCAGCTGCCCAAGCAAGTACAAAGAATGTGGGGAAAAGCAATCTGTGCCTCAGACCATGTTTTCCAAACTCCCCAAATTTAGACAATGCCAAAAACAAGGGGTTACTATTTGATTCTTCTTTACAAACACTAAACGGCATCCACCGTTGGGAAGATTTCTTCTCATTTCAGCTTACACAAAAGACCAGTGGGGAGCCCCATCTGATTTATAGTGCAGTTCTGAAATGAAAAACTTATTTGTTTTCTGTGACATACTTTTACACAATGAAATATTATCTAGAGAGGAAGTACCTCCCTATAATTCTTTATTGTCATGCAAATGCCAGGTAGGCAACCTCCTCACCTTGTGGCCTCCTATTATACCACCCAGGAACATTCTGTCACAATTCACATGACATGCCTCAATGATTATTCTCAATCAACTAATGAGTCAGACATCACTTGTCACTATATGCCATTCTCTTTTTACTGCTCCCCACCTGGGAAACTCTGAAATGTTTCAAAGACTTGGGTTGAAGATGCAAGCCTGGAACTCAGTACAGTAACTCACCCATGGCAAAGAGGGCTTTGACACAGGGCACCGATATGGAAGAGGAAGTTGGACTTTCTTCTTGCTACACCCACCATTGCCATGTCAGCTTTCCCCTCGTTTCCCCTTCTAGGCCTTAATAATACCTTTCCTTGCCTACCTCAACTCTCCATTACAGTCAGATTGACCTCCCTCCCTCCTTATCCTTAACTGAATTTGCCCCAAGCTCTTATGGCTAGTTGAAATTCTGCCCAAACTTTTCAAAGCTCAGTGACACCCTGAGTTTTATAAGACTTTTAGAGACTTCAGTGAGTGCATTGAGGGGAGAATGGGACCAGTAAAGCTTGAAATCAGAGAGATAGGCAGTTGAGCAGAGCACTACAGCTTTATTTCTGCTCTGAGGAACTTCAGGAATCTCTATGAGAAATAAGCTATCCACATAACGAAGCTGGACAATAAAATTAAAGAAAAGAATTAAAGATTAAAAAAAATTAAAGAAAAATTAAAGAAAAAAAATGTCACATGAGCAAAGCCAGTTAAGGAATACCAAACGTCACGGGATCAGATAGAACAAAGACAAAATTAATAATAGCTAGCAAGATTTGCAGAATACTTTACAAATAGGATCTCATTTTATTCTCACAATAACACGGGGAGGTCAGTGCTGCTATTACCCTCATTTTAAAGATGAGGAAACTGAGGCAGACAGTGAACTGCTGAGGGTCATGCAGCTAAAAGGTGTTTGAGGAAAGATGAGAACTCGGATCTTCTCGACTCGTGGTCTAGAGCTCTTACCTAGATTGCGGTATAGAGCTGGAAGAGACCTTGGAGGCCACCTAAGTCCACATTCCAAGAGAGAGAGATAAAGAAACTGAGGCAGAGGATTAAAGTCCCTTGGCCCAACCCCCACAAAGACAGAAAGTAGCAGAGTCAGGGTGTAAAGCCAGATCTTCTACTATCAGAGTCAGTGTTATTTCTACTGTCAATGAGACCTTTGTACCTGCTAGTGATCACTAGAGAATGACATTTACACAGTACTTTAAAGTCAGAAAGGTGTTTTCCATGTGTGTTATCTCTTCTGAGCCTCATAACAGCCTTCTGAGACGTACTAGAGCTCTGCAGATGAGGAAACTGAGACTCCAGGTAGTTAAATGACCCGTTTAAGGTCATATAGTTAGTAAATGTCAAAAGCAGGCAACGAGGATTTATTAAGAGTTTATTTTGTGCCAGGCACTGTACTAAGCTCCAGGGATACAAATAATAGCAAAAAGAAAGAGTTCCTGCTCTCAAGAAGCTTATATTACAATGCAAGAAGGTCACATATAAAAGGGATTGACTGGGTGGGGACATAATGGGGAACTCTGGAAAGTCAGTTATAGCCGGAGCCAGAAGGGAACATGGCTGCCCTGAGTTTGTTCCCAAAATGGAGGTCCAGGATGGCCCTCAGTAATGGGAGAAGAGGGTTGGCGGCAGGTCATTGACTCATGGTGGTCAAAATGAGAAGGCCACGAAAACAGCACTTGAACCCAGGCCTTTCTCCCTTCCAGGCCAGCCCACAATGTCTTCTGCCTTATTGCCTCTCTGGTCAGAGAATCAGCTTGCTGGTACATAACCTAGAGGAAACACAGAAATCCACCTTTCCATCTTCCTTTAGAGTAGATCAAACCTTTGGCCTGCAATAGCTGCAGGCTGATATTGGCTTTCATGTGGCAACTCCAGAACCCATTACTCTGGGAAAATTGCTTTCTATACTCTAATATGCTATGTCAGGGTCCAAAGGGACCTAGACCCCAAACAGTGTTTAATACTGACCATAAAATATTTAGAGCTGGAGATATTACTTTTAAAATGCTTAGGAATGTAGAATTTTATCTAAAAAAAAAAAACCTCAAGCTTTATTCATTAGGGGAGTGATTTAATAAAGTTTTCATTACAGAGTATTTACTCTGTGATAATCAATTATAGCCAGTAAATTAAAATATAAATTAGGCTGTCTGCAGAAAAGAAGTTCTAAATCAATTGGTTCAAGGTCCACATAAAAAGAGGTTTTAAAGTTGCATTTTCCTGATGTCAAAGCTAATGCCTTCCAGTAAGACTATTCAGCAAGCGTGATGGGATATGGTAGAACTCTGGGTCTGGTGTCAGAAGACTTTGGTTCAAATCCTTGTTCCTCTTAATACCTGTGTGACTTTAGACAAGTCCTTTCCTTCTACACCCAGTTTCCTCATTTACAAAATGAAGAGGTTAGCCTAGATCAATGGTGACCAATTCAAAGAGGAAAGGGAGTCACTAAACCATACATAAGAATCCCTGTGGGCCACATATTGACTTATAAAACCTCATGTGAGTGTTATCTCTGTTGTATTTTTTTAATACTGTTAAATATTTCCAAATTATATTTTAATTTGGTTTGGGACTATTCTGCAGTGTTGTAGGCCCCATATTTGAAATCTCTGCTATACACCACCAAGTATCCGTGGCCCACAATGAATGAGTTGGTTTAAGAACTATGAAATAAGATGGCCTCTCGAACCTCTGCCAAAAATTAAGTGTGGAATTTTAAAAGGTGGTCATAGTAAGAAGCAGCTGGCCAACACTAAAGTCCGTTCTCCTGACTCTACCCCAAGAGTGAGAATAAAAGAAAACAAAAGTATCTAGACTGTTCTAATTAAATAATTGAACTTTTTAAAAATTTGAATAAATACAAAAACCTGCATGACTAATAAGTACAAAGAACATTGTCCTGGGAGTCAGGAGACCTGGGTTCCATTTTTAGCTCTGCCACTAACAAGTTATATCTATGGATAATACCTTTTTCATTCCTCCATGCCTCAGTTTCTCCATTTGTAAAATAAGGACATAGGGCTACATGACCTCTAAGCTCCCTTCTCACCCTAATACTTCATAGGTCTATGACTTTCCTGGCTCATCTTCCTCATATTTGCCCAAGTAAAGTCCAGAGCAGAGATCCTAACCAGATAGGCCTGGATTTTAACCCCCTCTTCCCATATTTCACAATTGAACATGCCGATCACATTTTCTTGGGTAATTTTTATGTTACAGGCCATTTCATTTCTTCTCTATGCATAACTGTCTCTCTGCCCTCACTGCCTGAACTCTAGCTAAGATATACTCCAGTTTTAAAAGGTTTGGATTTTATTGAGCATGAAAATTTTTAGAATCCAGACCTATTACTTTTCCACTGGCTGCTCCACTCCTTTGTAAGATAATTAATGAGAGTCATAGGAAATGATGGCTTTTCCTTCACATTAAAAAGAAGAGAGATGGCCCCTCCCTCTGTCTTACTGTGCCTCAACATTCCCAGAGCCTTTGTGTGAAGCAATGGGACTAGGGGCAGTCAAACGCTTTTTGCCTCTTTTCTGAGGTACCTAGAAGACTTTCCCACCCCCCAAATATTCCCCTAGGGGCTCCTCTAAGAGATGGAAACTCTATCATTTGAGTGAAAGCCTTGTCCTCTGTCAAATTAAACAAGAGGAATTTATTAAGCACACCCAATGTGCACAGTGCTGTCTGTGATCCGGACTGAGGATGCTCTGGGAGTGGTAACACATTAAGCCATTATCAATCACTGGAGCCTCGACATGAATTAGTTTATCAGATCTTTTCCAGAACTGCTCTCTGGGAGCAGCTCCCTGCAGAACAAGAATAAGAATTAATAGGTGAAGGGAGAGAAAGAGAGCTAGGGCATTGACTGTGCCAAGCAAGACTGGGTGAGATATTGCAATGAGGGCAGCAGGCACCTCAGGGAAGAGAGGGCCTGGTGGGGAGAGGAGAGCACTGGAAAAGTCCCCAGAGTAGCTGGATCTGCTTCCTGATTTTTCTGGTATTCTCTCTAAAATGCAATACACACACACACACACACATACACACACTATGGATAACTGGACTAAAAGATAGCTCAGAGGTCAGAATCCTTCCCATTAGCACAAGCGTACAGCAACCATTCTCCTGCCACGCCTTCTGTGTGCACAAGCACACACACATTGTTGTTGGGTTTGTCCTTTGTTTTTGAAGAGGACCATGACATCAGGGAGATGATGACAAGACTTGCAGTTGACTTTGATTTGAGCGAGGGAGTTGCTGTGCAAGGTCACCAGCCTCACTTTCTCCTCCAGAGCCATCTGGGTCCAGTAACAAAAAATTCATCAGGAAGAGTGGAGATGGCCCAGGATGCAATGGGAGATCTTGGCCCTTTTAGGCTAAGGCCTTTTCACTTACTCACTTTGAGTGAGGTAACGAATAGGCCTCTTTAAGAAGTAAGTCAAGGGATGGCCCCTTTAATTAGAAAAAAAGAAAAAAACATCAAGCTGGGAGGGGAAGACCCTCAGGGTTACTGTTCCAAAGAGAAAAAGTTACCATGGACATTCACTCTAAGCCAGGAGGCCCAAAATATAGCCATTAAGTGGAACTTGGGCAGGGACACATACTGACATACCCCATTTGGTTCTGTCTCCTTCCCTATCACTCCTAGGAAAGGAGATTCTACCAGGACTAAGAGACCTTTCACATGATTCACAGCAGGCTTACCTCCTATCAATAGATGGGAGAGGGAGCTGCCAATAGAATGCAATGGCAAGTACCGAGACACCTTTCTTTTCTAAAATCTTTGTTTGGGTCCTGCCTGGGACCTCCAAACACTATCTTTTGTCTGGCCTGAACTCGTCACCTTAGGCCATAATTCTTAGAAATTCTGCCAATGTTAGCACAAAGCATTGAATAGGATAGGTGTTGAATTAATGTACCTATGCATGCACAAATGAATGAGTGAATGAATGAATGAAGGCTTTGAGTGATGAAAATATACCCAGGTACTAACTGCTTTTAAAAGCCTTTAATGTTTGGGAAAATGTATGTACATTCATGCAAACTAAAGTAAGCAGAAGCAGGAAAACAATATGTCAGCCAGTCAACAAGCACATATTAAGGTATTAATATGCTAGGTGGTGCAGTGGATAGAGTGCTGGGCCTGGAGTAGGGAAGACTCATCTTTTTGAGTTCAAATCCAGCCTCAGGCATTTACTAGCTGAGTGACCCTGGGAAAGTCACTTAACCCTGTTTGCCTCAGTTTCCTCATCTGTAAAATGAGCTAGGGAAGGAAATGGAAAACTGCTCCAGTATTTTTGCCCAGAAAACCCCAAATGGGCTCACTAAAGTTATATACAACTGAAAGCAACTGAGTTCTAGGGAAAACGTTCTAGGAACTGTGCTAAGTAATAGGGATAAAAATAAAAAGAGAAAACAATCCCTTCTTTCAACAAGTTTATACCCTAATGGGGGAGATTGTACAAAAAGGCACAAGATATATCTAAGGCAGATATAAAATCACTTTAGATAGTGAGGCATTAACAGCTTGGAGGGTCAGGAAAGGCCTACTACAGAAGGTCATGTTTTTGACAGCAACAATACAAATGAAAAGAAAATATCATAAAATTATAATAATATAATAAATTAATAGATAATATAATAATAAAATACAATAAAATTAAAAGGAATGCTATGAATTTTTAAGATGAAGCTTGACCTCCAAGAAGAGATAGAATGTACCTCTTTGTGTTCTTTGCAGAGGTAGCAATGATAATAACAATAAAAAGCAGTTCTATATTACCAGCTCCATGCTAGACACTATGCTAAGTACTTTACAAAAATCATCTCATTTGATTCTACAGCAATCCTGGGAGGTAGGTGCTGTTACTATCCTGATTTTGTAGTTAGAGAAATTGAAGCAGAGGTTAAGTGACTTGAACAGTTAGTAACTTCTCACAGTTAGTAAGTATCTGCAGTTGGATTTGAATTCCAGTCTTCCTGACTCCAGATCTAGACCTTTATCCACTGAACCACCTAGCTGTGGGGCTATGCATGTTGAAACTTACATAAAATGCCAGACTTAGCTCGTATGTTTGGTTAGTTTTGCAGAACTATTTTTTTCTTTTTTCTTTTTTGTTATAAAAGATGGCTCTCTGGAGGAGAAAGTAGGAGAGACATATTGGGAAATAAAAGTATGAAAAACAAAAGCTATCAATAAACATTTTGAAAAGGCTTTAGTGACATTACCTAAAATTTCAGCAGGTGCAGTTAGAAAAGGAAGAGGATTCTTATTCAGTATCAATCAAACAAGATCATAGGAGTCAGAGCTAGAAAGGGACCTTATAGATCATTTATTCCAATCCCTTCATTTTATAAGTGAAAAAGCTGAGGTCCACAGATGTGAAATAACAGATTTCACTTAGGTCACACAGGTCATGAGAAATAGAGCCAAGAGAACATCTCAGGTCTTCTCATTCCAACTCAAAGGCTCTTTCCATCACAGCATTTTTTTCATGTCCAAGAACAGAACTGGAGAATTTCAATTCTTTGAAAAGTCAAATAGCCAGACAACTTCTCCGAAAGACCTGGTCTCCCAAGAAAGAGGTAAAAGTGAGAAGCTTTCTTGAAGATAACGGTGGCAGTGTTTACCCAGGATGCTCATCGAGAAAACTAAAGCTTTCCAAAAAAAGGCAGAGCTCATAATTGAACTGGATCTTTGCCTCTCAAGGTGTTGGGGAATAACAAAGCCTGAAAAAAGCAAAATACATTTTTCATAACTGTGAACGTGTTCTGGTTATGTCATCATGGCCTAAAGCACTTCTGGTGTATAATGATGAGCGAGATTTTAAAGGCACATTTTTGTTTGTTTTTCGATGTCACTTGAGAAGAAATTTCAATGAAGGGTAGAGGAAAAAGCTGTGTTCTAATTTTTCTTTAATCTCATTTCGTGTTTTCTTGATTCAGAGATCATTTAAAAAAACTCACTTGGATGTCAAACTAACTAGGTGCAAATTTCAATCCAGTAGCCATACATGACTATGAACAGCATTTCTACAAGGTGTCAAATTGCCTGTTGATAGTATTATGGCTCAACACATTCTGAGGATTATGAAAAGTTAATGGAAGCATGTCTTCTTCTGACTATTAGTGTGAAAATTCTACTATATGCAAAAGATTGGTATTTCCACATTTGTTTTTCTAGACTTAGTTCTGATATTGTGAATATAAAAAAAAATTCCACACAAGGGAAGAGAATTCATTCAGGGTTAGGTTCTTGAGCAATATGTGGGCTGATAGATGAATGGATGGATAGGTGAAGTTACTATGTTCTAGATACTGGCAAGATAGTCTCTGGCCACAAGAAGCTTATATTCTAATAGGGGAAGACAATACACATATGGGGAGTGGTGGACCCAAAGGATGGTCCTTGCAGACGTGGGGTAATTGATGGTCATGTCAGTCCATGGAATGGTTGGTATTGATTTTATCATTGTTCTCTGAACAAGATTTTGAAATGGGAGATAGGAGAGGAGGCAAAAGATGGTGACCTGTAGATTGATATGGCATCAAAATAGCTAGAAGATATCATGGTACTTTGGAGTCACATCAACAAGTATTTATTAAACATTATTTGCCAAGCACATAGACAAAAAGAAAAACATACCCACACCAGGGCATAGAGATGTTCAGAGAACCAGACGTGGGAGAGGGATGAAGGGTGGGAAACCGGGGCCCTTCAAAATGGAGGCTCTGGGGGAAATTCACTAAAGGAAGAGTGAGCATTGTTGAAAGCAGAAGGATGGTCCAGGGAGAAAAGACCACATAGAGAATGATCTTCCAGGAAGAGACCATAGAGACTGAGGGAACTTCCAGGGTTAAAAAGCAGCTGAATCATAGTGGTGAAATTCGGGGTAAGAAATAGATCTTGGAACACAATATATCGAAGAGCAAAAGACCTGGGGCTTCAGCCAAAAAGTCATACCTTTCAAATTTCAGTATTATTTTGAGTGAAAAAAATGGACATTTGACAAACCCGTAGACTTTCAAGACTTTGTTAAAAAGAATCTCCAACTTAATAGAAGATTTGACATATAAGAACC
>CM053625.1:104730136-104764955 GCA_028646595.1 Phalanger gymnotis
CTAAGTAGAAGGCAGAAGAATTAAAGCATTTATTCAGGCTCCAAAGTAACAGACCCACTAACCAGCCTCCCCATTTTGATATTTTGATCAAAAGCTTCCAGGCCCAATAAGTGCACCTCACAAGAGTAACCAGGAGGCCACAGAAAAACATGATGGTATTAAACCAAATCATATTCATGCTTCCCCTCTCCAGTAAGAAGATTACCCACTGGCCTCAACTCCTTGCTCAGCACCCCTCGGTCCACACACGGATCGGGTCATCTCTGCTTTGGCTTCGCTTTATCTTCACCTTCGGCTGTAGCTGTCTCTGGCTCCAACAGAAAATCAATCTTCAAGCTGTCTTCTCTCCTCTTATAGAGTTTTTGACCAGAGCTTATTGGTTCTTGAGCTGGCCTCACCCCTTAGGACCCTGGGAGGTTCACATCCACATAGATTAGGTTAACACCTAATAGGGCATGGCTCTGGAATTAACACCTCCCCTTAGCCAGACCCACCTTGGGCCCCACTTCAGTCATCAATCCACACCCACATAGGTTCCACACTTAATAGGGCTTTGGGCCTGGGGCTTAGCACCCAGTAAGGCTTAATGAAATACACTTAGTTACTCAAAGAAAACAAAGGCCATTTTGATTACCAACACATTTAAATGGGGATTTAGATGGGGAAGAGGGCTGGTAGTTATGGTAATCTACTTTCATCGGGAATGGGGGGCAGCTAAGTGGTGCAGTGAGTAGAGCACCAGCCCTGGACTCAGGAGGACCTGAGTTCAAATCTGGCCTCAGACACTTGACACACTAGCTGTGTGACCTTGGGCAAGTCACTTAACCCCAATTGCCCTACCTTCCCCCCTCCAAAAAAAAATAAATCTATGAGATGTCTAGGTAAAATAAGGTGACTGCTCACTAATTAGAAGCTCAAAGTACTAGAGTGGGAGCCTGAGTTCTGGGTCAGAGGTGAGTGGAAAATAAGAGCATGGAAGCTCAAAAATGCTCAGGAGATGACAAACATTGGGTTACTCCAAAAGACAACTATGAAATTGTATGTTTGTCAAGAGTTCCCTGTTAACATTTTTATAATCATTCAGACTGGTATATTGGAATATAGATAGTTCATCTCTGGAGATGACCAGACTATCTCTGAAGGGAATTCTCCAAGGAGTAATTATCTCTGAAGGGAATTCTCCAAGGAGTAATTATATAGATCCATATTTGTCATCAGGTGAGAGCTCATCTAATAATGATCAGAGGAAGAAAAGTGGTGGTGACTAATAATGCCCTGCTGAGAGGTATAGAAGCAACTTCTTGTTGACTTGACTTTTACAAAAACACTAGAAGAAAGTTCTGCCCTTTCCCTGAAATATAATTCTTAGATGTGATGACAAGACTCCCAAGAACCACCAAAACTCCTGAACACCCATTTTGGGTGAGTTCTGTGGGGCATTACTAAGAATGATGAAGTCACAGGCAAACATCTAAAGACTGTGGCACAAGGTAGAATTTTTATCATAACTACCATCTGAAATTAGAGGATTCAGAAGAGGGGGAAAAGAGATTTGGTGAGTCGACAGCTGGGTTAAAAGTTAGTGTTTGATAAAGGATGTTGATTTCTGGACAAGGCTTAAGATAAAGCAAAGACAAACTCATTCCTAGGAATTATGCATTCCTCTCAATGCTAGGGGTATAAGCACTGAGTATTCAAATACAAGTAAACTGCCTTCAACAAGCTTACATTTTAGGAGGGGAAAACCAGGCATCTAAGGGAGTGGTGGACAGGGAGGAATGTTTTAGACTGGAATGTCATGGGGATGGTGATGGGGATAAAGCTCAACCATTTAAAGTCTCCCTGTTCCCATGTTTCAGTTTCTACTTCTATGCCAGAAATCAAGCTCTGTAATAATAGCAAGCTCTCTATGGTTTGAAGAAATGTAGCAATCTCATTTCTCTGGCCCTTGCCTTTTTATGGATAGAAACCTTCACTTCATTAGTGTAAGAATTGAGTGTGTGGACCTATCTGCCCATTATGAATGTTATTTGTCTAGTCCCCAATAGAAAAACTTGGTCTCTTTACCTTTTAACCCTCTTAAAAATCTATCACAACTGTAAGTCTTTGTTAATAAAAGTAGAAAAAGCAATAATAACTAAATGCATCCAACTCAGTACAATTCTATCCAGTCAAAATTCAACCTAATAGACATTTATGAACCACCTACTATGTGCTAGGTACTAAGCACTGTACTAAGTGCTAAGGATATAATTAATAAAAAGGAAGACTGTCCTTGCCTTCATTATAACCTAATGTGGAAAGACAACACACAGAAAGAGACGGGAAAGTGGTGGAGGGGTGGTGAAAGACCAGGGGCTACATGGCATGTGGGTATCCTGTTCCACGGAGTTAAAACCAGGTAGAGCAGCAGATGAAGAGTAAAGCCCAAAAGTCCAATTTCTGCACTCTATAAAGAATGGTATTAGTAGGAGTTTGATATTCTATCCCCTAGTCTTCCTAACAGGGAGGAGAGGAAGCTGAAGGAGGTAGTGTCAGTCAAGGCTTGAGTTAACAGAATGATGATGAGATTAGAGTGACAAGCTTAACCTAGGAGGGAGCATCTTGTTCCATGGAGTTGAAACCAGGCAGGGCAGCATATACAGAATGGTGTGTCTTTTATTTTAATGTCTTTTCATTTTTATTCCTCCCTCTCATTTAAAAATTAACAAATGTTGTCTGTGTAAAATAACATCTTCTCTCTAGTTAAATTTAGCTACATGGCATTCCTTTAAGACATAGATCTCATTTTTGGTGGAACTGATAATAAACTTGTGAATTCAGCCTAGTTACATTGAAATTATGGGAAATTAAGAGAGAAAAATAGCCATTTAAAAGTTGATAGACATTGTTAACAAGAATATAAACACTTATTGCCATGGTATATAATAGGAAGGGACCCAGGATGAAAGCCTAGAGATTTAGCTTGGAAATTCCAGTCCCTTAAATGGGGATGATTATTTTCTAGAACAGTTGGCTTAGGTATTTCTTCTTCTCATGAGTCATCTTTCATATATCTTCTTCTTTGCTCATAGAGTCCTAAACCAGAATGTAATCTAAATTAGGGTCAAGCCTATTTCAGCAGACAAGACCTTGGCTTGGTCATAGCAGAAATACTCATTTCTATTAAAATTCCCTCCAAGTATTTCCAGTTGGTGTTCTGAGAATTCATTTTTTTCTTTTTTTTTCTCTTTTAATGTCTAAATGCCATCACGTTGCCTTGCTTTCTCTTCTTTTCCTCATTTGGTGGTCTCTCTGAAGGAGAGGGGGATCTTTTCATTTTGAAGGCACTATGCTCCTCTCTGAGCAAATTGTACTCCTCCTGGGTTCCAGTACATTCATCATTTTTCAGCTAGGCTATGTTTCGATAAGAAGTCAGTAAGAAAAATTTTCCTGAATTTTCGTTTCTTCTTGATGGCTGCAAGAGGAGGGTTGTTTTTATTAGCTTGGATTACCAGAGATTTGCATAATAAATACATAAAAATGCATAAAAGCCCTCATCAGGGCTAGGTACCAGTGAATCCTTTTTAAAAGAAGCTAGTCTCTTTTGTTCAGCAGGCAAGCCAAAACTCAGCAGCTCAAAGAAACAGCTCCAATATTCAGATTCAAACCTCCCCCTCCCACTGCTGCAGGGAGAAAAAAAGCATTAGTCATTCATGAGATCTCCCAGGGACTTGGGGAACTGAAGGTCCTGCAAGGCTCTCACTGCCCTGACTTTTCCAAGGTTTCTGCTCCAGGACCAGTGATGTCTGGTGCTCTAAGTGTCAATGGCATCTCTCCTTTTTGCCTTCTGCACCAGTTCCAGTCCCCACTTTGTTCTGGTCATGGTCCTTCCTCCCTGAAATTTTCCCCCCATTTATCTCTAAGCCTGCTCATGTCTGACATACATAGATACAGAAGTTTCATTTCAGGAAGGTAACTAAAAGTAACTGTGAATCACCAGCTTCTCTCTTCCCACTCTTATTAAAGAGCTGGAATACTAGTTGTGTTCTTATGTCCTATTTTGGCATCTTAATTTTTTTAAAAAAAGAGTAGAGGGTAGAGTCAGCAAGCTCCCTGGGCTTGATATCTGTTCTTGTCTTAACGGTGACACAATTTCAAAGGGTAATTTGTAAGCATTAATAAAGAAGAGAAGTATTCATTAAAGCTGGCGTGGCATTGTTAAGAACACATCAAGAACCAGGACAACCTTTTTTGACAGGGTAACTAAACTGGTGGATGAGGGGGATACTGGAGACATCATTTGAAAGAGCTATTGAAAGGAAAACTTACAAGAAAACATTTCCTACTCATAAGAGCTATCCAGAAAAATAATGGGTTGCCTCAAGATATGAGAGATACTCCTTCAGTGGAACTTACTATCTTCTAAGCTGATACTGGATGACCACTCATTGGATTTGTTTTGGAGGGTGGACAGCAAGCTCAATATGAGTTAACAGTGTGATAATGACAGTTTAAAAAGCTAATAGAAATCCTAAACTGTATTAAGAATGGGATAGGGTCCAGGCCCATGGAATTGATACTGCTGTACTATGCCCTTGTCATAACATATATGGAGTACTGTATTCTGTACACTTGAGGACTGATATTGGTAAGTTAGAAAGTATTGAAGGAGATCAACCAGAATAGGTAAACACTTGGGGTTCATGTCACTATAAGGTTAAGCAGGGTGGGACATTTTTACTGTTTTCTCTTTTCCCAGCACTTATGTAATCAAATGTCTTTGATGAGTCTGGCCTTTGTTTCTTTGATTAAATCAGGAGTCTTTGATGACCTGCTTAACTCAAGTGAAAGCCTAGTTTACATGGGTTTTGAGTCACATGTTTGTGATGCCCCTTGACCTTGAACAGGGTATATAAACTCAGAGGTTAGCGTTTTGTTTGGGGCTCTCAATCACTGGAAGAGTGTTGATGTGGAGACTCTGGGTAGCTGCTGAAGCCCCCCAACTTTGAAAAAACCCAGATGTTGGTGCTTCTCTTTTTGGTAACTATGTATGTGATGTCTTAATCAGACAAAGCCTGTCTGTAGAAAGTGTTATTTGCTCTGTGTATATTGTCTCTATTTGTAATTTCTGTTTGTATTTGCTCTGAAGTTCAGGGCGCTGGCTTTTCCCCCTAAACTAAGTGAATGATATATGTATGTTTGACTAAAGTGAGATTATTAACTCCTTAAAGTTGCATTCCTTAGAAAAGCAGATCAAAGAACCTGTGCTGGCAGCTCTTGTTGCTGGTCTTCTTGAGTCTTATACCCCTACAGCAGCTGCAAGCAGCATTGTTGTTACAGCCACTTGAGGATAATTTGAAGTGGGGAAGGGGGATTTTGTCTGTAGAAGAGACTTAGGGAAAAGTAGATAGCAATTGTCAAATACTTGGAAAGTTGTCAAGTGAAAGAGGGAATAGATTTTTCTTCTGCTTGGTCACAGAGGGCAGAATCAGGAGCAAAAGATGGAAGTTGCAAAGAAGCTACTTCAGCATTAATGTCAGGGTAATAAAAAAACAGAAACAAAGACCCAAAATTTCCAAATATTTAGAACTATTCGCAAGTGGAATGGGCCACCTTGGGAAGCCATGTGTTTTCCTTTTACTGCAGGTTTTCGAGAAATGCTATCTTTGCCTTGGACAAGAGTGACCTCTTAGTCCTGGGTATATTGTAGAGGCAAAGATGCACTAGAACCACCTCCAATGAACTCTTGGGAGAGTCAATTGTTAAATTTGCATTGTGAGCATGTGCACCTTGGGAATTGACAAATGCTATTAAATCAGGGCTTGATTTACTGTTTTATTGATTGTCTAGACTTAAAAATCACAGAGAAAATGTAAATAATGTAGTTTAAATTTAAAGTGTGTTTTGTCTTCCCTCTACCCTCCCCCCAGCTGGTTGTTAAACATTTACCAGCACATCCTTGTGTAAAGGGGATTTTTTTTTTTGATCAGGTATGGGTTAGATTAAATAGCCCATGAAGTTACTTCCACTTTCGAGATTCTATAAAACCTTATGCCCTGAGGAAATGAGAATGCTTCAGTCAAGAGAAAGGGGTGACACAAAAATGTTGAATGGTAGATAGGGGTCTGTAAGGAGAAATTATAAGGTGGCTGAGCCAGGAGGCACAAGAAAGAGAATACCATATATGGCGACTGCTTTAAAATTCTTCACCAGGCTGGTTTAGCCTCACAGTCAAAATATTCCTCCTACTCAGTTCTGCTTCCTGTCACTCTATCCTCCCTGGAGATGGCGAACAGAAACTCTCCAGATACTCTCTGATATCATTTAGTTGAGGGCTTATCAACTTGCCCATTACCTCCTTCTTCCCATTGGTAAAATGTTCCCATTTTCTAAAATCCACTCTTTCAATGCATTCATCACAGCAGTCTCCCAGTCTGAGCCAGCTTAGAGTTCCATTGTTCGAAATTGTTGATTTTAATGATGGGCCTTGTATCCCTTTAGGCGAGCATTCTTAATTTGGGGTACATAGATTTCCCTAAGGATAGATTTCAAGGGATCCATTAATTTAGATGGGTAAAAAATACATCTTTACTTCTATATAATTGTTTCTTTTGTAATTTTATGGATTTTATTTCACCCATTTAAAATACTATTCTGAGAAAGGGTCCATAGGTTCCACCAGGCTGTCAAAGGGGTCCATGACTAATTTTTTTAAAAAAGCATTAAAAATCCTTATCACAAAGGCAAGACCTATGCTGAGTGGGACAAGAGGTCCCACCTCTCTACTCCCAAGCTCCTCTGCCAGATGCAGAAAGAGAGAACTTGAAAAAAGGAAAAGGCAAATGCAAAGGCAAAATTAAAAAAAAAAAGAAACAAATTACTTGAGAGAAGCCTTGGGTGAAGAGACACAACTCCCCAAGAGCCACAGACAATCACAAATCCAGAAGGCAAGGTGAATTTTGATTCCCTGCACGTAAGTATTCATAACTAACCATAAATGGGTTTGGGATCTAGAAGAGTTGAAATGCTGGAGAAAGCCCAAGGAGTGATTTCTTATGGGAAAATTATTTGAACTTCAAACTCTGAGACCTACTACCCAGTAAATAGAATGTGGCATGAACTTGTCTTGTAACATCACTGGAATTGCTACGAATCCAGAGTTTTAGATGTCTTCCCTTTAGATGCCTTTCCCTTTAGATGTCCTTCACCTTTATAACAGCTGGGAAATACAAACATAAAATCACTAGACAAAAATATTATGGAAATATTTCCTGCACAGATGTTTTCCCTTTGACCATTTCAGTTTTGGTAAGGAACCAGGATATTCTTACTGGTATTTATTTATTCATTTATTCTCTCTCTCTCTCTCTCTCTCTCTCTCTCTGTCTCTGTCTCTCTCTGTCTCTCTCTCTCTCTCTCTCTCTCTCTCTCTCTCTCTCTCACACACACACACACACACACATTCATTCTCTCTCATATGCACACATACAACTAATTTAAAAAAGGCAGTTATTCCAACTTCACATAGAGCTATACAACAGGAGACTCCTCTCAAGAAAGACTCCATTTAAAAGGATCTTTCTGCAACCTTCCTAATTTCATTACTGTAATTATAGATGGGCGATCCAGAGAAGTACAGGTCTGTATGAAACAAAACCATAAAATATTCAAGCTGGAAGAGGTTTCTGTCATCTGCTTAATCCAATTCAAACAAATTCAACAGATATTTATAAAACAACTACCGTGTATAAAGCATCAAATATTGTACTAGAGACACCAGTTTTAGATAGGCCACAATCCAGGCCCACACGGAGCTATAATCCAGCTGGCAGAGATAACTTTAATGCACAACAGTAATGGTAATAACAACTGACATGAGAAATAAACCAGACCCAGATGACCGGGTAGGAGTAGGTCCTACATCCCTGGTTTTAGTGCAAAAACAACATCCTTTAGAGAATGAGAACATTATTATTTTTATGTTATCAACTATGATCCCTATGGCTAACAACCCACCACCACCAATTTATTTCCCTATACCTATGTTGTTCAATCACTAGCAACATAGGAGCAAATTATCCTCAACTCCAATCTTCCCCCTCCTATTCCATTATCGCCACGCATTTAAACACCCTACCACATCCCATTCCAACCTTAATTGCCTCTTCCACTGTGCCCTCCGGAATTCCAGTTCCATAGTAAAGAAACTCTCCTTAAGTCTAGATCTCTTACATAGTCTTTCCATATACTAGCCATCAGGGAGACCTGGCCTTCCACAAATCAGACTGCATCCCATGAGAAGTAATCTCAGAGAATACATTAGCCATTGTGTGTGGGCAGGGGTGTGTGTGTCAGGAATCAGGAAAGACTTCTTGCAGAAGAAGGGATTTGAGGTAAGTATTGAACGATGCCATGGAGGTCTATAAGGAGACAGGTGAGGAGAGAGAGAAACTTCCAGGCTTCAGGGACAGCCATGAAAAGACATGGAGCTGGGAGCTAGACTGTCACGGGTGCAGAACAATATGAAGGACGATTTATGAATGATCATAGTATATGTGGAAAAGAGTTAAGCATAAAAAGAGTGTGTAAATGAGAGCAGACCAGGTTTTAAAGGCAAAAAAGAGACTTTTATATTTGATTCCAGAAATATAAAATTGCTGCTGGAGTTTATGGAGTAGGGTTTGGGGGTGGGGGTAACATGGTCAAACTTGTGTTTTAGGAAGATCATTTTGACAGCTGAGGGGAGGATGATTTTGAGTGGAATTGACTTAAGACAGAGAGACCAACCAGCAAGTTATTATTTCAATAGTCCAGGGTGGCATTCCTCTATTTGACCATAACTTCCAATAGTCCCATCTGTCTCTATGCCTTTCCCTTCCAAATCTTATCTTTCACCCTTACTCTGACCTTCAGTACATCCATCCTTCTCATATATAGTATTTTCTCTGGCTTTTACTCATATTCTCACTTTACTTTCCTGCCTTTCCAAACCCTTTTTTTTATTTAAACATATTTAATTTCTTTTCTTTTTAATTTGTTTTTCATTTTTGGTTCCAAATTCTCTCCTTTCTTCCACTCTCTCCTCTATTCATTGAGAGTACAGGAAATATAGTACCCATTATACATATGAAGACATGCAAAACACATTTCCACATTAGCCATGTTTGGGGTGGGGAGAGAAGCAAGAAAAATAAAGAGGAAAAAATGCTTCAATCTATACTTAATCTACCAGTTCTTTATCTGGAGGTGGAGACCATTTTTCATCATAAGTCTTTTCTGCCTTTCCAATCTCAACATTTATTCCCTTTTGAATCCAACCAAAACACCTTTTAAGAGTTATAACCATTGTTATTCATAATTATAAAAGAATATGTTCCTTATAAGCATGAGCCTACACTTCAAGCTTTTAAAAAATTTTGCTATTTTACCAAAATTCAATTGATTAAGTGAACTCTACAGTTTTCAATTCTTTGAATATCCTGTTGTATCGTAGACCATCCCTTGACACATCTAAGCTATGGATTCATCTGTTCTTTGCTCATGTGCTGCTAAATGTACTAAATGGAAGGAACCCTATAAGGATATTATGTGAGTACATTATAAATTCATGTTATCTAGCTTCTCTGCTCTCACTGCAGCAAGACAACTTTCTGTTCCTCCCTAAGTGATTCACTCTTTTACTCCCCACAGAAGCTATTATGAACCTTCTTTCTTCTTCTCAAGTCTCACATACCTCCTCTTCCTCCTCCTCCATCTTTCTTAAATGATGACCTCTCTTCTTACTTTAATGAGAAAATTGAAGCCATTCAATGTGAACTCCCTCTTCAACACTTCTCATCTCAAAACCCCTTGAAATCATACCCCACTTTTTCCTTCTTTCTTCCAACCTCTTGACAATCAGGTGGCCTTTTTACTTGCTCAAATTGACTCTGCCCCTGATATCAGGCCCTCCCATCTTGTCCAGCAAATTGCAACCCCAATCATACCCTCCTTCTCTCTAATATGCAGCTTCTTCCTATCTACTGATTCCTTCCTGACTGGCTTCAAATTTTGTTAACAAACCCCACCAAACTCTTCACTAAATCATGTCTTTTCTTCCTTTCCTAGAAAAAGCTGTTTGCACTTGTTGCTTCAACATCTTCTCTTCTTACTCCTCCACCTTTTTACAATCTGGCATCCAGTCTCACCACTCAACTGAAACTAGTCTTTCCAAAGTTAACTACTATCTCTGATTGCTAAATCTGTTGGTCTTTTCTTACTTCTAAAACTTCTGGATCTGATTTCTATTTGATACTGTTGACTACCCTTTACTCCTGGATGTGCTCTCTTTTCCAGGCTTTCGTGACAATATTCTCTCCTGGTTGTAACCTACCTTTCTAATTACCCTTTCTTGATATCCTTTGCTGGCTCATCATCCATATAATGCCCTCCAGGCATAAGTATTCCTCAAGAATCTATACGGGACTCCCTTTTCTTCTCTTTCTACATATTCCCTGTGGATGATCTCTTTTACCTCTTGTGGGTTTAACAATCACTTAATTATTGTTTTAACTACTAATTGATAATTCGATAATAAAATTAATAAATATTAATGATAGATAATTGATAATAATGATAACAACAATGCTAATAGCAGCTAGCAATTATGTAACACTTTAGGCTTAGCAAAGATCTTCACAAATATCTCCTTATCCTCACAACCCTAGGAGGTTAGTGTTATTTATTATCCCTTAGACTTGCCTGTGGTCACATAGCTAGTACGTGTCTGGGGCTGGATTTGAACTCTTGTTTTCTGGACTCCAGGTCAAGCACTCTATCCACTGATTCCTACAGCCAACTATGTAGATGACGCTTTGTTGTTGTTCAGTTGTTTAGTAGTGACTCTTTGTGATCCCATATAAGGTTCTCTTGGCAAAGATACTGGAATGGTTTGCCATTTTCTTTTCCAGTGGATTAAGGCAACTAGGGTTAAGTGAGTTGTCTGGGGTCACACAACAAGTGAATATCTGTAGCCAGATTTGAACTTGGGTCTTCATGACTCCAGGCCCAGCACTCTATCCACTGCGTCACCTAGTGGCCTCTGATGAACCTTAGATCTATATAATCATCAGCCCTAGTATCTCCTTGAATTTTGGTCCCACATCACTAATTACTTATTGGACATTTTAAACTAGATGTCCTGGACATTTAGAATTCAAAATATCTAAAAAAAGACCTCACTATTACTCTTCCCTCCCCCATACAGACACATCTTCCAAACTTCCCCATTTCTATTGAAGATACTACCATTTTTCCAGGCTCCCATTTTCATGTTGGTGTCACTTTCCCTCTGTCCACATAGCCAGTCAGTTGCCAAGTTTTGCCATTTCTGCTTCTATGTGATCCCTTGATTCTGATCCTTTCTCTCTACTCATATAGTTACCATTTTAGTTCAGGGCCTCGTCACCTCTTGCACAGACTATTACAACAACTTCCAAATCAGTCTCCCTGCCTCAAATCTCTCACCACTCCAGTTCACCCTCCACCTGACTGCCACATTGATTTTCCTTAAATACAGATCTGACCATGTCACTTCTATTCTATAAACTCTAGTGAGTCCCTGTTGCCTCTAGGATAAAATGTAAATTACTGTTTACTTCTTATAGGTCTTTTTAAAAGACCTATCTTTCCAGTCTCTTTGGACATCATTGCCTTTCCTGCATTCAGTGATTTAGACAAATTATCCTACTCTATTCCTCACAGAAGGGGCAGCTAGATGAAGCAGTGGATAGGGTGCTGGGCCTGGAGTCAACAAGACTCATCCTCCTGAGTTCAAATCTGGCCTCAGATATTTACTAACTATGTGATCCTCGGTAAGTCATTTAACTCTGTTTGCCTCAGTTTCTTCAACTATTAAATGAGCTGGAGAAGGAAATAGCAAACCATTCTAATACCTTTGCCAAGAAAACCCCAAATGGGGTCATGAAGAATTGGATTTGACTAAAAACAACAAAACAACAATTCCTCACACAGAACACTCTATCTCCCATCTCCATTTCATTGCAATGGCCATTGCCCATCTATGGAATGGGCTGCCTCCTTTGCTCCACCTCATAGAAGCTCTCTCTTCCTTCCATACAAAGCTCAAGCCCCTTTCCCATAGCTATTTACCACCTTCATAAACTATCTCATATTTAATTACTTGACATTTATTTATATTCATTTTTTAATACTTAGTGTCTATATACTTATATACAGACATGTGCCTCCCAGTAGACTGCAGGCTTCTTGAAAATAGAGAACATTTCATTTGTTGTGTTTTTATTTCTAGGACCTAGCACAGTGCCTGGCACACATCAGGCACTGGACAAATGTTTGTTGATTTGATTGATACAGGCCTTTAAGATTTACAAAGCACTTGTACAGTTCTCATTTGATCTTCACAACAACCTCTAAGTACAGTAGGAATAATTATCCCCATTTGAAAGGTGAGCAGACTGAGGCTGATAAAAGCTTGAATGATTTGTCTAAGGTTGCACAGTTTCGAACCCAGACCTTCCTGATTCCAAGTTCAGTGCTTTTAGTGAATTTCACAGTGCTATGTGAGGTCCTAGGGAAAGATTAGTACTGATAGCGAGTTGCAATTGCAGCATAATTTAACTGCATTTAACTGTAATTCATTGATCTAATCAGTAAGCATTTATAAAATACTTATAGATAGAGAAACTGAGGCTCAAAGATGAGACCCATAGTCACATAGCTAGTTAGGAGCAGAGTAGAATTACAACCTGTTGCCTTCTGACTCCCAGTCCACAGTTTATCCCTGTTTCATAGAGCCATAGTAAACAACACTATATAAAGATGAAGCATTTCTGTTTTTATCATCACAAACATTCGGAGAGAAAAACAGAGAGGCAATTCCACACTATAACAACAACAGAACCACTCATTAGATACCCAAACTTCAGTGCAGGCTCTCTCAAGGAAGGAAATTGAGATTTTCCAAAAGCAATCAGACCATTAAAAGTGAAAATTGCCCCCTGCTAGTATTTCCCATCCGGGCACAAATAGCCACAGCTTAGTTGAGTGGTGTTAAGGAGCTGGCAGACTTACTGTTAACAGACAATCCACAACCCAAGCCCAGGTCCCAGAAAACTAAGGAATCTAATCCACCTCATGGGGCCAAATAGAACCAGCTCTCTGGAGAGCTGCTGGGACTGGGGAAGCCAGCTTTCCAGTCAAAACCATCTTTGGGGAGTCTTTTTCTGCCTTGCCTTCTAATGTTAGTAAATCTCTCAACTTATGATTTATTAAAATCTTGTTTTGATTTCATAATATGATTTTACAGCACATTTACCAAATAAATATAGCAGAACACAGACACAAGTTGCTCAGCGAGTTATGGATCTGCTATCAATATTCGTGAGTGATAGTGCTGGGGGAGGGGATCCATGCCAAGAACAGGCCCCGCTGGGACCTGGCAGTTTCTGAGTTTCAAAGGAATGGAAACCTGGAGGGGTAAGGAGTGGGGGAGTCCAGTTGGCTCCCACTCAGCCCTGTCTGGCATACTGTCATGCTGGTGATTGGAGGAGATCCTTTCCTGCATCCTTAACTAGGTGTGTCAGATGGCTGATGATTCTCACATCTTTACTGAATGCAGTTATTATGGGACTAGCAGATCTATTTTCATATCTCAGGTACAAAATGCCATTGTAGTCTGTGATTGGGGGGCTTTATGACTGTCAATCAAAAGCTGATTATAAATTAAGACATCATATCCCACCATCACATCACTCCCAAATCATCATGACTAGGCAATGCCTGACATATCTGCACAGGAAGAAATTGGACGCTGGGCAGCTAAGACAGTATACAAAGACACCCAAACATGGGGTCAGAACTTGCAAGTGATTGTACTGCCCCAAAGATGTTCCAGTCTCTGCCACAGAGACAGAAGGGAAACTGACTAGGTAAACCTGAAGTGCTTCTACATGACTAAGCTAGGATGTTGACATTATGGGCTACATTACGAGGGGCATAGTATACATGAATAAGGAAGTAATAGTCCCTCCCCCTCCCTGGTCAGACCACATATGGCATATTGCGTTTTGTTCTGAGTGCCACCATTTTGGAAGGACAATGATAGGCTGGAGAGAAGCCAAAGAGGTTAACCAGGATGGTGAAGAGCTTTGAGTCCATGTCATGTAAGTGACATGGTGAAGGAAGAAAAGACATTTAGTTTGGAGGAGGAAAGACTGGGGTAGGGGTGGAGCATCAAATGGAATGGAATATAAGAGCACTGATTAAAATTCCAAGTACTTTGTTGAGCATTGGGAACACAAATAGAAAAACAAGACACCCTTGGCTCTCATGGAGCTAATATTATATAGAAGATACAGCACAAATGGGAATATAAGGCAGATTTAAAGATTCAGGAATCCACAGGACAAAGCATCAGGGCACATGGTAAGTCTGGAGGATTTTGGTGAATGATGGCAAAGCAAGTGGTTCCTGACCAAGTTCTGCTGGGAATAGGGATAGTGGGTCTACCGGTTGGTATGAAGTGAGGTCCTAGGTCACCTGGGGCAGTGTCATCATGGAGTTAGGGGGCGACATCATCCAGTTCTTTATGGGAACTGAGCAATAGGGGCTGGGGCAGAGGATGGAAAGGACTTCCTGAGGCCTCCTCCTTTTGGGGCCTTGGGTACCCATTGACATGTATGCACTGGCTTGGGTTAGGACAGATCCCCAGAATTATATCTGTGTTCAAATATTTGAAGGTCCACAATTAGAAGGTGCTGCTCCAAGGCGGGACTTCTCCATTTTAGAAATTTTCAAGTTAGAGTGAGATGGCCACCTTCGGCGTAAGTTGTGGTAGGGATTTCTTTTTCATTTGTGGGTCAGACTTCATGGACTTCAGAGGGTCCTTCCAATTCTGAAATTCTGTGATTTCCGTGAAGGAGTAGGATCTGTCCCTAGCTTCAAAGGAAGGCTAGATCACCTGTGGGAGTTGTCATAGAGGAATTTCCTATCTAACTAGACAGCCTCTGAGGTCGCTGCTGACTTTGAAATTATGAGACTCTTTTACGTTTCCCTGGCCATGGGTAGAGACAGAGAGGAGTTTATATCTCCTTCCACCCCCAGCCCTTAATGAAAAGTTGTAGAGGGAAGGCCTGAGGATCATGGGATCATAGTTCTAGAGCCATAAGGGATCAGTCCACTTCCACCCCTTTATTTTACAGATGAGAAAACTGAGGCCCAGAGAAGTTAAATGATTTACCCAAGGCCACACAGGTAGTTAACATCAGAGTCAAGATTGGACCTCGGTCTTCTAACTCCAGAGCCAGTGCTTTTTCTACAGTACCATGCTGGTCCCAGAGCCTGAGATATCCTCTAGAATGTACCTCCCATCTAGTATAAATAAATTCCCAGTCAAGATAGTCAAGAGCCCATTTCCAAGATCCTCCCTCCCCCATTCAATGCTCCATTGCTTATTCTAGGTGGACTCAGAGCTCCTTGGACTCAGAGACGGTCAGTGTTGGACCTCAAAGGAGAGACTATGTCCAGTCTTAGACTCTGAATTGGATATCAGAGAAGGCTGAAGGGTTATTATTTCAAATAAACCCTTCCCACCCCAATGCACACGGGCACACACACATGCACACTCTTTCCAGAATGATGATACAGTTCCCCAAGCTCTCTAGGAACATTCACTTTTCATCAGATCCCCAGAGGACTTTTTCTGAGAGCCTTCAGTCAGTGACAGGAATGTAAAAAAGGAGGTTATCGCCACTACGATATTTGCTGCCTTGAATTCCATAATTGAACCAGAAAGCCACTTGGTCCCCAATGGCCTGCACTCTGCAAGTGACTCCAAGTCCTTTCCTGAAGTTTTCCCAAGCTGAGTCACTCCAGAAATCTCCATACAATTATTACTTAAGAGGGGAGCAGGTGATCTAGCCTCAGAAGTCACCTCCTCAACTAGGGAGTCAATTGCTATGAATGGCTGTGATCTCTTTGGACACCATTTGAGCTTTTTTCCTTGAAAGGTCTGAGCTAAGGGACTGGCCTGATGAAACTCCAAAGGGAGTAGTCTGAACAAGAAAGTGAATGAAAAAAAGGGAGGAAAAAAACAGACAGCAAAGGCTAGATGAATCCAGCTAGGGGATGCCAAGTGGCCCTACTCATGTCTCCATTTGTAAAAAACACTTGACACTTCATTTGTCTGGGAAGGTGTGTTGATTAAAAAGGTCTCTGCATGGCAGGATCAGGGAAACAGCTTTGGAGAGCTAACTACATGATATAAATGATATGATGTAGAGAGAAAATTGGTTGTTTTTTTTTTTTCTGAAGTGAAGGAAGCCTGTCCGACAATGCCCTTCCTACTGTGTGAATCGGTATGGGTTTTTTTTTGTTTGATTTTTAAAGCCTTAGAATAAAATTGCAATGACAAAGATCATGGCAAGGGGCAGAAGGAGGAGGTTAGGAAAAAAATACACACACATACACACACATACACTCACACACATACACACATGCACACATATACACAGACTGTGAAAAAAAATGAACAAGTTTCTTCACTTTTACCTCCATCTTTATGACTGTATCTCTGAATGCTTCATCTCTGACTCTCAGACTCCCCCAAGAGCTTCAGTGTTTTTAAAGTGAGAAGGGATATTGTCAGCACTTAGCTGAGGCTCAGCAATCTGATAGAAGATCCCTGGGTGAGATTTTCTGAAGTTCCATAGGCTAATTTAGGCTCAATGTCAGGAAAACACTTGCTAACAATTATAGCCATCCAGAAGTCCAGTGGGTGACTTCAAAAAGCAATGGGTTCTACTAACTCAGAGGTCCTTGGACAGAAGCTAGCTGCCCACTTGTCTGGTGGGATATAGTAAGCATTCTGTTTATGTATGGATTTGACTGGATTGGGGATCACAACTTTTTTGGGTGTCATGGATCCCTTTGACAGACTAGTGAATTCTACAGACCTCTTCTCAAAATAATATTTTATAAAGACGTAAGATAAAGTACGTAGTATTACAAAAGGAGACTAAATATATTGAGCTACATTTATCAAAATATTTTTTTTAAAAAAATTTACTTGCCCCAGGTTAAAAACCACCAAATTAGATGACTTCTAAGGTTCCTACCAATTCTCTAATTCCAAGATTCTCCAATCCATCCAGCATTCAGACCCTGATCTCATCATGAAGTACACAGCTTCTATAACCACTTCTCTAAGACCATATCCCCAAATTCTCTGTACCTGGGCCAGTTCTATTTCCGCCACCATGTAATACATGTTAGCAATATGCCTACCTCCTGATGGCCTAAAATAACCTTGAAAGAAGTAAGATCAATGGCTCCCGTCCTCAGCTGCCCCAGTGGTGCAAAGAATTACACAGCTTCCAGTGAGAAAGACAGCACTTGTTCCTCTTTGCACCCCAACCCTCCCTACAAAATCCTAATCTCTTGATACTGTACTTCTAAGAGGTTCCAAATGAGCTCTCTCCATCCAAGTCCCAATCTGTGTCAACAATGCTCATGGCTCTTCATTCTGACATGTGCACACTTGTGGATTGATTAGCTTAGTTGATTACAGCATGGCACTAACAAGTCCAAGGGCGTAGATTCAATTTTTGCATGGGCCAGTTAGCAGCCCTTTCTGTAAACAGCGACAGACACTGAATACTTTGCTACTAAGCTGCTTCTTGGTTAAGTTCCATGGTGAGAGAACATACCTCTAGCTCTAATTGTCTTTCAAATCTATCCTGTTGAAAATTTGGTGCCTGTTGATTTCTAGGTGCTGGGGATACAAATGAAATAAGACTGGGTCTGCCTCCAAAATCTACAAAGTGGATTGCTTTTAGAAGGCTCCAGAAACCTTCCAGAGGAGGTTCATCAAGAATATCCCTCATGAAGATGGAAAGGGAAGAGAAAAAATAAGCCTAGGGGAGGATCATCATATGAAGGCCAGAGGCCTTCTTTCCTTCTTAATTTTTCCCCCATTTCATGTTTCCATGACTTCAGATATATAAATGATTTCTATCATATTGTGTGTATTCTCACTGGGTAGGTGAGTGGAGGGATGGAGGGAGAGAATTTGGAACACAATAATGTTTTTGAAATGATGGCTAAATATTCTCTTCTTATTTCTCTACCTTTTTCTCCTAGTATTCCACTACCACCACTCCCATAGAACTGATAGACTTTCTTGGTAATATATAGAAATGCTGATGATTTGTGGGGGGTTATTTTACATCCTGCAACTTTGTTATAGTTAATTGTTTCAACTTTTTTTTATTTTCTAAACATATCATCTGCAGAGTGATTGTTTTATTTCCCCATTGTCTTTTCTAATTCCTTTAATTTCTTTTTTTCTCTTATTGCTTTAGCTAACATTTCTAGCATGATATTGAATAATAGTGGTAAAAATGGGCATCTTTGTTTTCACCCCTGACCTTACTAGGAAGGTTTCTAGCTTATCCCCATTACAGATAATACTTACTGATGGTTTTAGATACATACTACTTATTTTAAGGAAAGTTCCATTCATTCCTATGCATTCTAGTATTTTAATAGGAATGAGTGTTATGTTTTGTCAAAAGCTTTTTCTGCATCTGTTGAGATAATAATATGATTTTTGTTGATATTGTTATGTGCCATGTACAGCTGAGAAAAAGGTATGCTCCTTTCTATTTCCATTCAGGTTTCTCCAGAGGTCTATCATATCTCACTTTCCTAAAATTATATTCATCTCTTTTATTCCTTTCTTATTTATTTTATATTTATCTAGTTCTGAGATAGGAAATTTTGGGTCCCTCACTAGTATGGTTTTACTGTCTATTTCCTCCTATACCCTGTTTACTTTTTTCTTTAAGAATTTGGATGCTATGCCATTTGGTATATATATATATATTTAATATTGATATTACTTCATTGTCTATGGTACCTTTTAGCAAAATGTAGCTTCCCTGCTTGTCTCTTTTAATTAGGTTTTTTTTTGCTTTTATTTTGTCTGAAATCATGATCACTATCCCTGACTTTTTTTTTACCTCAGTTGAAGCATAATAGATTCTTCTCCAACCTCTTATTTGAATTTTGTGCGTGAATCTTTCTGTTTCAAGTATGTCTCTTATAAACAACATATTGTTGGATTCTGGTTTCTAATCCATTCTGCTCTCTGCTTCTGTTTTATGTGTGAGTTCATCCCATTCACATTCACAGTTATGATTACTAACTGCTTATTTCCCTTCATTCTATTTTTCCTTTGTTTATACTTATCTCATAAAAATACTTTAAAAGCAAAATTTAAGATAAACTCAATGGGAGCTGGAGTGGAGGAGACCGTAGATTATTCCAAAGTGGAGAGACAAAAACCATAGGAGACATTTAAGTGTGGATATCCAGGATTCCATGATGTTGCTGCTAAGAGTGATCATCATGGAGGGAAGGAGCAAGGCAGAGCATGGTGGGGAGCAGCTTACCTGAGGGGCAACCACAGCAGAGGAGAGAAAGTCTGCAATTGGGTTCTACCTTACTCTGGGGTAAGACTCTGATTATCCCATCATAGTGAAGGTCCTGAAAAAGTCAGACCTCTCAAAAGGTGCTAATATCCTAGAAGAAGAGATTGTTAGTCCAGAGCCCAAATTGGTGGACTATATTAAAGAGACTTTTGAGCTAGGACCATTTTAGCTAACATGATAGCCCTAGACTGGGCTATAAGTGCACCTCAGCTGTGGTCTGAGCCTTTCAACTAACTCAAGTGGGAAAGGCATTGGACATGGAATCAGGAGAGACATTAGTTCAAATATTGGCTCTGACAGGCATTCATAGTGTGACCTAAGACAAATTGTTTAATCTCTCCGAGTCAGTTTTCTAGTCTATAAAATGGAGATAATTATATTTGTACTACCTACCTCCTCTGGCTGTTGTGAGGAAAGTGCCTTATAAACTTAAAAATGGTATATGACTGTGAGCTGCTGCTGCTATTGCTGCTGCTACTACTATTACTACTACTTCTACCACCAATGTGGCAATTCCTTCTCCTCGCTGGGCCTCAATTTACCCAACTGCAGAATGAGGAGATCCAAGTTGTTGATCTTCAAATTCTCTTCTCCATCTCTGATTCTAAACTGGACCTGAGTGGTCGTTGGTAGTTCCAAAAATGAATATTCCTTGGAAGAGGGAGAGAACATTGAACCTCACCTTCAGAATTCCTTCACTGGGGCCCTGTTCTCTTGTCTGGTGACTGCCTCTAGGTTGACCAGTATACCTTCTCATGGGCCACCTCGCTTCAGAGTACACCCTACCTTCTCCTCTGTTTCCCATCCCCTCCCCCCTTTTCCAATTCTATAACCACAGACAGATCAATGTCATTATTGCGATTAAGAAGGATCTATTCCCATATGGTCCCACTCACCATCTCTGTAACTTTCCAAACCAAAATATCCCTCCCTGGCCACCTCTATCCATGTCATCCCCTGTGAAGATGTAAGCTCTTTGGAGGCAGGAGCCCTTTGATTTTTGTCTGCGTATCTCTAGTATCATATGCCATGTGACATGAAATAAGTTATCCCCTTCTTCTGAGGCTCAGTTTTCTCATCTAGAAAATAAAAGCATTGTACTAGGTGACTACTAAGGGCTTTTCTAGGTCTATATAAGATCATCCTAAGATCTTACAATCTAGGAGGAAGAAGAAGGTTTAGGAGGAGGAGGAGTAGCAGTAGCAGCAATAGTAGTAATAGTGGTAACTAGCAAATATGTAGTTTTTTGTTTGCAAAGTACTCTACAAATGTCACCTCAATCTATCCTCACAACAGCTGTAGGAGGTAGGTGCTATTATTGCATCCATTTCACAGGTGAGGAAACTGAGGCAAAGAAAGGTAAAGCGATTTGCCCAAAGTCATATAGCTATAGAAAATGAGTGAGGCCAGATTTGAACTTTGGTCTTCCTGACTCCAGGTCCATCATCTATCCACTGTGCTACCTAGCTGCCATATGTAAAAACAAACATAATACAAAACAAAATGCCATTAGGACAAAGGGAAGATCCAGAACACCTGTTCTAAGAAAGTTTGAAATGACGAGGATTGTTTTTAAGTCAGAGAGATCAAGGGAGGCCTCATGGAAGATGGGGCCCCTGAGCTGGGCCCCGGAGTAAAGGAAAAGATTTCAGGAGTCAAAGACAAACAAGTGTGGACAGGCCAAGACCTGATTTGAGGAGTGGCTCCTACTGTAGATTGGCCGGAATGAAGCATCCGTGAAGGTGACTATTATAAAATAAGGCAGGCCTTGTTCAGGTGGATCCAGTTTGTGGAGAGCCTGCCTTAACTGCCAAGTTGATGTATTTGCACTTGTTTCCTGTAGGAGCCCCAGAAGTTTTCTAAACTAGAGACTAACATCTCACCACAAGGCTAAGAAGTGCTATAGTTCTCAGGAAGACTAATGAGAGATGATGGATGATGACGATAGGAGCAGTTCGCATTTCTATAATGCTTCACAATTTTAAAATGTGCCTTTTGCACAAAAAACCTGGTAGAAAGGTGGAATAGATATGGTTAATCCCATTTTACAGATTAGAGAACTGAGGCCTCAATTTGCCTAATGTGACCTCGCTAAGTAGTAGTAGAGCTGGGATTCAAACCCAAGACTTTGGACTCTAAGTCTAGTGCTCCTTCCACTTTATCACATGGTCTCTGAGGGCAGCCCATCCCCCTTAGTAGAGCTACCACAACCTCAGGACATCCCTTCCTCATGGTAGATGATAACCCACTAGTAGCATCTTCATAATGAAAGATCCAGGTTTATACAGGGCTAGGATGGTATCTCTCTGTGTATACCTGGCCAGAAGCTCTGGTTGGGGCTTCATCGTGGAGTATCTCTCTGCTCCTACAGCCCCTTCCTCTTTTAGATGCTCTTCCCCTACTAGAATTTAAGCTTCTTAAGGGCAGGAACTTTTTTTTTTGCTTGTAATTTTATCACTGGTAATCAATTCAGTAGTGAGCACACAGTAAGCATGTAATAAATGCTTATTGAGTTAACATGTGGAATTTCTCTGTGGGATCATTTCTGAAGGAACTAGATGGAGCGACAGGGAAACATAAAACTAAAAAAGGGAAAAATCACCCTGTTGCCTTCCAAATATGAATTATACACATGGGCAGACAATCCATTTGCTCTGGGACCATAAATGCAAATGGAAAATCTCTACAGTAACTGGCTCATGGTAGGTGCTTAATAAATGCTTGTTGCTTTGGATTACTAGAGTAGGATACTGTTTGTAATCAGAGTAAAATTGGGATGAATGAGAGACATATTTTGATTCAAAAAAGGAACTGTTCCTAAAAATTAGAGCCATCTGACAATGGAGCCAGCTGCCTGGGAAACTCTGGTCTCCCTGGCATTGGTGGGGGTGGAGGCAGAGTGTCTTGAAGCAGAGCCCAATGACCACCTGTCAGTGATTTTACTGAGAAGATTCTTATGTGGGTGGGAGGTCAGACTAGATGACCTCTAAGATTCATACAGTGTATGAATATAGGACGCACACACATATCATTAAACACAGTATATACTTACAAAATTATAAAAGTGCATTGAGATGAAAAGATAGGTCAGAAAGTGTCAGGAGTGTTATCTTTAAAATTATCCTGTGGCACTATGCTGGGATGAGCCATGAAAAGAACAGGGAGAGACAAACCCAGACTGACTTAATGCTGGAGCCCTGAAGGCCATCACACTCAGGACCATTGTTTGTAAATCTTTTGATGATGATCCACAGAGAAGCCTTGTCGCTGGGGCAGCTGCTATTTCACTAGAGGGAGGACAGTAGAATATAGCTACTGGAACTCGCCTGCCTCCCAACCTAATGCTCTCTAGAAGGGCAGTTATTTCAACTTAATAGTATTTTTTCCAATTATATACAAAAATAATTTTCAGCATTCATTTTTATAAGATTTTAAGTTCCAATATTTTCTCCTTCCTTCTCTTCCCTTCCCCCTCTCTAAGGTGGTAAACAATCTGATATAGGTTATACAAGTACAGTGATATTAAACATACTTCCACATTAGTCATATTGTGAAAGAAGGGAAAAGGGGAAAAACCACAAGAAAGAAAAAAAAATGTGAAAATAGTATGATTCAATCTGCATTCAGACTCCACATTTCTTTCTCTGGGTATGGATAGCTTTTTCATCATGAGTCACCTGGGATCATCTTAGATCACTGTATTGCTGAGAAGAGCTAAGTTATTAAGGTTGGTCATTACACGTTACTGTTACCGTGTACAACGTTCTCCCAGTTCTGTTCACCTCACTCAGCATCAGTTCATATAAGTCATCCTAGGTTTCTCTGAAATTCACCCACTCATCATCTCCTACAGAACAAAAGTACTCTATTACAATTACATCTTAATTTCAATATAATTGAATTCCTTTGTAACCCTATGCATTTAAAAACATTATTCTGAGAGAAGATCTCTAACAAAAAAGTATTAAAAACCTCTATGCTTAAGACAATGTTTGGAGGTTATTGTGTATTTTTTGATGCTCCTATCAGATTCTATTTAAATTTGCTTCTTGCATGAAGAATTCCATTGGAATCTATGACAACATTTAGCTCCCCTTTCCTCCCTTCCTCAACTCTCAACCCCAGCAATGGGTATTCTACAACCACTCTTGTTCAGATGTTTTGGGGTAGTGTTGCAACAATTCAGCTAGCAGCTGCTGTGGGGGTAAAAAACCAACACAAACTCAACAACAAGAACGCTGCAAGCACGTGTTCTTTTGATCTGTTTTGCTAAGGAAAGTAGTGTTAAAGGGGTTAACGATCTCATTTCAATCCAACATACAAATATCATTCACTTAGTTCAGGGGAAAAAGCCAGCACCCTGAAATTCAGAGCAAACACAAACAAATGACAAACATCAACAAACAGACCTTATCTGATTCAAATCTCAATGCAGTTACCAGGGTTTAACAAAGTCCAGGTTTACAAGCTGGAGGGCTCTTAACTACAGCTGCCCAGAGCCTCCACATCAGCACTCTGCCAAGAGTGAGAGCCCCAAGCAAATAGCTCTGTTCTCTCTTTTTATGTACTCTTTATCCATCAACAAATGTCATCTGAGCGACTAGAACTTGGGCTCCTACTATTGGCTCTGGTCTTAGCAACTCCCCTTAGGACCCTGAGGGCTTTGCACCTTAGCACCTAGTAGATAGGGGTTTGGGCCTGGGGTTTAGCACCTAGTAAGACTCAATCAAAGACACCCAACTTAATTGATATTATAGGTAGCCAAGATAAAAATAAAAGTTGCTGTTCCTAAAACCTTTGGCCTATTTCCCACAAAAGTATCGATGTCATCCAGAGCATCATTGAGTTCCATGGACAGTCAATCAGTCAATAAACATTTATTAAGTATCTATTATGTGGCAGGCAGTGTGCTAAGCATTGAGATTACAAAAAGAGGCAAAAGATAGTCCTTGCCCTCCAGGAGCTCCCAATCTAATGGGGGAGACAGGCAAACCAATCTCTGCAAACAAGCTATATACGGAATAAATAGGAAATAATTTAAGAGAGAAGTCTTAGGAACCTCTTCCTATAGAAGGTGGGATTTTAGTTGGGACTTACAGGAAGCAAGAGAAGCCAGGAGGCTTGGAGTTGTGAAGAGAGAACATCCAAGGCATGAGAGATAGCTAGAGAGAATAAGTGGACCTGAGAGATGAAGTGTCTTTTTCGTGGAACAGCAGGGAAGCCACTGTCATTGGATCAAATAGTATGTGGAGGGGTGGGAGTGGTAGTGGTAGTATAAGGTTTTAAAGACGGGCTGGCTTATGAACGGTCTTGAATGTGGAGCAGAGGATTTTGTATTTGATCTTAGAGGTAAAAGTGAGTCACTGGGATTTATTGAGTAAGGATGTGCTTTAGGAAATTCACTTTAGTGGTCGAATGGAGGATGGATTGGAGTGGAGAGACAATTAAGGCAGTCAGATCCACCAGCAGGTTAGTGAAATAGTCCAGGTATTAGGTGATGAATGCCTATCCCCAAATTGGGGTGGTATCAGCAGAGAGAAGGGGAAGGTGGTGTATTGGAGAGTAATTGCAAAGGTAGAATCGACAGACCTTGGCAACAGATTGGATATGGGGAGTGAGAGATAGTGAGAAGTCTAGAATGACTCCCAGGTTGGAACTGGAGGGCCTGGAAGGATGGTGCTTCCCTCAATAGTAAGAGGGAAGTTGGGAGTGTGGGCAGTGTGGGGTTTAAAGGGGAAAGATAAATGAGTTCTGTTTTGGATATGTCAAGTTTAAGATGTCTACTGGACATGCAGTTGGAGATTTCTGGAAGGCATTAGGAGATGTGAGAGGAGGTGGGAGTGGGGGCCTAATTAGTGGAAAGAAAGTTGTGTGTTATATTTCAATTTCTGTGAATTCTTTTTTAACCCAGTGGAAGAAAGGCCGCTGTGTGAAGATAGGGAAGGTAGCTGGGTGAGAACTCGTGAAAAGATAGGCAGGCTCAGCAGTGGTCCTTGGATCCAATCTGAATCAGAGTCCATTTTGAGGGAGTTAGTTATAGGCCAGGCCAGGAACAAGGGGAAGCTGGTATCTCTCAGTGATGAATGATTGGGTTGTGATGATTTACTCTCCACATCAGCTGAGAAGGCTATAGTTGTAGCAGAATTAATGCCATCAATCCTCTAGGAAATTGAGATAGTATCTGTGAGCATATCTGGCTGGAAGTTAGGGCTCCATCATTCTGGCTCATCTCAGCACCGTCTGACTCTCCTTTCAAAATCTGTGAAGCCGGCAATGGGAGATAGAGATCGCCAGGGTGACTCCTGGAGCCAACATTCAATCTTTCACTGGGATGGAGGGAGACTGGCTGCAGCTAGTACAAACTGCAATTGGAGATATCAGACTAGAACAGCATGGCATTGAATGCTGGGCCAGGAAGAAATGACCTTTGTGTAATGCTGTCCCAGCCCCAGAGCAGACAATGGTCTAGGAAAGCTCATTACTGTATTCAGTAAAGAATGTATCTTCTAAGGATATCAGAACTGTCCCTCTAAACTGGACCAATCCCTCCTCTAATCCAAGATTCTGACTCCAACAGAGGCACCAATGATACTTTGCAGGAGGGACAACAGTCCTGTACATGGTGGCCAATAACAAAAAGCCAACAATGGACCCTAAATTTCTTAGCTCCTCTTAGTGTCCCATTATGGGTCTGACACCCACAAATTTACCTAAGCCCTTCTTGAGTGTATATTTTCACCTGGTTTCAGTTTTAGAGTTGTTGAGAACCGTTGGTGAAAGGCAGTAGCATGTATTGGAAAAAGGACTGACTTGGGAGTCAGAGGACCTGAGCTCTGCTCCAGTTCAGCTGCTAATTCCACTCCACTCTGCATCTCTGCAGAGCAAGATGCCCCTTCCAGGATAAGGTCAGCACCTCTAATCTCCTCAACAAGCTGCCAACTCAAACCTTGACTGACATCCCCTCCCTTAGCCTCTGCTCCCCCTTTGGGGAGGGCTAGAGAGTGGAATGCCAAACTCCTTCCAGTGCCCTCCTTTAGAGAGGGCAGAAAGTGGACTGCTCTGCCCATTTTCAATGGCACAGAACAAGATGCCCTCACCAGGCACCCCATTTTCCCCCCTCACTTTCCTGCCTCCTTTTGTATGTTGCCCCCCATTAGACTGTAAGCTCCTTGAGGACAGAGACTGTCTTTCTCTTTATTAATTGTATCCCCAGTGCTTAGCACAGTGCCTGGCACACAGTAGGCACTTCATATATGTTTATTGGAAGGATTAGGTGAACTTGGGCAACTTGTATAAAGTCATGTAATCTTTCTGAGCCTCAGTTTTCCCGTTTGTAAAATAGATGGGTTAGACTACATCATCTTTAGGACTTCTTTTAGCTCAAAGGTCCTGTGTATTTTTTTTCCTGAAAAGTAAGACTTCCTTTATTCTGAAACCACATGTGCGCACGTGCACGCGCGCGCGCGCCCACACACACACACGCACGGACCCTCCGTTCCAAGCTCCTAAGAGTCTCCCTCTTTCTATAATTCCAGGGTTTGGTCAATAATTCCATCTCCCATCATCTACCTCCTTCATGGTTTTTAGAGCTTGATCATCTGCCCTTCTCAGGCTTTTCAGACTGAAGAAGCTGAGTCTTTTTATCACATTTGCCTAAAGTAGCTCCTTCCTGCTCATTTTCTGGATCATTTTAGTAACTCTTCTCCAGACCTTAGCAAACTCCATTCTGTCTCACTTGAAGTACAGCAATTAATCAATATGTATTTGTTAAGTCCCTACTATGTGCCAGGAATTGTGCTAAGCACTGGGGCCATGAAGAAATGCAAATAAATAATCCCTGCCTTCAAGGAACTCAAAATCTAGTGAGAGAGACAACATGAAATAAATGTGTGCAAACAAGCTGTATATAGGATAATTTGTTCTAAAAAATCAACAGAGAGAAGGCACTAAAATTAAGCAAGACTAGGAGAGGCTTTCCATAAAAACAGAGGCATTGAACACAAGTAATACCCTCCCAAGTATAGCCAGAATCAAATTAAAATATATTGGGAAATATTTATCAAAATAAATAAAAATACACTAGAACATAAATAATGCGAATGTGTGGTTTTCTAAGTTACTATGTAGCCTGCAGGGATTCTTACATAGGGTTTAGTGGACCCATTTCTAAGTTTGACATCACCACTATAGAAGGTGAGATGTTAGTTGGGACTTGAAGGAAGCCAAGGAGACAGAAAGGGAGAGAGAAGGAGGGAGAGCCAGGGAAAACACGGAGAGCTCAAAGACTGGATCAAGACAATACACACAATTCCAGCAAAAGGAGCAATGGAAAGAATTGTGGATTTGAATGAGGGCAGCTTAAAGGAGAGGGCAGCTGGGTGGCATGGTGGATAGCATGCCAGGCTTGAAGTCAGGAAGGCTTGTTTTCCTTCATTCGAATCTGGCTCTTACCTTCTGGATTCAGTCCAAGGGCAGCACTTGAGGACCTACAGGGCCCTGAGGCTACAGGTTCCCCACCCCTCTATATGTATGTGTGTATATATATATATGTATGTGTATATGTATATGTACATGTGTGTATGGGTATGTATATATGCACATACATATACATAAGTGTACATATACACCTATATGTATATACACATATGCCTATTTATACATACAAACACACATATAAAGTTTGGATTCAGTCAAAAGGCCACACAGAGGACCTAGAAGGCCACATGGGGCCTCAAGGCCGAAGGTTCCCCACCTCTGTATATACATACATACACCTGTGTACCTATAGACATACATATGTCTATAAGTATATATAGACACATACACATACATATGTATACACATACACATGCACACATATATGAAGTTCGGATTCAGTTGGGCCCACACATGAAGACATTGAGGGCCACATGTGGCCTCAGGGCCAAAAGTTCCCCACCCCTGTATGTACATACACACATACGTACACATATACATACATATATAAATACATATACATATACACATATACATACATACATACATACACACACACATACACACACACACACGAAGTTTGGATTCAGTTGAAGGGCCCACGCATGAAGATATTTAGGGCCACATGTGGCCTCAAGGCCGGAAGTTCCCCGCCCCCATAAATACATACATACACACATAAATGCATACATACACATATACACACATATGAAGTTTGGATTCAGTTGAGGGGCCCACACATGAAGACATTAAAGGCCTCATGTGGCCTCAAGGCCAGAGGTTCCCTACCCCTGTATCTAGTGCCTCTCCTCTCACATACAGAGACATCTGCCCCTGGACACCTAGCAGAGTGAAAATGGAAGACAATAGAGAAATATGATGCGTACTCCGTAACTCTCAGACCATCTGCCTAATTTCCTTTAGGCCCAACCTGATTTCTTTCAGACCCTCACATAAGAAACACACTTGTTCCCTGGCTGTTAGAAACCTTCAAAGTTAGGTTGGGAAGGAATCCTGGCTCCCTCTGCATCTTGGCTCACAGTCATGAGTGTCAGCTGTGATTTCCAGGGGGAATTTATGCCTCCCTCTAAAACATGCTTTTCTCTTTTCTCCCCTCCCCCCACCTCCATCAGTATCTTCCTCAAAGAGCACAGATAAATGAAAAATGCTCCACATTCTCAGCGCTGTAATTAATGAGAAACTGCCAGATAGATGTGTGGCGATTACAGCCATCTCAGGGACATGGTATTTAATGAAACAATCCAAAGTCCATCCAAGGTGTTTAATCCCTTGGAAGCCATATTACATCTGCTTCATTAGAGGAAGGAGAGGGGAAGGTTTGAGCTCTGGTCTTGCTTTCATTGTTCAGGAAATAGAGCTTATAATTATATCCCATAAAATAAGGGAAGGATTTTTAATATTTTCCTTAGTTACTCTGTTCTTGCTGTAGTGGGACTCAAACATAAATAATATCTACAGTGGAAAGGTATGGGCAGTTTATGAGGGAAAGCCTCTGCCTTTGGCAACTGCCCCTAGGTAGTGAATATGTGTTTTAAAAGAAGACCAAAAAAAATGTGCTTTTCCTGTAAGAATGCACAACCCCCAATGCCTCCTGTCCCACAGTTTCAGGAAGACCCAAAGTCCTTGCCAGGGGAATAAATCGGATAGGATGAGGCTGAAAAAGTGTCCTACCTAGCAATGACATTCAGCTTTTCTTTTTCGTTTTTTATGTCTGGACCTATGATTTCATCACTGTAGAGAGCTCTGATGAGGAAAACTTTTGTAACAATCAAAGCTGTTCTTCAGTTTCTGTCTTAAAGAGTTGTTAGGGTTACTGAGAAGTGAGGTGACCTGCCCAGCACAGCCAGTCTGCATCAGAGGCACGACTGAAGCCAGTGGCATCTTGACTTCGAGGCCTCTGATGCCTGTCATTGTTCCACTGCCCGGCCACCTCATCACCAATGAATGGGCCAGGAGGTCAAACAGTTTTTCACCCTTCTCGTCCTCCATTACAAAAAGTATGACTTAAATGGTAAATGATTCAAGGTCAAAGGGCTTATGTTCAAATACTTCACCCGAGTCACAGCAATGGCATCCAATCAGCAAACAAGCTTGTTTTCTGAAGAGAAGAACTTTTAGGAGGTGGGAGAGGGAAGAGAAATAGGGTTTATTCTTTTCAACTTCTCTAAGGGTACTAGATGGCACAGGGGATGAAGCGCTGACCCTAGAGTCGGGAAGACCTGAGTTCAAATCCAGACTCAGACGTTTAACCAGTTATGTAACTCCGGGCAGGTCACTTACTTGTTTGCCTCAGTTTCCTCATCTGTAAAATGAGCTGGACCAGGAAATTGCAAACTACTTCAGTATCTTTGTCAAGAAAACCCTAAATAGGGCCTTAAAGAGTAGAACATGCCTAATCAAAAAAAAAAAAAAACCAACAGCAACGAAGGGTGCAAGGAGGTACTGTCATCACTCTATTTTGAAACCTGGCAGTAAGACAGATTGGGAAACCATGGGATTTGGAGTCAAAAGACCTGCCTTTGATTTCTGGTCCTGCCGCTTCCTACCCGATGATCTTGGACAAGTCACTGACCCCCTTTTGGCCTTAGCCTCCTTGTCTGTAAAATGAGGGTATTGAACAGATGAGCTCAAAGACTTCCTTTTTTTCCAACAATAGCAAGAGCATCCCCACAGGTGCCTCTATCCCTTTCCTTCAAGCTCTTTACAACTCGGACCGCGTCATTTTCCAGCCCTCAAACCCTCAGGTTTCTTCCAATTATAATCCCGGGACCTAAATCCTTCAAGGCCCAGTTCCGATATAGCCTGCTCTGTGATTCTTCACCCGATTCCCCCAGTTCAAAAATGGTCTCTTTGTTCTCAGATCTCTAGTAGCAAGTTCTAGCCGATCACTCAGGATCCAGTGGATCTCAGTGGTTGAGAATACCAGCAGAGGCCAGAAGCCTTGGCCCTGAGCTCTGTTCTTTGAACATTACCCACAATCCCTCGGCAGACTGCCAGAAATCCTTTTCTCCCAGACAAGGACATTTTTTTTTTCATCAGAAATAAATTAATTCTAAACCATCACAGTGAGAAACAATTGTTGTATTTGCTGTGACATCTGCCACATGTAACATTCATCTTAGAAACCCATTTTAACACACCCACAATGAGAAAATGTTAGAGAAGAAAAAAGCATTTGATGTAGTTTCTCTTTAAAGACTCACAGGGTAGCCAAAGACATCGGTGTCCAGAGATACACAGCTTGATAGCGGGGGCCAGCAAGCAAAATGTTACAGCATCCTGGATCCAGATCAGAAATCATCTAATGTAATCTTTTTATTTTATACAATGAAGGAAGTCAAAGCCCACAGAGGCTTCTAGGTGGTGTAGCACATAAAGCCTTGGACCTGAAATCAGGAAGACTTGAGTTCAAAGTTTGTTTCAGACACCTATTAGCTACATGAGTCTAGGCAAGTCACATAACCTCTGTTTGCCTCAGTTGTGTCGTCTGTAAAGCGGGAATAGTAATAGCACCTACATCCGAAGGTTGTTGTTATGAGGGTAGGGATAGAGACAGACACCCATGAGGATGTTCTCGCTATACTTTACTTAATAATAAAGACCTGTTATGAAATGGTATTTGTAAAATGCTTTGCAAACCTCAAATGTATTATTGTTAGCTATTATTAGAGACCGGTGGAAGGAAACACGGGGAGTAGGTAGCAAAGCTCAGATCTGAACCCAGGCTATTCCAAATCTTGTGCTCTTTCCATTGTATGGGGTAATCCTAAAGTCTGGACACACAGGCAAAAATGCATATTTTTAAATATTTGGAATATTAGCAGACCTTAGCCCCCTTGACTTCTTTTTCTGGGGTATGCTAAAGGAGAAGGTGTACTCAATGAAAAGCACAGATGCAACACACTTGATCGAACGCATAAAGAGTGAATGTGCTAAAATTGACGGCAATGTGGAGTTATTGCATCGAGTTCATGTGAATCTTGTGAAGCGCACCAACTTTTGGATCACAAATGATGGAAATCATATTAAAGACGTTATTTGTTAATATTCCAATTAAATAAAAATTTCAATCATTTCATTTCTTGAAAATATGCACGTGCCCAGATTTCAGGAACACCCTGTATTTTCCCGGCTTCATACAAATGCTTTTGGAAGAACAAGGAGTACTGATCTCTGGCACTGATACGTTGAAATCTACCTCTCTCCACATTCTTCACCAGGATATCCCAGCACCAGATAGATGGACACGTGCTCCTTTCTCTGGTCATCAATCCCTTCTAGGTTTTGTATCCACCTATTAGAATATAAGTTCCTTGAGGGCAGGGACTGTGTCACTTCTGTAATTGCATCCCTAGTGCCTAGCACAGTCCCTGGCACTTAGGAGGTGGTGAATAAATACCTTTTCATTCACTCTTACCGCCTTCATCAATACAATAGCTCACGTCTTACAAAAGCTATAAACTTTAGAAACAAATATTAGCCACATGACATTCAACAACTGGAGTAATGGCAAAAGAATGATACACACTCTAAGAGAGGAATGTTCTTCCTTATTTGAAAAAAAAAGTTGTTTATCACAACAGAGTACTGGAATTGGAGTTAGAAAGATTTGGGTTCAAATCCTGCCTAGCTGTGTGCCCCTGAGTTATTCATCTACTCTCTCTGGGCTTCAGTTTTCTCATCTGTAAAATAAGGGGGTCCCTTGCCATTCTAAATCTATAATTTCTTGTTCCAGAGTTATAACAATGCAGCCATGGATAAAATTCATGGAAGAAACTTAAGCAAGGGAAATGCAGCCTGATTACTAAGTCACCATAGCTAGCATTTATATAGCACCTACTAGGCGCTAGGCATTTTACAATTATCTCATTTTATCTTAACAACCCTGTGAAGTAGGTGCTCTAATTATGACCATTTTACCATTGAGGAAACTATAAGATGGTTAAGTATCCTGCCCTGAGGTCACACAGCTGGTTAAATGTTTGAGATGGAATCTGAACTCCAGTCTTCTTGATTCTAGGCCCAGAGCTCTATCCACTGAACCACCTAGCCACCACATAATCGTTATCATTGTTTTCCACTATATCTGGGTGGCTTCATATTTCATCCAGCCGCCAAATGACTATAAAACCGGGAGCTAACTGGGCATCTTGTCATCTGCCGCTGCCCTCCTTCCCTCCTAGAACGACGAGAGACTCTCCCCAGCAGACTTCCATGTACTTCCTCTCTACGCTCCCCTCCATGGGAGAGTTAATCTCCTCGGCTTTTCAGGCTTCTCTGGGGCTCAGATATTCTGATCATGCAAGATTAGGGGAAGGAAGCTTGAATTCTAGTTTTTCTGCTCTTTAGCCTTGTGACTTTAGGCACATCATTTCCTCTTCTGTAAAATGAGGGACCAGATAAGAAGATCTCCAAGTGTCCTCCCCACTGGCGCTCCTAGGAATACTCTTGGCTAAGGAAGGGGAAATTAAGCTTATTTTCATACCAAAAATAGCCTCCCCTAGTAAGTATTCCTGAAAGATCAATGATTTCATAGTTAAAATATTAGAGGGAAAATTATGTCTAGAATTGAAAACTTCCTATGGAATGCTTATGTCAATTATGCAGAATGCAAAGACTGTGGAATAGGTTGGGCAATACTTCTTCATATTAACATGAAGGATTATTAATTTTATAATGAATCCATAGCATCATGCAGCCACAGATTTAGAGCTGGAGAGCATCTCAGAGGCCTTTTAGTAACCCTCCTCATTTTTCAGATGAGCAGCTAGGTGGTGCCTAGAGTCAGGAAGACCTGAGTACAAAATTGGTCTCAGATACCTAGCTGTGTGACCCTGGGCAAGTCACTTAACTCTGTTTACCTCAGTTTCTTCATCTGTAAAATGAACTGAAGAAGGAAATAGAGAACCACTCCAGTAACTTTGCTAAGCAAATTCCAAACAGGGTCAGTGGAGAGTCAGACATGACCGAAAGGACAATCTGAGAGTTAGGGAGGTTAAGGTCACACAGATTATAAGTGTCAGAAGTAGGATTTGAACCCATGCCCTCTGTCTACAAAGCCAATGCTCTTTCAGAAAAGGGGGTCATTTTGGTGTCTTACCTTTCTATCACAGCTAGTCTGGCTCTTTCTGACAGAGGAATGCTGGTGGGACATTGGAAGGTTAGAATCTCACTCTTCTTTAGTGGTTACTTAAAAATGCCAAGATTCCCTTCCAAAATAGCCTTAATACCTTTATTACTAAATACCAAATACCAAAATACCTAAATACCTTTTACTGAGAGCCCAAAGGGAGTTGGAAGCTATTGGCAATATTATGTAATGGTCAAGCTTGGACCAAATCTGGGACTCGCACCAGTAAGTATTCATGAAGACATTATGCTGTCTTCTAGCCCCTTTCTTCCAAAAAGCTACATGTGCTAATTAGCTCTCTCATTAATCCTCTCCACATGCTTGGGCAGAAGAAAGGTGGGCAGCAAATAGTACTATCAGAGTTTTCCAGATGGGAAAATCTGAGGCACAGAGAAGTTAAGGACTTTGCTCAAGGTCACACAGCAAGGCAGTGGCAGGGCTCAGAGCAACAACCTTAGGCCTCCCTGTGTGTCTGTCCTCCATATGCCATCCCCTTGATGTGATAGATCATCTTATGCTCAAGTGAAAACCAAACATATTTCAAATAAATGAGGCTTCCTGTGGGAAATGTAGTTTTCTAAGCACTATATGCTAGGTCCTTGTCATACTTAACCTTCCCTTTGAGATGGTACCACTGCCCGTCCAGACAAAGGCAAGGGAAGAGCAGTATAAAAAGGTATACAACACAGAAAGAAAAAAA